>CM017558.1:2529253-3074253 GCA_007844125.1 Sinonovacula constricta | reverse complement strand
CTGTGCAGTTTGGCTCAGATAACGTATACATGTTTGTAATGACGAGTGGTGTGTTATTATTAAGTTTTCACAAAGTATATGGCACAATGAGCAGCATTCGCGACCTATTTTCTGGCAACAATAATTCTTTGTTGTTGTCTGAGAAACAAACTTTTGTCCAATCCAAACTGTCTAATACTACCTTTAAACATACCAAACTATAAGTACAGGGATATCTTACTACTGAGCATCAATTTGGAGGATAGCTTGCTCACCGTATCTGCACCTAGCGATAATCAACAATTTTTTATGAAGCTGGTATTGGTGTACTTGATCTAAAGATATCCGTAAAATGCGCTCAATATTAGTAAAAAGTGATAGCGTCTATTCCTTTTACGTCGTTGGCCTTGACAGTCGAGGCGCCCAGGCCAGGGATGGATCCAGGTTGGGACAGGTATGCATCCCCCACCAACCAAGTTAAAGAGTAGAGATGTAGAAACACAAATAATGTAAGCTTACAAATACTAAGCTTTATAGTAAATATTGTCTGTTGACTGCTTAGGTCCAAGTTAGGTCCCCTTACTGTGTGTTTATAAACTGAAGGAAAAAAGTTAAGCAAGTCCAGAGAGGATTGACTCCTTGGTAATTTTGTGACCTGTGGATGATTGTCCGTTTTGTTGTGCACATACTGCACGGGATTATCTTGAAATTTACGTTTCACACATACATAATGGTGTAGTTTAAAAAAAGGGGGAAATCATGTTGTCAATGGATGGGCACAATTGGTCAACACGGAAACGTTTAGTCACATTGATTTATAAACGAAAACCAAAGTCGTAAAAAAACTTGCTAAACTTTTTTCCTTCAGCAAAATATATTTACGTCATTGACCTAGTTAATCGAGGGGCCCGGGTCCGAGTGGTAGAGGCTCCAGTGTGAAACTCGCCTGCCTCATCAGCCCCATATAAAGCGGGCTGGAGTCCCGCTCAGGGTTTTTATGTCACTAAGTATTTCTTTTCCTAAGGCGCACCGGTGTAATTCTTTCAAGTGAGACCCCACCTCAATCTCGTGAAAAAAAAATCCCCCTGAAGTTTGAAAAAAATGTATATACATGTATTTTGGTACGGCTTGCTGAAGACGTTTAGGATTCTGTCGTTTATCCGGGAAATATACAAAAAATCCCGACGACGAAATAAGAGAATGCGGGGATGGGATTGGCGTCTCATTTGTGTAATTTGAAAACGTTTTGACGTACATAAGGTCATTTGACACATTCGTCTTTCATTTCCTGTGAACATTTAAACCAATCTTTAAGTTCCAAGAGAGGAAATGTTAATCGTGGGAATATATTTGAACACGATCGTTCCCGAGAAGGGACATTTAGAAACGGTTTTAAATTCCCGAAGGAAAATTTAACATGGAAAGGGGGCGGGGCGTTGACATTGCGTACCCAGACATTAGTACGGGGTTTTACTCCACTATTAATAGCTAGATGAGGCTATAATTAAACATAATTAGTTGTATTGTGTACTAAGACAACAACAAAAGAATAATGAAACAGTTAAGATGGGAAAAGAGTACATGTATGCTTTGTACAAATCGTGGAACGGCTCTTTTTCGGTAGTTTGGTCATTTGAACATGTTTGTCTGAATACAATTAAATAAATAAAACCGCCAATGCCATTGCTAAAGCCTACTGTTGCAAACAAGCGCTGCGTGAAGAAAGAATAGTCGAGTGTGATGGGTGTTTATTTGGTGTATGTGTTGGTCTTTGTTCTCATTTATTTTGTTTCATTGTATTCCCGCAATTATGGCCAATATTGGCGAGGTTGCCGCAATTATGGTCAATACTGGCGAGGTTCCCGCAATTATAGCCAACATTGGCGAGGTTGCCGCGATTATGGTCAATGCTGGCGAGGTTCCTGAAATTATGGCCAATATTGGCGAGGTTGCCGCAATTATGGTCAATACTGGCGAGGTTCCTGCAATAATGGCCAATATTGGCGAGGTTGCCGCAATTATGGTCAATACTGGCGAGGTTCCTGCAATTATGAACAACATTTGCGAGGTCCAGCTAAAATTTGATAGCGACATTCCCCAGGCTAATATCTAGATAAAACTGTTATCTGTTTTAGTGATAGTTTGTGCAGTAACAATCAATGCGATCATACATGTACTTCACAGCATAGTTTTCTTGATTAGTTACTACTGTCTTTCGAAAAGCAAGTGCTATCAATTTAATCAAACTCCTTAGCAGTGAATGATGAAATTGCAGATGGCAACATAATTCCCATCAATTTTGCTTATTAATATAGTCTGCCTGTCTGTCTGCCTGTCTGCATGCCTGTCTAACTGCCTGCCTGTCAGCCTGCCTGTCTGTCTGGCAGGCTGTCTAGCTGACTGTCAGGCAGGCAGGCTGTCTGTCCGTACGTCCATCTGTCTGCCTGTCTGACTGACTGGCTAGATGGCAGTATGTCTGGCTGACTAGCTAGCTGACCTCTGCCTGTCTATCTGTCTGTCTGTCTGTCTGTCTGTTTGCCAGTCAGGCTGGCTTCTGTCTGTCTGCAGGCTGGCTGGATGGCAGTATGTCTGGCTGACTAGCTAACTGGCTTCTGTCTGTCTATCTGTATGTCTGTCTGTCTGTCAGACTGGCTGGCTTCTGTCTGTCTGTCAGACTGGCTGGCTTCTGACTATTAGGCTGACTGGCTGGCTGGCTGGCTTCCGTCTGTCTGTCAGGCTTACTGACTTATTTCTGTCTGTCAGTCTGCCTGGCTGGCTTCTGTCTGTCTGTCCGCCTGTCTGCACGCCTGTCTAATTGCCTGCCTGTCTACCTGCCTGTCTGTCAGGCTGGATTCTGTCTGTCTGCCTGTCTACCTGCCTGTCTGTCTGTCTGGCAGGCTGTCTAGCTGGCTGTCAGGCAGGCTGTCTGACCGTGAGTCCGTACGTCCATCTGTCTGTCTGACTGGCTGGATGGCAATATGTCTGGCTGACTATTTAGCTAGTTTCTGTCTGTCTATCTGTCTGTCTGCCTGTTTGCCTGTCTGTCTGTTTGCCAGGCTGGCTGGCTTCTGTTTGTCTGTCAGGCTTGCTGGCTGACTTTTGTCTATTAGGTTGGCTAGTATGCTGGTTGGCTTCTGTCTGTCAGTCAGGCTTGCTGGCTGACTTCTGTCTGTCAGACTGGCTTCCGTCTGTAAGAGTGGAACCTTGTTGTCTGTCTGTCAGGTTGACTGGCTGGATTCTGTCTGTCTCTCTTTCAGGCTGGCTTCTGTATAACATAGAATTCACCGCGAGTCGGCAAAAACACCGACGACACCATCTACTTTCGTCGTGTTTAACTGAAAAGCCCGATGAAATTATCGGCTATTACCGGCTATGGCGACAAAAGCGAAAGGTTGTATATACATTTTGTGGTTAGTGAGACGAATAATCATTTTATTTTACTCGTTTTGAGCATTTAAAAATTCGTATTAAAAGATCATAACATACAGTATTTTGCGACAGAAAAAGGCCCATATATGGCTAACTAGCTAGCTAGCTTCTGTCTGTCTATCTGTCTGTCTGCCAGGCTGGCTGGCTTCTGTCTGTCTATCTGTCTGTCTGCCAGGCTGGCTGGCTTCTATCTGTCTATCTGTCATCTGTCTGTCTGTCTGCCAGGCTGGCTGGCTTCTATCTGTCAGGTCAGCTGGCTGGCTGGCTTCTGTCTGTCTGCCAGGCTGGCTGGCTTCTGTCTGTCTGGTCAGCTGGCTGGCTGGCTTCTGTCTGTCAGGTCAGCTGGCTGGCTGGCTTCTGTCTGTCTGGTCAGCTGGCTGGCTTTTGTCTGTCAGGTCAGCTGGCTGGCTTTTGTCTGTCAGGTCAGCTGGCTGGCTGGCTTCTGTCTGTCTGTCTGGTCAGCTGGCTGGCTTCTGTCTGTCAGGTCAGCTGGCTGGCTGGCTTCTGTCTGTCTGTCTGGTCAGCTGGCTGGCTTCTGTCTGTCAGGTCAGCTGGCTGGCTGGCTTCTGTCTGTCTGTCTGGTCAGCTGGCTGGCTTCTGTCTGTCAGGTCAGCTGGCTGGCTGGCTTCTGTCTGTCTGTCTGGTCAGCTGGCTGGCTTCTGTCTGTCAGGTCAGCTGGCTGGCTGGCTTCTGTCTGTCTGTCAGGTCAGCTGGCTGGCTTCTGTCTGTCAGGTCAGCTGGCTGGCTTCTATCTGTCAGGTCAGCTGGCTGGCTGGCTTCTGTCTGTCTGCCAGGCTGGCTGGCTTCTGTCTGTCAGGTCAGCTGGCTGGCTGGCTTCTGTCTGTCAGGTCAACTGGCTGGCTGGCTTCTGTCTGTCTGTCAGGTCAGCTGGCTGGCTTCTGTCTGTCTGTCAGGTCAGCTGGCTGGCTGGCTTCTGTCTGTCTGTCAGGTCAGCTGGCTGGCTTCTGTCTGTCAGGTCAGCTGGCTGGCTGGCTTCTGTCTGTCAGGTCAGCTGGCTGGCTGGCTTCTGTCTGTCTGGTCAGCTGGCTGGCTTCTGTCTGTCAGGCTTGCTGGCTTCTGTCTGTCTGTCAGGTCAGCTGGCTGGCTGGCTTCTGTCTGTCTGTCAGGTCAGCTGGCTGGCTTCTGTCTGTCAGGCTTGCTGGCTTCTGTCTGTCTGTCAGGTCAGCTGGCTGGCTGGCTTCTGTCTGTCTGTCAGGTCAGCTGGCTGGCTTCTGTCTGTCTGTCAGGTCAGCTGGCTGGCTTCTGTCTGTCTGGTCAGCTGGCTGGCTTCTGTCTGTCTGTCTGGTCAGCTGGCTGGCTTTTGTCTGTCAGGTCAGCTGGCTGGCTGGCTTCTGTCTGTCTGTCAGGTCAGCTGGCTGGCTTCTGTCTGTCAGGTCAGCTGGCTGGCTTCTGTCTGTCTGGTCAGCTGGCTGGCTGGCTTCTGTCTGTCTGTCAGGTCAGCTGGCTGGCTTCTGTCTGTCAGGTCAGCCGGCTGGCTTCTGTCTGTCTGGTCAGCTGGCTGGCTGGCTTTTGTCTGTCAGGTCAGCTGGCTGGCTGGCTTCTGTCTGTCTGTCTGGTCAGCTGGCTGGCTGGCTTCTGTCTGTCTGTCTGGTCAGCTGGCTGGCTGGCTTCTGTCTGTCTGTCTGGTCAGCTGGCTGGCTGGCTTTTGTCTGTCAGTTTAGCTGGCTGGCTGGCTTCTGTCTGTCAGGTCAGCTGGCTGTTTGGGGTTTTTATGCATAATGTCTGTAGAAAAAATAATCATACTTTAGTCTAAGCTTTGACGATTTTCATCAGTATCTTATTATAGTGCAGACAAACTCGTTAATAAACACTTAAAATGTTCATTCCTTTCATATCTATAAATAAGAGCGATTGGGATTCCTGGTAAAATTAGACATCGACGTCACCGCGGTTGACGTGAATGAGCTAAAACAAAAGTGGTCACGTGTTTTTCTTAGTATAAAAATAGCTTAATGTGCCGCGTGACTCAGATAGGACATACATGTTTGTAATGACTATTAAGGCGTTATGGTTAACTTTTCAGACAGGTGTAGGAATCAATAAACAGCATTTTGCGAGATCTGTTCAGGTAATAATAGTTTATTAAGATGTTTAATGAAAATATTTTTGCCCAAACTGTCGGATACCACATATAAATGTTTAAACAGTAGTCATTCCTTTTAAGACATTCTTTTATGAAAAACTGTAATACTGGGGATCATCCTTTGCTTCTTTTATCATGGAAAAATCTTGTGATTGGACTTTTCATAACAAACAATACAAGATGGATTAAATAATGGAAAATGCTTTATTAAAAAACACAACAAAGCATCTTGAAAATAGCAAATAAACCTTATGAACAGTAAATATTGTGAATTTTGTTCTTTCTTTATATCGTGGATTTAACATGTGCAGCAAAAGGTAAGTAGTGTATCAATATGCACACATTTTGTAGTTTGAACATCTTGCTCTAGCATTATTCCATTATTGAAATGGCTCAAAAGGATGACGATGATTCTTTGCAATATTACAAAATATCCAGACAGCTGTCTGAAAAATGAATGATTATAGTAATTAGACAGTTATTGTTAAAAGTTGATTTTTAATACAAAATCTTAACATAAAATCGTTAATGCAATAACTGAATCGGGAATTCACTTAAGTAAATGTGTTGCACAAACTCGAGCTTAATAAAGGCGTAAGAATAATGTTTATTTGCAAAGAAATCTCATACTATGTCTGACATAAAGAAAGTATCTTATGCATGAACGGTTACACAATGATGCGATAAATGATAAATGGTGTAAATACAATTGAAAATAGTCAAATTTGTACATAAAATGCTTTTTGTCTTACATGGCGTGCAACACGAAGTTGTAATATTCCTGTCGTTTAATGTTGTAATAAGTCATAAAGCCGCACATAATGATGTCATTTAATTAAGAAAAGAACAGAACAGAACATTTTTATTACAGACTTGTGCAGGGTACATTATACAGCGTGTAGAAATATTAACATTTCCCGTGGTTAATAAGAGTGGTACATAGAATATATAGAAAGCATACATGAAATGTTGTTTCTTTTAAAAAAAGTAATATCAAGGTTAATGGAAGTAAAACATAAGAGAATGAAGTTATGTGTTCGTTATTTGACTTTGGCGTAGTTCAAATTAAAGGCGAAGAAAGTGAGCAAGGTTAAAAAGTATAGTTTTGTCATTATTTGTAAGTAAAGTTACAAGTTTGTACATAGAGGGGCGGTGGTATATATTTGCATTGATGATCCTCTTTCGTCAACTACCATACATGGGACAAGTACATATAAACTGGAACACATCTTCAATTTTTCTTTGTTTACAAATCTGGCAAAATCTCTCCTCACGTGGTAAAGGATTTGCCGATTGTCTCTTAGTTTGAATCCTTAGCACATGGGCAGATATTCTAACTTTAGTAAAGAAATGTCTAAGACTGTGTGGGAGAATGTCTAGATATGATTCATATGCTAATTGGTTCTTGAAAAAATTGTAAAGTCTTGCTCTTATCTAATAGAATAATACATTCTTGTATGTAGCTGTCAATAACATCAAATGATATATTAAGCTGTAAAGTGTCATGTAAAAGGAAGTAATTATTGCAAGAACGTGCGCATAAAATAAGTTACATATTAACGCGTATACAGGGTTATGCTGCTGTTGCTACTGTTGCTGCTTCTACTGCTACTGCTACTACTACTTATATGTTCATTTAATGTCATAAAAACATCTTTTTTTCATAATAAAGTTTTACAATTTTAATGTTGTCGCTACCAATACCACACAAGTCAAGTTCTTCCCACTAATTGCACCTCTGTTTAAACACAATTTTAACAACTTTAATATAATTATTACATTTTATCGTGATAATTAAGTTATACCATTTTCCCGAAATGTAGCCTCTGTCGTTGTTGTACGGCATTTTATACTGTCGGTGTACCACAAAACAACTTTAAAATAAAACATAATATTTTATCTTATGAAAATTAGGCAACAGAAACATACAAAATCAACATAAAAACAAAGGACAAACAAACAGAATGTGAATAAAACTAAAAAAGCAAGGTAACATAAACATTTTGTCTTCTGATAATCCGTCATAGAAAAAGCAGAAACATAAGGTATTAATACAAAGAATGAAATACAAGATAAATCAATACAACGACATAGTGTAAGAAAACCAATATTCTTGAATAAATAAAAGTAAAACAAACAAAACGTATACAATAATAACAATCAACAAAAGCAATATCCATACAATATTTACATAAGAAAAACATATCAAGACATAGAATCGTGCACATTTGATAAGTTCCAATACGGTGTAAGGAAATGGTAGCACACAGCTTTTCAACAATGAACTTCACGCATATGTCATTAATGCGAGTTGGTCAATGTTGGTTAAATTTACTAATCTGAAAAGCATTCTTAAAAGCTATTTATTGTTGAAACATTATGAGCAACAGACAGACTATTGCGTCTGGTCACTATATGTCATAGGATCATATTTTATCATTATAACTTTTTTTAGGTGAAGTTCTAAATTATTAAATTATGTTATAAAAATGCAGTAAAGACTTATACAAAGAAAGATTACTCAGTCTGGATTAAATAAAGTTCATGATGAATTATCGTTCATAAGGTCATGACCTATTAAACTGTTTTGATTGGTTAAATTTTAGCCACTGACGCTTGTCTATCAGTCACGATTCAAATTTTGAAGGAAAAAGAACGGCACAGAGAAGTAGATAAACATCTGCCAGAAATTTTATTTCTGCAGATAGGTATAGTTTATATTATTTAAAGCCATTTATATTTGTCTAATCTAAAGCACACTTATATAATAAATCCGATCAATAATTATTACTTTGTTTTATAATGTTTACCATTTGTTTGATTTCATTATGTTGTACCAAAATACGTTTATTATGTAGGCCTACATGCATATATATATATATATATATATATATATATATATATATATATATATATATATATATATATATATATATATATATATATATATATATATATATATATATATATATGTAATTTAATGTTGTGATTATATTTATTATACGATATTTTATTTTTCTGTTATAGATGGTGGATATGCAACACTATCAATTAAAGCAACCTGATACAAATTAACTTGTTTGCTTTGAAACCAACCCAAACATGAACTGGTCCGGCAACATATATTATATTTTATCATTCTTTCTTTTAAAGTATTTTTTGTATTTAGGTTAGGAGAATCAAACACGTTGCGACGCTTTTCAACTACATTTTGCAGCATTAAACTTAACACCCTAATAGGTATCCGAATTGCGCATGCGATTTAACGTCATGTGTATACGTTAGCAATGTACACTAAGATTGTGAAGCAAGAACTAACATAAAAGATTGTGGTTAAAGTGTCATGCACCTACTCAAAGTGGGAACCACATCAATTTACAACAACTAAATAAAAGCAAAATTGCTCGATCGATGAAAAGAAAAAGATTTATATCAATTAAAATTGACATGAACTGAATGACGCCATTATAGCTTGTCCGAGTTTACTTGTAAAGATAGAACGCCTTAATGTTCATTAGACACTGTTATTTTTCAAATATCACAATTCTTTGAACAGACAAGATAAATCCAATTGACATTCCCTCAGAATAAAACCCCGAAACACTACTTCTATGTGATTTGCTCTCTACGGCGAATAAATGAGCAATTCCCATCAGTTGACTATAATTGTCTGACCAGTTCTGTTTATTTGGACATTTAGACTTGTAGCAAATGATGAAATATGCATATGTCTTAACAAAAGGAAATATTCACCTTTTTCCTTTGTATAAGCAATTTTTGTGTTATTTATCCTATATCGTCCCTAATGTGAACCTATGCTGAACTGGCTTACTTATGTTTACTTTTGTTGTTGATGACACTTCTTTCTTTTACTGTTTACATCTTATTTTTTAATTTGTCCTTGAACATTTTATAAAACTATATCTCTGCGTTCCTCTCAAATGCTTTGGCTGCATTCATTTGTGATGCACTACCTATAATAATGACTGTACGGTTTGTTGGTTTTTGTTTTTCATTGTCTGTCACTTTTGATCGACCCTGATTGACGCTGCCCGAAGCAGTTCTATTCGATGAGTGTTCTGGATCATTACCTGGCTTTGCTTTGATGACTTTATCTTTACATGACTCATTCCTTGCAGCGCCTATTTCTTCCTTATGTGTTGCACCACCAATTTGTTTGCCATCTCTAGCTGATGTTCTGTCGTGTTGCTTCGCTTGAGCCACGCCCTTCATCAGCAGAGGACCTCCTTCATGCAGAAGCAGCGGCGGCCAGACGACAAAATCAATTGTATCTCCTCGTTTAGTGTACTGCTTGTACTTATTCTTGTTCCACGGTTTACCCCTGACAATCTTGTTTTCCATATAGACCATGGGATCCTGGACAGCCATTAGCCAAGTGATTTTGACGACCTGATCTATATATTCCATGACCATGCTGTCTTTGTCGCACTCAGCAGGTAGTTTTACCTGTTTCTGGATCTCATCCAAGATTGGCTAGAAAAATGTAGAAAACATATCCTAATAAAAAAGAGACGTGGTTTTTACATTAAACTTTCCTAAACATACATGTACATAAAACTGCAGATCAATGACGATAGCAAAACGTATCATACAATTTTCAAACCTTATATGCGAGTGCATAATAAACCTCAAAATCTGAAAAGTAATGGCTATCGCATGGCATGTCGATGCTGCAATAACGACACGGCCAGAAGATGGGATGATATATGTATAATGCCTAGCTAGGGAAAGATAAAAGAGTAGAGCAGAGCGTGAGAATAGTGATAACAGATGAATAATGTTAAACGAAATAAAATTAGACGTACGTATTTTTTAAACTAAATGCAGCGTCTGACATCTTTTATAGTCTACTCTAATGTAATTATAATTACAATCACCATTAATTATTATTGTTGCTAATATCAAGTTTGTCAATGATCTTTGAACATTTTAAATAGTTTTAAAACGAATTGCGACTGGCACAGTATTTATATACATATTACAATAATAAAACAACAACAAAAACAACAACAACAAACAAACAAACAAAACAAAAACAAAACAACAGCAACCCCCCAATCAACAACAAACAAATAAAAAACACAAAAAAACAACAACAAACAACTACATAATCTGTGATTTAAACGGGTGTCAACTGACGCTTATCAGTGCATTTTGATTCAACTCCAATCTTTATTGTTTTAGTCGGTTTTCTGTGTCCTTTACTTGTTTTTATTGTATCGATCACATTGTTACAAGGATTTTTGCATGGATTTTAACAAGACATTGTTATGTAATGGCGAGACTACCTGTCTGATTGATTCCTGACCAAGTTTGAAATCTTTCTTTAGGTTGTTTTTCTCTTTTCTTTTACGCTCCAATGTGTTTTCGTCCTGCAATAAATATTGACAATCAAACCAAATAGGCAACCATTAGATGATTTTATTTTATTTTTAATATTTTCCTTGTGAAATAAAACACAAGCATGTTTCGAATACATTTATAGAACATACATTTAAGAAACATTTCTTCAAATACTCATTAACATGTAAATGGATTTATAGTATGACAAATACAGAAATAAAATAATTTCCTGAAAACTTATTAAACAAATCTATCGCTTTCTGTGTCCGTAAAAATAGCCCCCCCCCCCCCAAACAAGACATTAAAAGCTTAAAGAATGTGGTTTTTAACTCTTATATGGAAGTATTGTAGGAACACATTTGTATCGGAGCACATTTGTCTCATGTAAGACCGATGCGGTCGCATTTGTTTCAAGTGAGACCTCAAATGTCTAACCAAAAATACATTTGTGCGACAAATGTGCTCCGATCAACTTTTTAAGGATCAAGAAAGCACAATGTGCCTCTGTCATTTTAAATGAAAGACAAGCGCATTTGTCACATATTCTTTACGGCAGAACAAAACTTGTAATCGAAGTTCACCGTCTTACCTCATGTCAAATATAATCACCTATAGGTTTGCTATTGTTATCTTTTCTTTTTTAAATGTTAAAATTAAAAGCTGGAGTAGAACTATTAATTCCAACATCTCTCATTCAAAATTGGCTAAACCTTAAGGTGTACACAGAAACATAAGGAATCCCATTAGTGTCATATATAATATATCGTATATCGTGCCTCTCATCCTTAGTGCGAGACACGAAAATCAGGCGAGAACCGATATTCCGACGAGATACTACGCGAGAAATGAAATTGTAAGAGACCTTGCACTGTTGCAGTATCTATTACTATGAGATCCCATACCTCGAGATTTCGCGGTAGAAATTCGTGTTTTGCATCGTTTTTCGCCGGAATCACGCGTCGCGCTTCGTCACGAGGCCCGATATTCCAATTTTCGGAAAATGGCGATATTGTTTTTCATTTTTCTAATGGAAACAAAAAACCTATGGGAAGTCTACTCATTTTCGTCCTTAGATCATTTAGTGGCCTCGTGGCCGAGTGATTAAGGTCTCTGCTCTAAAAAAACCCCAACTTGCTTTAACCGCTGTAGGTTCGACCACCATTTGGGGCGTCGAACTCTTTCATGCGTGGAAGCCCTCCAGGGTCCAAAAGCGGAATATCTATCGCGTTCGGACGTAATAGCTATCGAGTGGCCACGTTATAGCTGTCGCGTGCACAAATAATACCGATTGTGTGCGTTCGCAATACCTATCGCATGCACACGTAATTTCTATCATATGGGCACGTAATAGATATCGCGTGCGCACGGAATAGGGCTCCTTTCACTTGTCCACCGTAATCATCCCAGATATGCGAATACTTAGAACGCAGACGGCTACGTTTGTCGACCGACGTAAATACATGTACGAGACGACAATTAAGCTGAATTGTTCCGGTATCTTTGTTTTGTAACGTTTTTCCGTTTTAGTTGAATAATTACCGATCCGTGGTTTAAGTTGCGGAAATAAGTCCAAAATATGTTGTTTTTTCTCAGATTTATAATTTGATCTTTTACTGATATAATGAAAGGAACCATCCAAACCTGTATCAACCGTCAAACTACATAGTTCCAATAGCAGCAGCAATTGTTTGATTTTCGCTACTACTGTTACAGAAGCTACCAATGACAATTAAACAAGCATGTTGTCCTCGTTGGAAGTACGTATGACGACAGATATTATGCAGTACGTATATACGTCGTAAAAAGTTATTTTGATGGGTACATGGTTGATAACTCCTGGTATTTGACCAACTACATATTTTTGTTTTGTTTAAAGCATAATTGTCGTGTTAATGAGCGCAAAAACAAACAAGCGAACATGTATATTATTTGCTTTTGGAGTGCAACGTGCATTTACAATCGTCGCTACCCATAGTATCGACTCATTTAGAGGGATGGGATTGGATTTGCCGGCATTTTTGCCGAACCTGTGTAGCTACATTTTTATTATTATAGAACAGGGGCACTTATGAGGTGCGCAGAGACTGAACCCGGTCGGTCCAATATACTGACACCGACGATTCAGTCGTAATGCTGTCCCCTTAGCCCCGAGCGTTAGGACGGAAGCCGACTCCTTTAGATAACAGTTTCTAAAGCTTCATGGCACTTCTAGAATCTACCCTGGTTCTTCTTGGTGTCTGTATAATTAATATTAATGATTATAAGCACCGCTTCACTTCCGGGTTTAAAGTCTCAGTTATTTTGCACCAGATTCTATGTTCTACTCCTGTCCCGCCTTCTACGTATGTCTAAGTTACATGAAACCGGATGCAATAGACTATATCTTGGGACTGAATCACATGTTGCGTGATGGAAATCATTATAAAGCATTTCTGAAAGTCCGGAGCTAGGTCAGGATTCGAACAAAGACCTACGAATAACAAAACCAAGAGCGTAAACACTAGGTCAGCCATAGAAGCACCGCCCTCTTATGGTTCTGTTTTATTTGTTCGTTTACTGAATACATTTTTTTCTAATGAAAGTTTTGCCTATACGTCTCAATGAATAAACCTCGTTGGTCTGACTAAAGTGGTGTATTTACACATTAAGTAAGTTCTGGACTGAATAAAACTAATTGCTGTCAGTGGCTATAGATAATAAGGGGACGTAACTTGGGTATGCGCTTGTTTAAGGACTTGTCATAAAATATAAAAAAAGTTTTTTAAAACAGTATAAAACAATATTTTAATGCTTTGTAAAAGAACTCGCAAGAACATTCGCCTTGACAAGATTCGTGTAGTACTTTACTATGAAAATCATGCAAAATGTCCTATTTTGATTCTGCAAATGAATAAGTTTTGATACTGATATCAGGATGAATCGTAAATACCCATAAGTAAACAAAATAGGTAATTGGTGATTGACTGTTAATCGGTGTATCGAAATTAAAACTCCGTTGTAGGATTTTAACGTACCCCATAACAGATTATCTCCACCATTTTTGTCACTACTTGTGTAAAATCCTTCAACATAGATAACACAGCTGGGATATTGGATCCAATAAGTTTAAAAAATATATCCAATCATGCTAATGGGAAAACATTAATCTAAGCAGAATACACGTTCTTGCTCTGTCTCAATAAGTAGATTTTCAGGTTGTAAACGTGGACATACAGACAGATAGAGAGACATTTAGTCAGTTTTATATCCGCCTTTTCGGACAATTACAACATACTAACCAGAAACAGTTTACCTGTTTAACTGTTAAGTAGAAATTTAGTAGGGTATAATAGAATGAAAGACAAATGTGCTTCGAGTGTCCTTCCTTTTGTGTGTCGAACATATCTGTCCCATTTACAATTTGTCGCAAATATGTTTATGAGCATATCGGTCACACCTCCCGTGCTCCGAGACAAATGTGCTCATACAAAGCATACAAAGGTTCAAATATTATTTTGTATTTAGGTATGTCGTTGTCGCTCTAGCGTCTTAGTACATTGTAAGACTCTGATACTTTGGTAGCTGATATAACCAAAGATGGGTTGTATTTTTAGAAAGTACATTCATTGAATATATGCAATCGTTTTTCCTTTGTATTTCTACACAAACAACATGTATACATCTCGGTTTCAGAAAACAAAACCCACAAAAAATCTTTTAACTTTTTTTGAAACACCATATAAAATATAATATATTCTAAGTTTTGTACAGTGATGTTATCTGCCTAAAACTTTTCCAAAACAATTACTTTCAATCAAGAGGGTTAATATATTTTGGTAACATAATGTTTAACAGTTCTTCTGATATAAAACTAATAATAACATGTTATCTATGTTAAAGGTTGTATTAAAATATGACCATGCCATAAAAAGCCCTTTTCAGAAAGCTTTAATCTTATTCCATTGTTTTATCAACACTTTTACGAAGACAGCAAATGTTTACTTTGCGAATTTCCTCCTATTATTTTTCCAAAGTGCTAAAACTATACCTCACTTGCGAAACATCTAGTTCTTCATGTATATATAAATTTGTTGTGTTATGTTTTTTGAAATACATCGCACAGACCACTTATAATCATAATACTGATGTCCAGCAATTTGGTGGAGAAATTATCTGGGTTGAACCGCCGGCGCACAGCAGGTCAGCCGGAAATATTTTCCAAATTAAGTCCTTCGGCCCGAACGGGATATAAAATTTGAATATGTAATGAAAACAGTAAAGAAAGAAATCGACGTACCAATTTTGACGACTCCATTTTCTGACCGAAATTGTTCCATTTCTCTTTTACACAGTTAGTAGAAGCTTGGTACGAAATCTGTAACATTGTGAAAGAAAGTATATCTATCAACAACGTGTATTCCTCTGTGACTTATGTATAGCTAGGTTCTTAGCTGTAGCAACAAATGATTATTGTTATTTGTTTATTATTAATACACACAGGTATTGGTATAAGGGCTTACGAGTAAGATGTCCAATAAAATGCCAATCGCCGTTTCCTCTGATTCTAATTTACTCAGCACATCAAATGCATCTGTCCATGCGTTGTCGTAAAGTTCTGAGTACATTTCGGCAATCTTCGTCGGTCTATTTGGGTCACTCATTTCGGTAATTTCCGGATTACCGTTCATCAGCTTGGCAGAAATAAAGGAACTCAACCTAGAATAAAACATCATTGGTCATATCAGTTTTTTGTAGGTCTATTGTTACAGAGCATAGTTTTCATATAACAAAATTATGTTGATAAATAAAGGACTTCTCTGCGAGGAGGAATGTTTTCCTTTTAAGAAACGGTCATTGATATCTATAGGCAAATAAATATTTTTACTGCAGAAGACTATAGCAGGGCAACGACCTTTCAAGCTTTGTTCAGTTGGAACAGTAACCCATTCAAGAATTACGTTCCAAGATTTGCAGTTATTTAAGGGACATATAAGTGACGTACTAAAGTACTTTGCGCGGCGCAAATCATTGAGGAATGTCGTTTTATAAAATGCTTGCTTGCAAGAAAATACTAATCTAAATTTTGAACAATTTGGACTTAAAGTAAAATATTATTATAAATCGTTTTACTGGATGCAAACACTTCCAAAACAAACAAGCCAAGAAAGGTAAAAACAAAACAACAAAAACACAAGAACAACACCATCACAACAACCTAAAACAATGTGACCAACTTAGTCACATCACCAACGACAATGTCAACCGTACAACTACAAAAATAATTTAAGCAGTCGATAGTCAGTGGCTTAAGAGTAGAAAAATCGCATTTGCATAATGGTGACGTTATACGAGCAAACTTTTTTACACAAAAATTTACAGCAACTCGAATCTGGTTATAAAGGTGATTTCATATTGTCTTTAAAATCAACCCAATCACACAAAATCACCCCGACCAACGAGTACGTTCCATTTGCGATAACATAGCAGTTGTTTATAAGCAATTCATAAAAGCTGGTCAACAAAATTTGAAGCTCACAACAACCGACATGGTTTGATCGGCAGTGGAAACTTGCCTTAAAGGATCGTGTATGTGATCCCGTATTTCGTCGGGATGTTATTGTGCATGTGGCCATTACGTGACCTGTGTGGTCGCGATAATCTTGTAGAGATTTGAGTTAAGATATATGGTTAAGATGGCTCTATGAAATATAAAAGTTTAACGAAGATTTATTCCATCTTATGTGTTTTCGACACGCCCTTTGACTTACACACCACACCGCATATTCTGCATAATAAAATGTGATCTGTTCGAAACAAAAGTAACTTAAACAAAGGCAATATTTTCTTACCTTGTCCACCGGAGATTTTCAATTTCCTTCTCCAGTGCATTATTTCTACAGAAGAGAACATAAATCTATTTTTTAAATAGAGGTCACCAGCCCATAAACCATTCAGTGATACAAAGATACATATTTTTAAAGTAACAGAACATACAGAACATATGTGTTTTCAATACTTATACATAATATTGTTTACAAAGTGGACAACCTTTAGAGAAAAATTTCATCTCTCGTGGACCAAATGGTTAACACAACTATCAATCTCCCTACGTCGACATCTACACAAAGGATAACTCGTAACATCACTAAGGACAATATTAACCATAAAACAACTACAAAAATAACTTAAGCAGTCGATGGTCAGTAGTTGAGGAGTAGAGAAATCGCATTTGCATAATGATGACATTATAAGAGCATACGTTTTAACACGAAGATTTACAGAAACTCGAATTTGGTTATAAAGGTGATTTTACATTGCATTTAAAATCATCTTGATTGTCTCAATCACACAAAAAACACTCCGAAAAAGTTCGACCACTGCGTACATCCTATTTGCGATAACATAGCAGTTGTGTATCAGCAATTGATCAAACCTAGTCAGCGAAATTTGAAGCTCACAATAATTGAGTTGGTTTGATCGACAGTGGAAACATGCCGTCGTAAGGATCGTGTATGTGATCGCGTTCTGACTGTATGTGGTCGCAACGTAATTGTGTATGTCATCGGGATGTAATTGTGCATCTGGCCATAAGGTGAACGTGTGTGGTCGTGATAATCTTGTATAGATTTGAGTAACGCCTGAACTTGAGTCGTGAAGTCGACGAAAAATGTTTGTCTTCAAGTCGTGTACGATCGACAAGCGATCGAACGTTGTACACATATATAGTTGATTGAGATGACTCTGTGAAATTTAAAAGTTAGACGACGAATGATTTCATCTTATGTGTTTCCGACACGCCCTTTGACTTACACACCACACCACATATTCTGCATAATAAAATGAGATCGGTTCGAAACAAAAGTAACTTAAACAAAGGCAATATTTTCTTACCTTGTCCACCGGAGATCCCCAATTTCCTTCTCCAATGCATTATTTCTACAGAAGAGAACATACATTTATTTTTTAAATAGAGGTCACCAGTACATAAAACAAATCAGTGGTACAAAGATACACATTTGTAATATAGAATACAGAAAATACAGAAAACATGTCTTCAATACTTATACCTAATATTGGTTAGAAAGTGGACAACCTTTAGAGAATAATTTCATCCGTCGTGGACCAAAAATACAACAAAAATATCAAACTCCTTACATCCACATCTACACAAAAGATAATTCGTAAAATTTTCATACATGTGACATTAAAAATGAATTGAAACATCATTTTCAACAACCCGTATGAATGAATTTTGATATTTATTTTTGGATTTTTATTTCTTATCATTTTGTCCACATAAAATTTAAATCAGCAGAAACTACATAACAATATAACGCCCCTATAAAATTAAACTTGACAAATGTACATCATAAAAGACAACGATATTAAGCCATAGATGGTGACCATGTTGATTGCCCTGAGTAGAATCATTGGCCTCTACAGTTAGGCGGACCCGCCGTTTGTCTTAAATGTATGGACATCATGCGATCAGAAATGTTTGCCTTTTAAGAAACGCTTAACGTTATCTATAGGTAAATGCAGGTTTTACTGCAAAATACTTTCAAGCAGGGTAAAGACCTTTCAAGCTTTGTTCAGTTGGAACAGTAACCAATTCAAGCAACTGTAACTTTTCAGGATTTGCAGTTATTTCAGGCACATATAAGTGACGTACTAAAGTACTTTGCGCAGTGGAAATCATTAAGAAATGACGTCTTATACAATGCTTGCTTGCAAAACTAATCTAACATTATTTTTGAACAATTTGTACTTAAAGGAAAATATTATTCAAAACCGTTTACTGGATGCAAACACTACTAAAACAAACAAGACAAGCAGGATAAAAACCAAAACAACAAAAACACAAGAAGAACACCATCACAACAACCTAAAGCAATGTGACCAACTTAGTAACATCACTAAGAATAATATAAACCATAAAACAACTACAAAAATAACTTTAGCAGTCGATGGTCAGTGGTTTCGGAGTAGAAAAATCGCATTTGCATAATGGTGACGTTATTAGAGCAAACGTTTTAACACGTAGATTAACAGCAAATCGAATTTGACTATAAAGGTGGTGTTACATTGCCTTGAAAATGGATTGTCTCAATCACACAAAAAAATCCCGACGTTCCATTTGCGATAACATAGCAGTTGTGTATCAGCTATTGATCAAACCTGGTCAGCGAAATTTGAAGCTCACAATAATCGAGTTGGTTTGATCGGCAGTGGAAACATGCCGTCCTAAGGATCATGTATGTGATCGCGTTCTGACTGTATGTGGTCGCAATGTTATTGTGTGTATCATCGGGATACTGTTGTCAATGTGGCCATAATGTGAACGTGTGTGGTCGCGATAATATTGTAGACGAATGATTTCATCTTATGTGTTTCCGACACGCCCTTTGACTTACACACCACACCACATATTCTGCACAATAAAATGAGATCTGTTCATAACAAAATTAACTTAAACAAAGGCAATATTTTCTTACCTTGTCCACCGGAGATCTCCAATTTCTTTCTCCAATGCATTTTTTCTGCGGAAGAGAACATACATTCATTTCTTTAAGTAGAAGTCATCGGCACATAAAACATATCAGTGATACAAAGATACACATTTGTAAAGAATACAGAAAATACAGAAAACATGTGTTTTCAATACTTATAACCAATATTGTTTAGAAAGTTGGCGACCTTCAGAGAGAAATTTCGTCTGTCGTGGACCAAAAGTATAACAACAATATCAAATTCCTTAATTCCACATCTACACAAGAGATAATTCGTAAAATGTTCATATATGTGACATTGCAAATGAATGAAAACATCATTTTCAACAACCCGTGTGAACATATTTTGACATTCACTTTTTGATTTATATTTTTGTCATCATTTTGTCTGCATACAATTTAAATCAACAGGAACTACTTTACACTATGACGCCCCTATAAAATTGAATTTGACAAATACACATTATAAAATATAACGATATTAAGACATCGTCGGTAACCATGTCGATGACCCTGAGTTGAATCATTAGCCTCTATAGTTAGGCGGACACGCCGTTTGTCTTAAATGTATGGACATTCATGACATTCATGCGATCAGAATTGTTTGCCTTTTAAGAAACGCTCAGCGTTATCTATAGGTAAATGCAGATTTTTACTGCAAAATACTGTCAAGCAGGGCAACGACCTTTCAAGCTTTGTTCGGTTGGAGCAGTAACCAATTCAAGCAACTGTAACATTTCAGGATTTGCAGTTATTTCAGGCATATATAAGTGACGTACCAAAGTACTTTGCGCAGCACAAAACGTCATTAAGAAATGACGTTTTATAAAATGCTTGTTTGCAAAAGTCATCTAACCTTAATTTTGAACAATTTGTACTTAAAGTAAAATATTATTATAAACAGTTTACTTGATGCAAACACTACCAAAACAAACAAGACAAGAAAGATAAAAAAAACACAATAAAAACATAAGAACAACACCATCACAACAACCTAAAAACAATGTGACCTACATAGTAACATCACTAAGGACAATATCAACGATAAAACAACTACAAAAATAACTTAAGCAGTCGATGGTCAGTGGTTTAGGAGTAGAGAAATCGCATTTGCATAGTGGTGACATTATAAGAGCAAACGTTTTAATACGAAGATTTACAGAAACTCGAATTTAGTTATAAATGTGATTTCACATTGCATTTAAAATCAACTTAATTGTCTTAATCACACAAAACACTCCCAAATAGTTCGACTAATGCGTACGTTCCATTTGCGATAACTTAACAGTTGTGTATCAGCAATTCATCAAACCTGGTCAGCGAAATTTGAAGCTCGCAATAATCTAGTTGGTTTGATCGGCAGTGGAGACATGCCGTTAATGATGGTGTATGTGATCGCGTTCAGACTGTATGCAGTCGCAATTTTGTTGTGCATGTCATCGGGATACTATTGTGCATATGGTCATAAGGTGAACGTATGTGGTCCCAGTAATCTTGTAGAGGTTTGAGTAACGCCCGAATCTGAGTCGTGGAGTTGACGTGAATGTTTGTCTCCAAAACATGTTTGATCGACAAGCGATCGAAACGACGTACACATATATAGTTGATTGAAGTGGCTCTGTGAAATTTAAAAGTTAGACGACGAATGATTTCATCTTATGTGTTTCCGACTCGCCCTTTGACTTACACACCACAACACATATTCTGCATAATAAAATGAGATCTGTTCAAAACAAAAGTAACTCAGACAAAGGCAATATTTTCTTACCTTGTCCACCGGAGATCCCCAATTTCCTTCTCCAATGCATTATTTCTACGGAAGAGAACATACATTATGTTTTAAATAGAGGTCTTCAGCACATAAAACAATTCAGTGATACAAAGATACACATTTGTAAAGAGTACAGAAAATACAGAAAACATGTGTTTTCAATACTTATACCCAATATTGTTTAGAAAGTGGGCGACCTTTAGAGTGAAAATTCATCTGTCGAGGACCAAAAGTATAACAAAAATATCCTTACATCCACATCTACACATAAGATAATTAGTAACATTTTCTTATATGTGACATTAAATATGAATTGAAACCTCATTTTCAACTACCCGTATGAATATATTTTGATATTTATGTTTGGATTTTTATTTCTTATCATTTTGTCCGCATAAAATTTAAATCAGCAGAAACTACGTTACAATATGACGCCCCTATAAAATTGAATTTGACAAATGTACATAATAAAATATAACGATATTGAGCCATGGTTGGTGACCATGTCAATGGCCCTGAGTTGAATCATTGGCCTCTATAGTTAGGCGGACACGCCGTTTGTCTTAAATGTATGGACATCATGCGATCAGAAATGTTTGCCTTTTAAGAAACGCTTAGCGTTATCTATAGGTAAATGCAGATTTTTACTGCAAAAAACATTCAAGCAGGGCAACGATCTTTCAAGCTTTGTTCAGTTGGAGCAGTAACCAATTCAAGCAACTGTAACATTTCAGGATTTGCAGTTATTTCAGGCAACATCATCCCATGATTACAATTTTATTAATGAAAGTTACATTTTATAACCTAACAACAGTGATGCGTAAATACCTCCCTAAACGCGTCCACATCCACTCTCCTTTTCCCTAGCCTATCTCAATTCGTTTTCCTTCTCCAATTTTGCACTCCTACCATATATAGTCTAAAACTAATTGCTCATTCGAACTGGGCTCGCATACATTTTTGACGATTGTGTCATTCACACTGCACAACTCACGATTCCCGCCTTTATTTTGATATATTCATCAATCGCTGTCCTGAATCGTGCCTCTTTATTGCTATTTTACTATTTCCCCGGTACACAAAATGTATATTGCATCATTGGGGTTATTATTCATGTCGTTCATTGTCCTCCTTTATTTTAACTTGCACTTAGTTTAATTGAACGGCACGATGTCTTTAACTAACCAATTATAACCAATTATTAAACCAGTTATTATTCAACTGAAAACTAATTAATATGGTAATATTACATTGCAACCTTCACCGTTATTATATATAAATATGAACATTTTACGAATGCTTCCTTTTTTTAAACTCTCTCTCTCTCTTTCTCTATTTCTTGCATTACTGTACATCTATACACATATATCATAACGAGAAGCAAACCAGATATATGTTGTTATATATATGATCAAACCAGATCCCTCCAAACATATTTAAAATTAAATGTAACAAATAATAAATCGAACCAAATTCAAAAACTAATTAATATTACTAATATACCTGAAACAGTGCATTGTACATAAAATCTATAAAGCATATATCAAATAAAATGCAAAGCAAAACTAAACTAAATTGAAACACAACATTTCCCCACAATATCAATACGACTGAATACAATGCAATATATATATGTGTTTATAAAACGTTTTTATACAATTTACAATTAATAACTATCCATTAAAATCTTTTTAATTGTCCAAAACCATTTTTATGTATGTCAATAAAACAATTATAGTTTTAAATTTAAATGTCAGGTTGGTTCAAAACATTTTTACGTAGCTGTCTGGAAGAGCGGTTCGTCAAAACATTCTGTCCGAAAATATATTTACAGCGAAATCACTTCTAATTTAAAATAAAGTACTACTATTTAACAAGGAAAAGTAACACTTTAAATTGTATATGTTTGCGCACACTTAGTTGTTCGTGTATCTGTTGGATGTCGGCGTGAAGGCGGTTGGTAGTTGATTGTCTTTATTTGTGACGTCTGTCTGCGAAGTCTGTTGGTCGTTGGCTGTACGCTGTCGTTGTTCGGCCTATGACGATTCTTGCTGCCCGGCAAAAAATGGATGGATATTTTATTTACTGCGTAGATATGGTTTTACTGGATTAGATATTCACAAGTGTTTATTTTATTTCTGGAAACTTTCCTGTTGTAGTCGTTTATTGTTTGTTGTTATGACATTTCATCATTCACCTCTAAAAAATGTTATCACTTTGACATGTAACTGTCATGTAACCTCCGCATGTTGTACCCTGCGGCAATTGTTTGTGGTTGAACTATGGTCTGCTCGGTCGCTGTCCTGGATGGCCGGCCCGTCTAACTGTAAGGCTCGGAATCAATAGTGGTTTTGTGCATCATTCCCATTTCAGGCTTATACAAAATTGCTTTACGTATGTTTTGGGTTTTAGTGTCGTATACAAATTATTTTTTCCATTAACCCCAATTCATTAATTGTTAATTGCTTGTATACCATCAGCAGTATTGTGTATAGTTTTTTTGCTGTTTGTGTGCGTGTGTTTTATGTAAAGTGTGTGTTTTCCATAAACAATTAAACATATCAGTGAGAGAGAAACAAACATCATATGTACAAATGTATTTTATTCGCAATTATATAGACTTCGTATTGATATTGATTTTTCTAAAAAATATACATAACTCCTACATTGGAGTGAATAATTTGCAACCGCAAATGCCTGATATTTGATATATAATTAAATTAATATTCTATACATGTATAATCTCTCGCGCGCTCTCCAATTACAACTTCGTTAACGATTCTATTTCTACTAGATATCTTTATTTATGTAGATCTACAGTTTTGACAAGTTACGCTTGCTTTACTTAACTGTCTTTTATCTACACTAACTCGCGTCGTACGATCGGGTGATAGTAAAAACCTTTCTTAATTTTCGGCTTTTTAATCAATAGATCAACGCTGTGAAATGTCGATAATTTCACCTTGGTCGGTAAGTTCGACTTTACTATCCAAGTATAAATTTTTATCAAAATATGCGGATTTTACGCTTTGACTATTAAATCGCTCACTGATTTAATACAACTCTGTTGACGAAGGTCATTAATGTGTGAACTCAATATTACGTCCCTATCTGTGCAGTTACATGTATGTTCTTGACATTTTTAATATCTCAGGGGCAGCGTGATTGCCATTGTTATCCCAACTGTTTTCTTCACTATCTGTCAATTATTGCGGCGACCCTTTTGTCGCGCAACCTGATTGATGTGTCTTTCGTTTTGTGACGTTTTACCTATTCTTGCTTGCCCTGAATGGAACTGAGCATTTATTAACCTAGCTTTTAGCTCAATTAATGAGATTTCGGTATATCACAGCTTTCAATGAAAGGCGTAAATGGTCAATATGTGCGGTACTTACTTGATTATGTTATTGGTACTTCACTGTGAATGTTTGAAATTTTGACAATTACTATGAAATATGGTAGCTAACGATTTTGAATTTTACTTCTTCTGGTTACGTTTTTAAGGTAAGCGGGATCATTAATTTCTATTTTGACTAGTTTTCTGTTCTTATTTGCTCTGTCAATTCTTTGTTTTTGAGCCCTACGTACATTTAAATACGTTTGTTTATATATTTGATGGTTTTTAGATAACATAATTTGATGGTAACTTTCACCGAGATATGGTAATTGATGTCCTAAAAGGTTGTCAATTGGGAGAATTACATCTCTGCCATGCATTATAAAGTAAGGACTCATTTTTGAACTACCTTTGATATATAATCTTATCTCTGCTACTGCTTGCTGTAAAACTAAATTCCAATTTGTTTCATCGTCCTCAATAAGTTTGGTGATGGTGGATTTTAAAGTAGCGTATAACCTCTCAGATCTTCCATTGCTAACAGGGTGGTAACGAGAAGTTATAACGTGGTGTATATTTAAAGCGGACATAGTTTCTTCAAACATTTTAGACGTGTAGCAAGACCCGTTATCTTTAGTAATGTGTATAGGTGACCCACACCTAAAAATAAAAGCTCATAAAATGCTGCTATTACGCTTTGGCTGGTTGCGTCTTTGATGGCTATTACTTAAGGATAATTACTAAAAAGGCATGTAAATGTCAATATATATGAATTTCCACTATGTGTTGTAGGTAGTGGACCTGTAATGTCGAGCTCCATATTGTTCCTGAAATGTTTGGTATTGTCATTTCTTCCATTGCCGCTGTAATTTGTCTTAAATTAACTGATTGACATTTGACGCAAACAATTGTTAACTTCTATTAATAATTTGGGCCAGTAATTTTTTTCTAGCTATAGGATCGTATTTTCTTTGTACTCCTGCGTGAAGTCTCATGATAAGCCTTGATAACTGAGTCTCTAATTTGTGATGGGACGTAAATACGTAACTTGGGATCATTGTCTGGGTTGGACACGTAATATAAGATGTCATCTTTAATGATAAATTTCCGTGTTTCCGCGTCAGAAAATCTGTTTTGACGTACGCGTGCCAGCAATTTGTTAATCAACGGGTCAGCTAACTGCTCGCTTTTCATGCAATAATTTCGCATGCCTTCGGGCGGTTCGATCTCATTGTATTCGCAATTTGCATCATTTACGCGGTTGTGGGCGCGGGCTGATTGTGACATGTCAATATCTGCATTGTTTATTGGCGCAATGGGGTACATTGGTGAAATGGAAATTGTCTCCCTTGTTAGTTAATATCCGAGGTATTCCAAACAGTAGGTAGGTCCTTGTAGTTGAAAATATTGGACTTTATCGCCTGTTCTTTTGCAGATTTTGCAATAACAAACAGGGAATTTCTTACTTTTGCATAAATATAAGCTTAAAATTAATTTAAATACCTATAGATATGTTATTTAAAAAAAGAAAATGGACATGTTTATTGATGATGGTTAACCTGGGTATCATAAGAAAGGCAGAAAAGTCAACATACACTCCATAGAGCACAAGCATAAAAACCGAGTAAAACAAATGAAGGACATACTTGCGTTTAGGCATTATTCAGGGGAGACTATTCATTAATGTCTCTCATTAATATATCGGTGTCCGATTGATCTTTGGGAATTTCGTCATTTGTCGGCAAGCGTGATAAACTATCTGCAACTAAGTTTTGTGTTCCTGGGATATGTACTATTGACAGGTCGTATTCGCTTAATCGTAAAGCAATTCGCTAAATTATTCTGTTCGTGAATGTTGTTGACAACAAATGGGTATTAGCCGGCATTTTTGCCGATACTGCGCAGCGACATTTCTATCATTACAGCACAGGGGCACTTATGAGGTGCACAGGGACTGAACCCGGCCGGTCCATTATACTGACACCGACGAGTCAGGCGTAATGCTGTCCCCGTAGCCCCGAGCGTTAGGAGGGAAGCCACTACTACCAACTTTAAAGTCTTTGGTATGACCCGGCCGGGGTTCGAACCCACGACCTCCCGATCCGCAAGCCGACGACAACAAATGGGTTAATGGCTTATGATCAGGTCTCACTGTGAATTTTGATCCGTAAAGGAAAGGTCGAAACTTCTGTACAGCTTGATCGAGACCAATAGCTTCTGTAACAATTGTTGGTTGTTTTAATTGAAAATTTTCTGGACTTTAATTGGATAGGTATTTCGTCTTCGCGTTTGCCAGTCGGGCTTTGAATTAAATCTGCACCATAAGCTCTATCGCTTGCATCAATTTCAACGATAAAATGCTTGCTTAAATCGTAATAGTGGCATGTCTGCTAATTTTGCTACAATTGTCTCGAAACTTGATTGACATTCTGGGGTCCATTTGAAAGTATTATGTTTTTTCGTTAGATTGGTTAGTGGGGATACTATATCGGAGAAACTTTAAACGCATTTTTGATAGTAAGCCGCAAGTCCTAAAAATGGCCTTACTTCTTTGACATTGGTTGGTATTGAAATTTTCTTCAAAGCTTCTACTTTACTCTCATCAGATTTGATCCCTGCTTCTGAAACTGTATGGCCTAGGTATTGAACAGTGTCTTTGAAAAGTTGGCATTTCTGTAGTTTCAGTTGTAGGTTATTTTCTTTTAATCTATCAAAAACCATTTGTTAACGTTGTAAATGTTGTTCTTTTGTTTCTGAGATATTTAACAAGTCATCAAGATATACGAATACAAATTCATCTAATCCTCCAATAATCCTTGACATTGTTTCTTGAAATATGAATGAACTTAAATTAAGACCCATTGGTAAACGTTTGTAAACATATGTATTGTTGTGTGTGCTAAAACAGGTTTTATACTGATCTTTTTCGGCAAGTTTTAGTTGATGGTAGCCTTGTGTTAAATCAAATGTACTGTAAAATTTAGATCCATTTAGGCAACTTAAAAATTCATCTATTCGTGGCATTGGTCTTGGGTTAGTAATGACATATTTATTATTTTGACGGAAATTAACCAAACGTCTAGAACCGTCACGCTTTTTGATTAAAAGAGAAGGAGATGAATAATCTGTTAGCGGGTGGATGGTCGTGGGGATTTGCACTTCAACATTTGGGACTAAACGTATATCATTTGGGTGTTTTGATAAAAACAGATTGATTTTTGTAAATAAAATTTCTTACTTCATCAAAGTACTCGTTCGGGATGACAATCTCATCTAAAATTAGTTTATAGTCTGTTAATCGCTTACCCGAAGTTTTGTCTATGTTGTTTGTTTCGATCGAATACTCATTCATGCTACATAACCTTGCTAGAACGCTTCCGCGGCGTAATCTGAAAGTTTTGGTGGAGATGTTAACATTATTGGTACTAATCCGTCTGACTCTAACTTCATGAGTGCGGGTTGTAATTAAAAATTTAGTTCTTCAAACAAATAACTTCTATCTACTGCCTCTATACAGAACTCAAGCAAGACAAGAAAGGTAAAAACAAAACAACAAAACCACAAGAACAACACCGTCACAACAACCTAAAACAATGTGACTAACTTAGTAACATCACTAAGGATAATATAAACCATAAAACAACTACAAAAATAACTTAAGCAGTCGATGGTCAGTAGTTTTAAACTTTTTAACACGAAGATTTAAAGCAACTCGAATTTGGCTATAAAGGTTATTTCAAATTGCCTTTAAAATCAACTTGATTGTCTCAATCACACAAAAAAACACTCCAAAAAAGATCGACCAACGCCTACGTTCCATTTGCGATAACATAGCACTTGTGTATCAGCTATTGATCAAACCTGGTCAGCGAAATTTGAAGCTCACAACAATCGAGTTGGTTTGATCGGCCGTGGAAACATGCCGTCTTAAGGATCGTGTATGTGATCGGGTTCTGACTGTATGTGGTCGCAACGTGAATGTGTATGCCATCGGGATGTTATTGTGCATATGGCCATAATGTAAACGTGTGAGGTCGCGATAATCTTGTAGACGAAGTATTTCATCTTATGTCTTTCCGACACACTCATTGACTAACACACCGCACCGCATATTCTGCATTAGGAAATGAGATCTGTTCAAAACAAAAGTAACTTAAACATAGGCAAAAAATATTTTCTTACCTTGTACACCGGAGATCCTCAATTTCCTTCTCCAATGCATTATTTCTACGGAAGAGAACATACATTTATTTTTGAAATAGCGGTCATCAGCGCATAAAACAATTCAGTGATACAAAGATACACATTTGTAATTTCAATTCTTAAATCTAATATTTTTCAGAAAGTGGGCGACCTTTAGAGGGAAATTTCATCTGTCGTGGACCAAAAGTCTTACAAAAATAACAAACTCCTTACATCCACATCTACACAAGAGATAATTCGTAAAATGTTCATATATGTTACATTAAAATGATTTAAAACATCATTTTCAACAATTCGTACGAATATATTTTGACATTTGTTGTTTGGTTCATATTTCTCAGCATTTTGTCCGCATAAAATTTAAATCAACAGACACTACGTTACAATATGACGCCCCTATAAAATTGAACTTGACAAATGTACATCATTAAATATAACGATATTAAGCCATCGTTGGTGAACATGTCGATGGCCCTGAGTTGAATCATTGGCCTCTATAGTTAGGCGGACCCGCCGTTTGTCTTAAATGTATGGACATCATGCAGTAAGAAATGTTTGCCTTTTAAGAAACGCTTAACGTTATCTATAGGTAAATGCAGATTTTTACTGCAAAATTCTTTAAAGTCATACAACCGTTCAAAAAAGTGTTAAAATCGCGCAATTTAAGCATTATTTCTCTAATCTTATCCAAAAATCACCGCAAAATCCGTGCAAAAACCCACCACACCTGTACAGCTTTGCTTACAATCGACCGTCGAATGCGTCGATTTTTTATCTTTCTCTCATAGAAAGATAAGTTTGTTTGTTTACATTTTGAACGCAGCGGGCGATCTCCGCTATTCCGCGGAGTGTTACGGTAAGTTCCGAGAAAGACTAAAAGTCACGTGATACACATAAAAGTTTAATGTAAACAGAAGCAGTCCAGAAGCCATCATGGATGCAGAAGTAGCATCCGTCATGGATGTGAAAAGAGGGGGAAAAAAAAAAAGAAAAAAAGGCCCTCGTTGCCGTCGGCGGAAAGGGTTAAAAGGAAGAAAACATCTGCATCAAAGCTGATCAAAAGCCGCGTTGTATTAGGGGATGAGTTTGACCGTTGGAGGTCTCTGATGAAGGACATCGGACTCGGACTCGGAGTAAAGACGGTGAACTGGCGAAGTGTTTGCTCGACAGGTAGCTTTCCTCAAGATCCCCTTGTTTTATTATTATTTTTTTTAATTTCACGATTGGTTATCATCATAGACTATAAATTCTAGGAGCGTAGTAAATTCCTGATTAACAGTATTAAGTTACGTCATCCAAACATATTTGTCAGCTTATTGTTTACATAATGTAAAAAATGTCTACTGTTACAATTTAGATAAAACAAATTTTAGATTGCGTATTTTTGAGAATGATGTTCAGATGTTTATGGCAAATATAAGTATTTTAACGTAGATACATCCGCATACTTTCCCCATGTATTTGCTGTTTCAGTGGAGGGAAATGTTTTGCAACTATATTCTAAAATTTGTGTATCAGCAATATCAGTGGCTCTACCCAGACATTTGTGTCAGGGTGTTCTGCCACCAAAATATATAAATGTTACTAAAATACCATAATTGTGTCACTGGGATGTATATAAATCATATTCTTTTTAAAGTACATGTATACACAATCTGCATGCAAGAATTCTAGTCATAATAACATTACCATATGGTAAATCAGTGTAATATTGTTGGGTGTTCACGGCATGCTATCACAGTAAATGCAGGATTACATATGCTTATAGTGAAGTTTGTGATTACTGAAAGATTGGTTGTATATTTAACCTAGAACACAGCATCTTCTTTAAAAAGATGAGCAATTCTGAATACTTTCTTTCAGAATCCCAATATGGACATATCAAGCATTTCAATGATGTCTGGCATGCTGCCAGAAATGTAGGGAAGAAAATACTGCATGTAAGAAATTTTCATTTTCGTAGTCTACTATGCATGTGTCTGTTTCAGGTACACAGTAAAACCTTACCGATACACTTCAAAACTCCAGTAGCTTTAACACATCTAGAGTTTTTAAATCCATATCAATCATGAGCTTTAATTTGAAAAAAAACCCCACATTCTTCGAAACAACTAATCAAAATAAAAAAAATTCAATCTTGTTTTGTTTAGATTAGAAAACATTATTTTACAGGCTGGCCAGAAAAGAGGTTGTGGTCCAGGGACATTGTAAACCATTTTTAGTATTGTTGTAGGCAAGCCAGTACTTATGCTGAATTTGTGGTAAGATAAATTATTCTCTTTATTTATAATTTAAAAAACATGACAGAAAACAACACAATAAAGTCTTGACTGTTATTCTTTACCAGACACCTATACACATTGCAACTGTTTCTCAACTGACTTACTGTTCAGACGGCTATTAATGCCGAAAGCATTTTAAGTATAGAAATACAGTGCATAAAAATAAAGATATGGAAAGGAGACAGAAAGTGTAAATCATTCAGATCACCCTCATTTGATATTTGTTAACTTCTTTTGTCAGATATCTTGTTAATTCCCTAGCTAAAATGTTTACTGCCAAAGTAAAATACATTTATCATGTTTATGTTATAGTCTATGTGGAGAAATGATCTTCACCACATCACCAACAGGCACAGTTGGATACTTTCTCATGGTGAAGGAACCTACCAGTGCAGCCACGAACCACTGTCAGAGGAAGAGCGAAACAAGCCATGGCTTGATCCAACAGTAGATGCTGAAGCACTGTCTGCCTTAGCAGGTGTCGTCTTAGACAAGAGATTCTTGAACAGGATACATTATCTTCTAAACTTCAGGTGTGTTTAAAACTGTATAGTCCTTGTAGAGCCTTATACCTTTTAACCCATACATTTTGTGAAACTATAACTATCAATATCTTGCAACACTATAACTATCAATATCTTGCAACACTATCTAAATTATTTCTGTCTAAGGGCTGACCTAAGAGCTCCAGATCCAGGACATACAAGAGTTGCTAAAATGGTACCATATAGAACTGCTTACACTGCAGCAAGTGTAAAGTTAGTTCCGCAGCAGACAGGCCAGTGTCAGGATAATGTGACTGGGAGGATGGTATCATGCTAGTTGTATGTGGCAATTTACACATTGAAGGCAGCACTGTATCAGCATCAGACCTAGTAGTGCAATCTGTAGAGAGTTGGCTACAGGTATTGGACTCCCGAGTTTAATGCCAGGCCATGACATTCTAAAGTCATAAAAATGGTGGTGGTATAGCATCCATGCTGATGCTTAAACAAATATAAGGGTAGTTCCAAAGTGTCAAGATGATGTGACTGGGAGTGGTATCATTGCAGGCTTTCATGGCATGCTATACACAGTGAGGTCAGCACTCCCAAATGAATATAGTCTCAGAATAACTACAGTACTGTTGGTGTAGGAAATTCCCAACAATCTTAGTCATATTCAGTTGTACACTGTCTCCAGATGACAGAAATGTTTTTGTAAGTCAAACTTAACTTCTACTATTGATTGAGAAACACCCACAATTTTGCCTTGGTAACATACCTTCTGCTCCACAAACTAATTATATAACCTTTAAATATAAACATTTCTTGCTCATTTGTATTTTCAAACTAACACACCACTGATATGTCAATGACTTGCCAATGCCACAAAATCAACCAATAACTGCTGAATTGTTCTCGACATGTTTTGCTAATTTAACCTCACACATTGTAGAAAAATAATCGAATGGTTTGCTGAATATAGTGGAAAGTTTTCTTTGTTTATATACCATAATAAGTAAGTTACTTTAACGAAAACATCTAAAATAGATAAGTGCAATTGAGCTCATGAAACGTATTTATTATAATCTGTAGAAGCACGTCTGAGATAGAGGCTTTTAACCAGCTCATCTTGATGTATTGTGCCAAGCGGTTTCCATACAGCTCACCTGTATATCGCATCAGGAATCTGCTGGCAGCACTTGATCACAACATGAATACAGACAGGATAATGAAAAGGAGTAAAGATGGAAACATTGTGTTAGTTTTAATCTTTTCTGAGATGCTGGACACTGCTGTAACGAATACAGTTGGTAGTTTATGTATTGATTTTAAATTTAGAAAAACATGTAAATCAAATCTTTCATAATAATATATATGTACTACTACTTTGTGTGTGAGAATTTAAATGTTTACTATTGTGAAAGATGTTAAGTGGTTTCTTTTGACAAATGGTGTAAATAACAATATTATAAAAATGTGTTGATTGTACAGGCTTTTAAAATTAATATGTATGTGTTGCTATTTTTCTAGCTACAACAGGTACTACAACAAAAAGTGGAAAATGGTCATAGTTTCCTGTAAAAGAGGAAAAGACATACTCTCACATTCTGAAAATAGTGTATCAAGGCCTTGTGATGCGATTGGCCGACAACATATGGATGAAACCAAGGGAACTGGAGACTGATGATCCTAGAATATTCAGCAGACACTTGGCACCAATGCCACCACAACCAACCCAAGTGCTGGTCAAAGAGCATGTTTCAAGATTTGCTGACAACTGATGAAGAAACAAACTTTTGTCAGCAGGGAGGGAAACAAGGTTTAATTTAAGCAGAATATAGATGAAGCCCAATAATCAAGTTGGCTAATGTGTTATAGCATCAGGTCTCGTAAAGAAGTAACTTATCAAGGTGGATAGATTTGACAGATGTGCAGCAGGAATGGAGTGATGTAACACAACCTTTCAAGCTAAATTTTAAGCCCATATTTGGCTTTTCTATTTCTCTAACCTGAATATTGCCATAACGCCCATGTTCAAGTTGCATACATTCATGTTTATATTTCAGTAACCAGTGCATAAATTGGATAACAATATGTCTTTCTTATTTATCAGACTTACTAGTCAAACAAGTCTTATTGTTTCAGGATTGTTGATTGTTTTGAAAATATAGCATTGGTTCATCTGGTAAAAAATTAGGTCCTATGCATGCAGATTATTAAAACTACTTGGTAATTGTTTGTCAAATTGGCATGTTTAGATAACTGGTCAATAAAGCCAAACTATGCAGAAACATAAAAATGAGTGGATTCTGAAATCTTAACTGACTGCTAAAAATCATGTTCTCATCTGGATTGTGTTGTGTTTGTTTTTTTGTTTATTGGGTTTATCGTCCCACCAACAGTATTTCAGTTATCTGGAGACGGTGTACACTTGAAGCAGATATAGTGCTGCCTTCACTGTGTATAGCATGCCGTGAACACCTGGCATGATACCACACCCAGTCACAATCATTATCCTGACACCGGGTCAACCAGTCGTGGAACTACCCTTATATTTGCTTGAGCGTTAGCAAGGGAGCTATACCACTACCATTATTAACGACTTTGGTATGACGTGGCCCGGGATCGAACCCGGGGCCTCCCGTACCTGGAGCCGACGCTCTACCGATTGCGCTACCAGGTTCGGTAGTGTTTGTGTTTGTGCTGGAGAATCAAAATGTGAACTTTTCTTAGCTGTTTTAAGCTGCAATAAAATATATATTTTTAACTGGCCATGTAATGTGTATGCATCAGTCATAAACGATACACTGATTTGCTAAATAATTATAGTAATAATATTAAACATTAAATCTATATCTTGGGAGCAATTTTTCTACTCTAATCTGTGACCAAGTTGCTTTAAAGATCTTTTTGAAAGTACACTCTAGCTCACATATTACTATCAGAAACATTATTAGTTGTGCAAGCTAACCTGCAACAGCACTTGTTATAATCAGTTGTTAAGTAGTATTTTACCTATAAGTTGACATCCATTAACACATTGCATTTGTTAAGTTTGCAGTTCTTTTTAAGTTTGGGCATATTTTTAGCTGGTCTTATTTATTCATTTCCATTATGCATGGCTGTAACCTTGTATGCATGAACGTTATCTGATGAAGTCAGACTCGATTAAACCCTAACCCTGTAAGGTTTGTTTATAAAACATGTTATGCAAGTTGTGAGTGTTGCAATTATGTATACATAGTACATGTTTGTAAATTGCATCAGTTTATGCACTTTTTTCTTTGTTATGATTGTCGATTATTTTGTTTAGAAAGATTTGCTTGTAAACTTGTATATCTTTTTTAAAACTAAGCTATCTTTTCAATTCTTTTGTTCGTAATGGTTAATTTAGTTGAGAAAATTCTTAGCCGCAGAACATATTTTCTTTAAATATTTATCTTCATCATCATCATTATCCTTATACATGTATGTTATTCTGAAATTGTTTAACAAGTACATCATAAAAAGATTTAAATTCTAGTCATGTTAGAAGGGATGTTACAATTTACTCAACAATAATGCTGCTGCTCTTAAAATAATTGTCTACATTTCTTTTTTTGTATATATTTCCTCATGTCACTGTCAGATAGCTTCATGGTCGCAATAATTTTTAACCAGCTTTTCTTTAGAAAAATCCTGGTTATTAGACTGGGTTATGTCGTGAGGCAGGCGGGCGTCAACAGTTCATTAAGTTTTTCGTTAAAGTTGTATTTTTTTCAGTAACAGTTCAATGTAGAGCTTTGATATATTTGTCCGACATCAAAGTAGCAATTATCCGGACAAGTTTCATAACTCTTGACTTTCATTTCAAGTTTGTTTTTCAGTTGTCTTTTTCTCAGTTACCATTCATGAAAGAGCTTTGAAACTTAATATATCTTCAATTAACAAGTGTTCATTTAATATGATGGAGTGTCGTGTCTAAGAACCATAGCCCTACCTCAGCAGTCAATGTCATATCTAGAGTAAAAAGTATCAAAAAATGCCAAAACGTAGCTTCCGGAGTTTAGTTCAGTACTTACAAAAGGTATTTCAGCTTAGATGCATAGAAGAATGTTCCCTTCAATGAAACAGGTTTGCATCCAAGAACCATGGCCCTTTTTTATTTTTAATGTAAACTGTTACTAAAAGTAGACATTTCTTTTTTAATGTGTCAGTTTCTACAGTTATCAACCATATATTTTCTTTACAATAGTTCTCAGATTTCTATTAATACATAAAATGAAAACCTGATTTTGTTGCATGGCGACGTTTCTTCTTGTTATTTAATTTATATTATTTTATATTATATCTCTAAAATTAATAACCACTTTTTTCCAAGGTAGCAAAAATAAAGGCTAAATTTAATTTATGATACCTGTGTACCACATTTTTAAAACCAGATTTACAACAAAGCCATTTATGTGTTTGAACTGTGTTTAATGACTTATTTATCTGTAATGATCAGATGCAGTTAACACTCTCAAGACTTACATTATGTGGATCATTTATTGTTGTAATTTGCATTTATATATACATGATTACTCTTTGTATCAGTTTTTTTTTTTATATTTGTTTTTGATAGAAGTTTGTAGCTATAAATCAGTGAATCACCCTACTTTTAAAAATCATATATAGATTTAACATTTCTTTTTTTTTGCTTCTATGTTAATTCACAGCCTTGTTAAAAACACCAATACATATAACACAAACATATGATCTCAAAGTTTAAGTTCATGAAACAAACCATGCAATATTATATACAGAGCATTTTAATTAAGTTGGATACATGATGTCCCTGAAATCAACAAGAAAGTAATGTTTAAGTATAAATCTTCTGTTGTTGCTTATGTTGCTTTTCTGATTTATTGGATATAGTCAAGTCAAGTCAATAGACATGGAGTTCTCTATAACACATACTGTTCTTATTCAACTTGAAAAGTTTCCATTTTTCATAATCTTTTCTTAAGCTTTCTGTTCACTAAATAAAACACCTAACATAAGTTTTTCACACAGTAATGCCACTTTGTAATAAATGTTGTATGTGATGCTACACTATGCATAACAAATTGCCTATAAAAAGATGTTTAAAGCTGTAAACTATGTGTTGTTTTGCTTTGTATAATCCTTCCATATAGTTTATATTCCAGTATTTCTCTTTTACAACAACAAAAGTGATCTTAAATGTCTAAAACAGACTTGTTTACAGAAAGAATGTTCAAATTCAGTTCCAGTAACAAAAAAACTATAAAAAGACAACAAACAACAAAAACAAGTCTGAGTACTTTACAGCATAAATAAATACAATATGCCAACCGGATTTGAAATGATGTGATTTCCTTTGAAGTATGGCATTCCTTTACAATTATATCCAATAGTTATCTAAAAAAATCTTTCCTACGAATTTTCTTTAAAAAAATAATGTCTTACTGAGTTAAATGCAATTTGCGCAAAAGTAATCATATAACACCAAAATCAGTTAACAAGTGTTATTTTTTATTATGTTAATACTTTATATCTGCAAAGGCACGTGGGAACTTGTCCCTAATTGCCTATAGGCAACATGACGGAATGACAATCCTGTTGCCCGTCCCAAGACGTCCATGATGCCAAAGCACAAACTGTCGATAAGCAGCGTGCCTATTTGCCTTTAGAATGTCTCCCCCATCCTCTAACACAAGATCTTGTCGATATAGTCGTGAAAGCGCCCACACTCCTTCATCTAAGATATATACTTGGAATTCCTGCAATGAATAATGAACACAAATGAGGGTACTTTTCGTTGTGTCCCTTATAAGGTAACGTATTGTGTATGTAATAATAAACAATGTACTTAGCTAAGTTGACATAACCATTACTTATGTTATCCCATTTAGTATAGAGTGTTGCCACACCAGCCCTCAAGTATATACAACCAGGCATCTGCATTTGTTAGCAATGAAACAATGATTCTCGTCATTTAATTCACAGAAATATTGAAATTGCACCTCAATCATAATCATCATTGATGGGAGGGAGGCCGGGTGGAGAACGTTTGCAGCATGAAATATCTTCCCTTTTAATATGTAGTAACCACCCTGTCACCTCTGATATTTTTTCTTGCGAAGTGACATAGAGTGTTCTTGCGAAATGACATAGAGTGTATTTTATTGCATTATAAGTATAACCAAGACCATGTAATATTTGAATTTAAAAGCAATAAATTACTTTTAGAGATGTTTAATTTTTTCATTTAATTATTATGTTGACAAAAAATCAATGTGTTGTGTTCTGTAGTAAACATGATTGCAACATTATTAAAACAGTTAACTGGAAGTGATAAGTAGCTTTTGTGATTTAAATCCACCTTGAAAATCCAGATAAAACCTCTTATATTATTACAGCTTAAAAGGTACACAAAACATACCGGCAAGACAGGCAGTTTACTCTTTCACAGCAAATCTTCTCCATTTCTGATGGCATCTACCTACACTTAAGGCAGACAGACCAGTCTGGTACCGCCCAATCTCCTGGTGGATGATATCCGCCTGGCTCCCTGGGGGTTGGCTCAATGATACTGAATATCAAAGAAGGGTGTACCTCAACAAGTTCAAAAAGGATCTCCTGCATCCTTGATGGGGTCAGGTCATTGATGATGCTCTGTAAAAGATTAATTAATAATAAAGCATCATGCGACAATCCTAAATAAGGCCTGTCTAATGCATGTTTAATAGAAGTTTTGAGTTTACATGTTACCGGGGAAGATTTGACTCCAAAGATTGACGAGATTTTCCAAAAGAATTACAAATAGACAGTTATTAGGCCATTATTTGCAGAGCGTGCAAAATACTTACACAATTAATAGAGTATCATTATATTTCTAGATTTAGAATCTGTAATTCGTATCAAATATTGTTGTAACGTATACAAATTTGTAACAATCTGTCCTATTTTTCTTCTCTCTTAAGGTTTATTTTCCCTTCACAATGTTTCGTCCAACATTTGAACAGTGGCAGATGACAGCAGAATCAATTTCATCGTCTTTTAAAGCGTTTAACATAAGCTACCTGTAGGTTTGTATCATCAACAAATCCGACAGCAGTCAAAATGTTTTCGAATTTTACTTGGGGAAAAAAAATCCATGACATATGTGTTAGAAGTGTGAATATCGGTAAAATGGAAAAAGAATCATAAGAAAACTTACCCTCATTCGATCTTTCCTTGACCGGATTATCTCCAATGCTGCTGACGCGCGATCTTGACTTTAAACAGTTGTGGATCGTCCAACCCGTGATCTTACTCCTGCTCTCACCCGTCCTCCTCTTGGTCCCCTGGATCGTCCTCTCCCCCGAAATCTTTCTGGGCTTAAAGTCGAACTTAAGTAACGTTGAAGACATTTTCGTTACGTTTGTGTTTACTACAGAAAGTGATGACGTCACACAAATGTGTGGAAAATACGATTTCTTACGAACGGACCCGAATGTTTTGCGTTACACTTCGGAACCCCATTCGGCGATTGTTTATAAACAAAGATCGGTGAGATTCTCGATGATGAAACGGTAGATTTCAACTTACCCATATTTTTTTGGAGAGTATGTAACATTGAAAAAACACGGATAAAATGTGTAATCTTTTTATTGTTCAATTCGCATTGCTGACAAAAAATGGTTATATTTTAACATTTTTTGAACGGTTGTATGACTTTAAAGCAGGGCAACGACCTTTCAAGCTTTGTTCAGTTGGAACAGTAACCAATTCAAGCAATTGTAACATTTCAGGATTTGCAGTTATTTTAGGAACATATAAGTGACGTACCAAAGTTAAGAAATGACGTTTTATAAAATGCTTGCTTGCAAAACGCATCTAATCTTAATTTTGAACAATTTGTAATTAAGTAAAATATTATTATAAACCGTTTAATGGATGCAAACACTACCAAAACAAACAAAACAAGAAAGATAAAACAAAACAACAAAAACACAAGAACAACACCATCACAACAACCTAAAACAATGTGACCAACTTAGTATCATCGCTAAAGACAATATCAACCATAAAACAACTACAAAAATAACTTAAGCAGTCAATGGTCAGTGGCTTAAGAGTAGAAAAATCGCATTTGCATAATGGTGACGTCATAAGAGCAAACGTTTTAACACGAAGATTTACAGAAACACGAATTCAGTTATAAAGGTGATTTCACATTGCCTTTAAAATAAACTTGATTGTCTAAATCACACACAAACATCTTAAAAAGTTCGACCAATGCTTACGTTCCATTTGCGATAACATAGCCCACAATAATCGAGTTGCTTTGATCGGCAGTGGAAACATGCCATTAAGGATGGTGTATGGGATCGCGTTCTGACTGTATATGGTCGCAATGTAATTGTGTATTTCGTCGGGATGTTATTGTGCATATGACCATAATGTGAACGTGTGTGCTCGCGATAATCTTGTAGAAATTTGAGTAACGCCCGAACCTGAGCCGTGGAGCTAACGTGAATGTTTGTCTCCAAGTCGTGTACGATCGACAAGCGATCGAAACGTCGTATACATATATAGTTGATTGAGATGGCTATGTGAAATTTAAAAGTTAGACGACGAATTATTTTATCTTATGTGTTTCCTACATGTCCTTTGACTTACACACCACACCACATATTCTGCATAATCAAATGAGATCTGTTCGAAACAAACGTAACTTAAACAAAGGCAATATTTTCTTACCTTGTACACCAGAGTTCCTCAATTTCCTTCTCCAATGCATTATTTCTACAGAAGAGAACATAATTTTTTTTTTAAATAAAGGTCATCAGCACATAAAACAATTCAGTGATACAAAGATACACATTTCTAAAGAATATAGAAAATACGGAAAACATGTGTTTTTAATACTTACAATATGACGCCCCTAAATAAATGAACTTGACCAATGTAGTTCGACAATATTTACTATTTTCTTTGTTGGATTGACTATTGAAATTAACGTTTTAAATAATTTTTTTAAAAGTCTTAATTTATTTTCAGAATACGTGCTATTTTATCTTATTTTTGGTCGAGTAAAGAAATATAAAAGCTCCTTTGGCAAAGATAAATATTCACATTATTATAGCTTTCATACAGCATTAAATATAATTATTTCATGAGTAAAATTATGTTTGTTATGTTTATTAAGATTTATGGTACTATTTTAGCATGCATTAAGTAAATATATTTTTTACAGCTTTGACATATTCGGTTACCATGGAAATGGTCATTTTACAAAAAAACAACAACAACCAAACAAACAAACTAGCCAACAAATATTTTTCTTTTCAATTTTGAATTCACCATTTTATTCTGCCTTACATATAAAAATAGAAAATTTTATGAAAGGATTATGTTTCATAAAACTGTAGAAAAAGCCCTTAAACATAATTTTATAAGCACAAAGGACTATCATTTGAAGAATTATTTCATCCGCTGTGGACAAAACTAACAAAATGATCAAAATCCTTTTATCCCAAATAAAATCTGCACAAAAGATAATTCTTAAGATTCCCATATTTTCGACATGAAAAACAAAACTAAAGTAATTTTCAAAAACGGTTATTTGTTGACTTTGAAAGCTTATGCTACAATTGACTATAATAAAAGGGGATTCATTGGGTTGCCATTCATTATTATATTTTGAAGTAAAATGTATATAAATATTGTAATGAAGATTATTTTGAACAAACATTATTGTTTTATTTAAGTTTTATCCTACATCACCACAGGGATTATATTTGCTGTATCAACCAACAGTGTGATAAACCAGTCACGCGCATCCTGATTGACAACTTTGTAAATCCATAAATTCCATTCCATAAATTCGCAATTGGACGTCATCAAATCGTACACAATTTAAGATTTTAAGGGTCGCATCAGCTTGTGATAAATAGAAGTTCAAATCCCTTTAGTTTGTTAAATTCATGTCATATGAGTCACAAGTAGTGGTGTATTTTTTGAAGCTACACGTCAGTTGTCTGTGTCAGTTTGTAAACACTTGCTTAGAAGCAAAACTTGGCGTTATTCAAATAAAAAGACGAACGTGTACATGTTAAATTAAGATGTGAGATAGAGCGAATAAAAGATTAGTTATTTTTTACTCTTATTCTTTTGTTAAGCACACATGAAAAAATAACACCGTCAATCGAAGGAAAATACATTTTTGGAAAACAAATTAGATCTTAACATTAAACAATACGTTTATAAAACAAAAGCTACGAGACATAAAATGCTAGGTTGTTGATGAAGAAAGCAAATGTAATCACATTCGCCACGAAAAACCTGTCTGAATTTGTGTTATAACATTTTCTATGTTCATTACTAACCTAGTAACCTCTATAAACTTGTTTCCCTGTCTTCATGTGTTGTCATTTTTGTTTTAAGTCAAGGAATGTGAAAATTACATATTACCTAGGTATAAATTTTAATTCTGCAGAAACCACATTACAAGATGGCGTCGATATATATAAAACTGAACTAAGAATGTAAATTGTAAAATAGAAACGATTAGTCAGTATGCAAAGAAGTAGATATCAGTTTAACGTAATAATAAATTGTTAGCAACTGTTTTTGCATATTAATATACTACAATTATTATGTCCTCTATCAGAAACCACTTGATGCAACTTTGTCACCATGGAGCATTTTGAAATGCCAAGATGTCTGCCAAAATCAGAAAAACATATATAAGGGTGTTTAATAATGCTGTTTGATCATATTACTTACACCTAGACTAAACCTGTATAGCCTTCAACATAGAAAGCAATATTTAACAGAATGCAAATAGAACCATGTATATATTAATGCAAAAAGGTCGAAAAACTGGCCGCCGAAATTCCTTATTTCCATTCAAAAGTGTTTTTAAATCATTTTTGAAAAAAGAATTGTATGTAAGTTTTCCATAACTCAGTTTTGTAAAACATATGCTTACCTTATCTGGAGCTCCCCTCTTTCTTTCCCCAGTGCAATATTTCTACAGAAGAGACAGGAAGTTTACTTTTTAAATTAAGGTAGTGGAAACATATCAATGACGATGGCGATGGAAATATCATGCTATTCAATTGATCTGTGTCAATGGAACTTTGAGATCTGGCAAATGGTTTCATCTGGTCAGATGTCGGAACGCTCTTCACATCACACCGAATATTCCGCATAATAAAACGAATTTAGTTCAAACAAAAAATAACTGGAGATATTTTTTTCTTCATAAAGGCTTTATCTTTGCGAGCAGAACAGAAATTTATTTTGTAAATAGAGGTCATCGGAGCAAAACACAAAGAAGTGTTACAAATACACACGTTGTAGGAGTTGCGTTTCATAGAATACAGAAAATAAAAAAAACCACTATACTTAAGGAAATTTTCCATAGTAATTTCTGTGGAGCTTGCATGCGCTTCCATGGGAGACAATCACCCATAGGAACGCGTCAAAAATAAAATAGTTGTATAGTTTTCGCATGTTGTTATGGTTTTAGATACGAAAAGCCACGATAAAACAATAAGTCAACATTATCCAATAAACGGGCAATTTGTAAAAAGGACAAAGACAGAAAAGACTAGAAGAATACACAGCTCATTTCAACAGTATCAGCTTTTCAGACATCGGATTCTTTAGAACATGACGGTACTGATAATCTTGAGCGTATCACCCCACCCACCAGTTCCCCTAGTATCGAAACCGTTTAATTAGAGAAAATGAATAGAAAAGTTCTGGTATATAAGCAAACAGAATAATTGAAAGTTTGTTCTATCTTTTATGCCCAAATTTGGATGCAAACCAGTAATTTATCATCTTAGAAATAACAAGTTCGGTTGTTTCCCAGCATTTATTTACCTATATTTTACATATACATTTGGGTATCTGATTGTAAGTATGCAGTACAACTACTGTACTAGTGACAAATGTTAAGTAAGGATTATGTACCATAGAAATTGTTACCGTAGAAACCGTGGTTGAATGACATTAACCTAAACGTTTTAAACATTGTTTAGATTATGAATTTAATAGTATGTTAAGTATAAAAAGATACTCTTAATAGCTATGATTTTTCACTTTGATTAATTTATTTGGCTAGATACATCTTTTTCACTCGTATTGTTGAGAGACTATATGATCAATTGATTTTGTAAATTTTGCAAAGGAAGGAGTTATTCATGGGTATTTTTGTTGTGGATATAGCAATGCTTAAGGTGCAAAATTAGTTCTTTTAAATAATGTTAAAGTAGTTAGTTTTGACCTATTTGATTGCCATGGAAACATACATTATACAAAACAACTAGTTCGACAATATATCAATTTTCAATTTGGATTCATTTTTAAAATTTACGTTTTAGTTGGGGCGCCCGTGGCCGAGCGGTTAGAGTCGCTGATTTGTAAGTCCTCAGACCGTCACCGCGTAAGTTCGAATTCCGGTCGGGGAAAGAACTTTCATGTGGGTTTTCCCAAGCGGTGCGCTGGTGGTTCTACCCAGACATAAGGCTGGGAATTTCCTCCACCAATGATTAGCTGGACATCGCCAATATGACCAGAATTGTGTCGGTGCGATGTAATAATAACAAAAACAAACACACAAACATGAAATAGTCAGTAACTAACATAGAAGAGTAAAGGAATCGCATTTGTATAATGATCGCGTTGGAAGAGTAAACGTTTCCGTACCTTAAAATGAGTTCATCATTTTTCTTCCTCAAGTTTATTTCTCTGTAGAAAGGAACAAAAGTTTTCTTTGTAAAGAGACTCCACCGGCCAAACAAGCAAAGATACTGGTATATTAAGAGTAGCGTTTCAATGAATACTGAAACTACGGAAAATGCATGTGTTTTCTATACTTACACAAGTTTGTAAACAAAATGGATGATCATATCGTGGATAATCTCATCTTAAGTAGACAATACTCAAACAATTCATATTTATTTATAATGCAAACAACAATTGCATATCAACCTAAATCATAAAATACATTTTTTGTTTCGTTATAAAATCTCGAACAAAAATGTTAATAAAGACGTAGATTATATTTAATCTCTTTATTTAACTTTATATGAATCTCTGACTTTGCTTGAAATAATGTGAATATATTTGTTAATTAAAGCTCTTAACGATATATATTGAAACTGCTTTATTTTACCTCTTTTGATGATCCTCTAAATTACGACTTAGCTCTTGAATCTTGTCATTTAGTTGTTTAATCTCTTCTCCGTGTCTGCTGAGGTAAAAACATGAAGAGAGATGAATATTCTTAAAATAGGTTTAATTGATAAACAAAAAAAAAAAAATGAAAACGGCAAGAATGAAACTGTTGTTCCACTTACTGGTATAACACCAGTATTTCATTGTAGACTTTCTTTCAAATAAGATACCGGTACATGTTTTTCTAATGCAATGGCACTACTATTAATTTAATTTGAATATTTATCCATATCAAGATATATTTTCTTGCAATGTTGTTCAGAAATATTTAACACATTGGGATTTAAAATACTTTGCAATACTGTTATTCAAGCAACCTAGGTAACAAGAGCAGGTATTTTTCTCAAAGCGATATTGACATGAAAGAACATTGTTTAGGCTACACACAATTACCGAAACATTATAAGTAAAGTAAATAAAGGCAATATTTTCTAACCTTGTCTGCAGGAGATCATTAATTTTCTTCTCCAATGCAATATTTCTACAGAAGAGAACATAAATTTATTTTTTAAACAAAGGACATCAGCACATAAAATGTCGTGGAGTTAAAGTGAATGCTTGTCTGCAAGTCCAATCAAGTAACAGTAACGTTCCAGGATTTACAGTTATTCAAGGGAGATATAAGTGACGCACCAAAAAGTCATTGAGAAATGTCATTTTATAAGTACTTGATAGCAAAATTTAACTAGTTTTAATTTAACACAATCAGGACACGTTATAAGAGCAAACATCTTAACACGAAGATATCAGAAACTCGAATTTAGTTAAAAAGGTGATTTCACATTGCCTTTAAAATCAAACCTGATTGTCTCAATCACACAAAAACACACAGGAGTAGTTCGATCAACTTGTACGATCCATTTGCGATAACATAGAACTTGTGTATAAGCAATTGGTCAGAACTGAGTAACGTCCGAATTTGAGCCGTCGAGTTTATATGCATACTTGTCTGCAAGTCGTGTACGATCCTCAAGCGATCGAAACGTCGTGCACATATATAGTTGATTGTGGTGGCTCTGTGAAATTGAGAGGTTAAGCGACGAATGATTCCATCTTATGTGTTTTCGACACGCCCTTTGACTTACACATCAAGCCGCATATTTTGCATAGTAAAACTTAGTTTTGTTCACAACAAACTAACCTAAACAAAGCCACCATTTTCTTACCTTAGCCGGAGCACCTCTATTTCCTTCTCCGGTGCATTTTGTCTACAGAAGAAAAAGGAAATTTGCTTTTTAAATTGAGGTCGTCGGCACATGATACAATGCACTGATACAAAGATATATATTAGGAGAATACAGACAATATGGAAAACATGTGTTTTCAATACTATAACATAATATTGTCGACAGACTGACAATCTTTAGAGGATAGTTTCATCTGTCGTTGACAAATGTCTTACTAAGCTATCAAACTCCTTACATCCGCAATAACATCTACACAAAAGATAAGTCGTACAATTTCCACCTTTGCGATATTAAAAATAAAATGAAACGTCATTTTCAACAACCGGTATAAATATAATTTTTATTATTATCATCTCTTATCATTTTCTCCGCATAAAATTAAATTTAGCAGAACTACTTTACAATATGGCGCCGCTATAAAATTAAACTTGACCAATATACATCATAAAATATAACAATATTAAGCCATCGTTGTAAGGCGGACCCGCCGTTTGTCTTTAATGTATGAAATAATAATAAACACATAAACACATAATGTAAAACCAATAGTCAGTGCCATCTATGATTAGAAGTATTGCATTTGTATAATGGCCATGTTAAGAAAATAAACATTTTAAAATACGAGTGTTAAATGAAATTCTATCTAATGACCCTGCGAAACTTAAATCTGATGATTCTGTACCCCGCCCATTCATGATATAGTTTGAGTTTGATGATACAGTGATGCACCTGCTTTGAAGTTCAGTGACTTTGGCTACAAGTAAGTATACCTTATTCACATTTATTACGAACCGTTTTTCACGAAGGATTAGTTTTATTTTTGAAAGTTATTTTTTGCTAAGTACATATGTCAAGATAGCATCGTAACTCGAGCGCGAATTCATTTTTGGCCAACCAAAATAGATCTTAACATTAAACAATACGTTATTATAAAACAAATGCTTCGATAAATAGAATACTAGGTCGTTGATGAACAAAGAAAATCGTTAGGAAAGCTTCTCGATTTAGATTTGTCTCAACCTAGTGTGATAACTTTTTCTTTATTCACCACTAACCTACTATTCTCTATAAACTTGTTACCCTAACTTATCCGTTACTATTTTGGTTTTCAGTCAAGGAATGTAAATAGTTTCATATTGCCTCGGCATAAATTTTAATTCTGCAAAAACACATTGCAAGATGTTTGTGGCTGGCGCCGATATATTAAACAGAACTCAACAAATGTTAATTGTAAAATAACGATATTAATATATGTTTGGAGACTATGTACTACCTCTGAGTTGTATCAATCCCTTCTATAGCTAAGCGCTTCGTCGTTTGTTTGCAATGTATGGACTAACTGCAAACTACAGAGACACACTGCGTACATCAAATAGCTGGGGCGCCCGTGGCCGAGCGGTTAGTGTCGCTGATTTGTAACTTTTCAGCCCCTTTCCGCGTAAGTGCGAGTTCCGGTCGGGGCAAGAACTTTCATGTGGGTTTTCCCATGCGGTGCGCCGTTGGTTCTACCCAGACATAAGGCTGGGAATTTCCTCCACTGATGATTAGCTGGACATCACCGATATGACCAGAATTATGTCGGTGCGATGTAATAAAAAACAAAAACAAACAAACATACAAACAAACATTAAATAGTCAGTAACTAATATAGAATAGTAAATGGCACTAGTATTCATTTAATTTGAATATTTATCCATATAAAGACATATTGTTGCCATGCTATTGTGAAATATTTTACACACTGGGATTTAAAATGATTGCAATACTGTTATTCAAGCAACCTAGGTAACAAGAGCAGGAATCTTCTCAAAGCGATATTGACATGAAAATACATTGTTTGGCTACACACAATAACCGAAACATTATAAATAAATTAAACAAAGGCAATATTTTCTAACCTTGTCCGCCGGAGACCATATATTTTCTCCTCCAAGGCAATATTTCTATAGAAGAGAACATATATTTTTTTAAAAACTGAGGTCATTAGCACATAAAACTATTCAGTGATACAAAGATACACATTTTAAAGAATACAGAAAATACACATAACATGTGTTTTCAATACTTATACATAATATTTTTTATAAAGTGGACGACCTTTAGAGGATAATTTCATCTGTCGTGGACCAAAAGTTTAACAAAACTATCAATCGCCCTACGTCCACATCTACACAAAAGATAATTCGTAAAATTTTTGGGACATTAAATGATTTGACACTTCATTTTCAACATCCCCTATGAATATATTTTAATATTTGTATTTTATATTGTTTTTATTTCTTATCATTTTATCCGCATAAATTTAATTCAGCACACCTACGTTACAGTATGGCGCCGCAATAAAATTGAACTTGACCAATGTACATCATAAAATATAACGATATTAAGCCATCGTTCGTGACTATGTCGATGGCCCTGAGTTGAATCATTGGCCTCTATAGTTAAGCAGACCCGTTGTTTGTCTTAAATGTATGAATTAATTTTAAGACAACCGGCGGGCCCGATGTTTGTGGCTGGCGCCGATATATTAAACTAAAGTCAATACATATAAATTGTAGAATAACGATATATATATATGTAGTACCTCTGAGTTGTATCAATCTCTTCTATAGCTAAGCGCCCCGTCGTTTGTTTGCAATGTATGAAATAATTGCAAACAACATAAACACATTGCGTAAATCAAATAGCTGGGGCGCCCGTAGCCGACCGGTTAGCTAAGCGCCCCGTCGTTTGTGTTTCTACCCAGACGTAAGGCTGGGAATTTCCTCCATCAATGATTAGCTTGACATCGCCACAATGACCAGAATTGTGTCGGTGCGATGTAATAAAAACAAAACCAAACACACAAACAAACATTAAATAGTCAGTAACTAACATAGGAGAGTAAAAGAATCGCATTTGTATAATGATCGCCTTAGAAGAGTAAACGTTTCCCTACCTTGAAATGAGATCATCATTTTTCTTCATCAAGTTAATTTCTCTGTGAAGGAGAAAGGAACAAAAGTTCTCTTGGTAAAGATAGTCAACCGGCCGAAAAAGCAATGTAGTAATAATAACTGATATATGAAGAGTAGCGTTTCAATGAATACTGAAAATACAGAAAGTACATGTGATTTCTATACTTACACAAGTTTGTAAACAATATAGATGATCAAATTGTGGATAATCTTATCTTAAGTAGACAATACAATAAAAACGTAAATTATATTTAATATCTTTATTTAACTTTATATGAATCTCTGACTTTGCTTGAAAAACATTTAATATATATGTTAATTACATCGCTTAACGATATATATTGAAACTGCTTTATTTACCTCTTTTGATGATCCTTTAAATTACGACTTAGCTCTTGAATCTTGTCATTTAGTTGTTTAATCTCTTCTCCGTGTCTGCTGAGGTAACAACATGAAAGGAGATGAATATTCTTACAAAAGGTTTAATCGATAAACAAAAACAACGAAAACGGCAACAATGAAAGTGATATTTCACTAACTGGTATAACACCAGTATTTCATTGTATTTCATTGTAGACTTCCTTTCAAATAAAATACCGGTACATGCTTTTTTATGCAACGGCACTACTATTAATTTAATTTGAATAAGGTAACCACATGCTTGCGAGTGCTTGCACGTGTAACGTCTAAACCTATGCCAAAATATGTTATCGGATGTGTAGCTTTAATCTCCACCTATGATGACAGAAAAGACCGCACAGCAGGCATACATGAAAAAAGCCTGAGTAAGCAAAACCAAAAGTACGGTAAATGATTTCTTAGCATTACCTAACACGTTCTTGGCCTTGCAGTTGAGCGGAATCTGCTTGAGAAGTATCGATGTGGCGCCAACGTCCTGGACGTCCTGGACTGAAATGAAATCAATGTGCAGATAATGATCACAAACGTGATACATGTATGTTGTTGATTCATTATTGAGTAAAAGATAAGATACCTAACATTATTTGGCCATTCCTCTGGTGGCCTAGCTGTGTGGGCCTATAATGCGCTGGCTGCAGAGCGGTAATATCCGCCGAAAATTGACCATGCGTTTGCCGTCTCGTGATAGCGGAGATGGGGATTCTGGCGGTTGAGCACACACGGGATTGGTGTACGGTTTATCAGCCGTTGACCTCGTATTCTGTGTATACGGGTGGCCATAATGTACGATGGTATGATCAATCGGCAGGTCAAGCCAAGCCATAGATTGATATACTCTTACCTACTTTTTTCTTTTATTACGTATCTACTTTTCTGAGATAAACCGGGCTTGATACTTCTTAACTCTTTGCTAAAACATAACTGAGAAGGCAGTGGCTTATGGGTTAATCGAAAGGTATAATAGTGTATTCGTACATTACTCTTCCGAGTATAACACATGTTTAGCCCCGACGCTTGGAGTTGGATATCCACTCCGTATTAGCGTCCATTTGTTGGACTCCGTGGTGAGTGGGGACCACAAGTGTTGAATTTTCTCTCTCACTTCATGGCTTCCAACATTCTGCAGCGACCTCGACAAACCCATTGAAACTAACTCTGATGCAGAACACGTGTTTGATACATTGTTAAAATTTATTCTACACACAGCAGAAAAAGACACTGAACCTCTATCTTTGATAATGGGTAAATCTTTAAAAGGTATCATTTGCGACCGAAAACCTGTAACAAATTAAGAAACGGGTCTTTGCTTGTTGAGATGACACGAATGACAATCTGATCAACTTTTAAATTAAAAAAAACCCCACATAAATGACATAACTTCATGCCCTACAAATAATTGAACTTCTCAAATGTCGTTATCTTAGACCGAATTCTTGTTGGAGTTTCAGAATAAGAAAGTGTAACAAATCTTTCAAACTAGGGAGTGACATAAAAACGTATCGCTGGGGCTGTGGTAGTTTTAGGTGGGATCCTTTGGAAGGTCAATGGACCAGCCGCACTCGCGCCCCCGGTTCCCGAATTGAAGACGGGCGCCCGCGTTTCTTATAGACACGACCCCCATCACATGGACTAACAATGTCTAACCAAGCAAGTCCAGACGGAAAGAAAGTAGTAAATTCGATCTACCACGGCGCCGTGGTAGCTGGACTCACAATCGGCTATGCCCGCCTTGGCAAGGTAGCCCTCGGAGGGGCGTAGCCTAAACTGGAATTCACCCCACGGGACGTTGGCATGACCATTGTCAGCGTCACGGCCGCGCTCGCCACCAGAGATCTCTTCATCAAGCAAGGAATAATCCCTGCTGACATATTGAAGTAGGCCGCCTATGCATAATACCATGGCCGGCATTGCAATAATGTTGGGCGGCGCGCTCGCCAATGCGGTGGCGTTCACCGGAAGCAATTATCTGTTTAGCCTATTTAAGGACTCCGACATCGAAGAAGAACGTCGACGCCATGACCTTGCCGAAGAACAGCTTCAGGCCGCTCAGCCCGCGTGGGCAAAAACCCAGCGTATCTATTTCATTCAGGACGAGCTTCGCCGGCAAGGACACGCCGTCCAAACCTTCCAGGATGTAGACGCTGCCATGCAGGAGTATGCTCTGGTCATGCCAAACAAAAAGCTTAATCCCATTGGACCGGAGCCCCAGCTGACTGACTTCTACCATCCATCCGACGACCAGCAAGCTAGATAGATTGGATTTATCGTATTAGCGCTTGGAGCGGCGGGTCTCGCGGGTTACTATTTAGAAAAGCAGATTCATTAATAATGTCTCCGCTTCTTTTCCACTCTTTATATACATTATCATGGATCTTACCGAGGAGCTGTTTACTAAGATGCTGGAAGTAGGCTATGCCGCTCGACGGCACAACGTCCCTGGGCCCTTATCTTCCACTATGATCGATGTCGCGCATAATTCACTCGATAGCTGGCGGAGGGATGAAAGGATCATGAGGAGTTTCGCAGATAGAATGCTAGCAGGTCCGACTAACCTCTGGGTAACAACTGGGCAGCTACTCGAACCTGTCGCTTCTGCGTGTTGGAGGTTGCTCACGCTCTTGGAATATTTCCATGGATCAGAAGCTCGCGAGAATATACTACAGCCCCAGGGGCTACTGGAAGGGGATAACGGCGATTCAAAAACTGGCGACCGCGGCTAGGGTTTCTGAGGCCAAGGCCCGGGACTTCCTTAAAAAAGCAGGCCATCTGGCAAATCTACCTCGCCGCTCCACACCACATACCGAGGCCCAAGCTCGACGTTTCAGTACCGAACGAAGTGCACCAGGCCGATCTCTTATTCTTACCACACGACACGGTTCGTCGGAAGACATACAAGTATGCCCTGACTGTTGTCGACGTGGCAAGCAGGTTCAAAGCAGCTGAACCGCTTACTACGAAGAAGGCTAAAGAGGTCGCCGCTGCTCTCGAGCGGATCTACAAGCGGGGTCCGCTGCGATGGCCGAAACTGCTTCAAGTCGACCCTGGGCGGGAGTTCATGGGCTCTGTGTCCCAGCTTCTGGCGAAGCACGGGGTTAAAATCAGGCGCGGCCGTGTGGACATCCACCGTGATCAGGGGATTGAAGAGCGGTTCAACCGGACACTCGCTGAACGCCTGTTCGGGCACCGGTATGCGGTCGAAATGCGTCTGCCAGAAGGCGAGCGGTCAACGGCGTGGGTTGGCAGGCTACCCTCGGTTGTAGCGGCCTTGAACGGAGAAGAGACCAGGCTTATAGACAGCCAGTGGACGCCATCAAGACCCAATCCGTGTCACAAAAACCATCTTCGGTTGTTCCCGGCCGTTCGGTTGGTCTCAAGGAGCAGAGGCTCCCCTTCAGTGCCAGGGTCCGCTACCTCTACCAGGCTGGCGAACTGGAAGGTGGCCGCCGACGTGCGACAGACCCCGTGTGGTTCTTGAGGTCTACCGGATAGTGCGCTCGGTTACGAAGCCTGACGAACCCGTCCTCTATTACCTAATTGATGGACCTGGGCGAGGCTCTGTGCGCGAGGAACTCCTCGTGGTGCCCCCAGACACCCAATTACCACCCGATGGGGTGCCCAAGCGTTGAGGGCTGCGGCCCCTCTTTTTCGATTGCACTCAAGACAGGTCAAGCGGACATTGTCATGGATGTGGCCTCTGGTGTTGTCCAGCCGGTCCACACTGAACTGCTGCGCGTCTTTTGGGGCGTGAACCCAGAGCAGCTCAATGTTGCATGCTGCACAGCGGTTGTTTTGGGCCTCCTTGAGCTACAGAATGTGGTCGACCTTAAGGCTGAACCCCATGAGTCCCTTGGCTTGGTCCTGGCGCTTATAGGCCACGAGCTTCCTTTGGATCGCCTTGCGGAGTTGCTGCTCGGTGAGTTGCCTGGCCTCGGAACCCTCTTCCGGAGGACAGACGACCTGTTCGAGCTGGTGCATGTACTCCAATCTCGACACCGCAATGTAGGTCAGATTGGACCACTGGAGAAAGTCGTCAATAATCCATACTTTTTTCGGGCTGTGGATTGTCAGACCCTGGGAGGAGTGAACAGTGATGGAATACCCCAGACGCCAGTCATCTGTCTGTATAGCAGCCTCTGCAGCCTCGACTGAGACTTCCACTATGTCATTGAGAACTAGCTCTTCCTTTCGGTCTGCACCCGGAATCGCCACCTCAATATTCTGCTTTCGACTGTCCTTCGGGTGGTAGAGAAGAGGCACCAAGGTGTCCCAAAAGCGCTCCTTATGCCTTTGGAATAGAAGCCCCTGTGCTCGGTCGCGCACCTTTTGTCTCGAAGTCAGTATGCGGTCGCCTGGCTTCCATGCATCCACAAACCGATCCCATCCGAGGCAGCCAGGGAGGGCCTTTCGCATCGCTTGGCACTGGTCTTTGTCTGGCCGGAGACGGATTTTTCGTTTCAGGTCCCTGAGGGCGTGGTCCTTCGCCCTGTGGTCGACCTCGACCTCCTTATAGTGGTCCGCCTTCTGCCGCAGCCAGTCGTGTGGCATCTCTCCCGCGATTGGCGGCGGCTGCCCCTGATCGCCACAGCAGACGACCTGGGCGCCTTTTTGATCAAGCCAATCAAGAAAGATATCGATGTTAGGCCGGGGTACGGTACAGATCTCATCCCAGATGATCACCCTCGGGACGAACTTCTGTCCCATCCTATCTGGAGTCCAGTCCACGAGTGTGATAGGTTCGGGCCTTAACATCATTGGTCCGCATCTCTTTGGCCAGGCGATGGGTCGGAGTGAAGACTAAGGGGTCTCTGGCTCAGAAGAGCTCGATGGCTCGAGTGGTTTACCCGTGCCCCCGCCGCCGTTGAGTTGGCTTAACTTGTACCTTGATAGTGGATCGGTATGCCTTGGTGCCGTGGATGGTGGCAGATCTTTGGCTTGTGCAATATATTCGGGTTTTGGGGTGTAGGCGGCGTGCTCTATCGGCATGTACAGTTGCTCGCTCTTGTCCCGCCACTGCGCCGGGGCGATGGGGGGGGGGGGGTAGGGTTTCGATTTCTAAGAGACTAGAGCAACAGTACTCCATGCAGTCACCTTTTTGGAGCAGCAAACGCCCCGACCCCTTGAAGCTTGGGCAGGGCTACTTTCTTCACGTAGATGGAATCGGTTGCCACTCGGACAGCCTCGTCAGGCGTAAACCGGCAAAGCATCTCCAGGAGGTTGATGTGGGCATAGGCCAGCATGCTGGCCCTTAGGTGGGCGTACTTTGGCTGGGTGCCGTCGTAGTAGGTGCGGACATGGCCCAGCGGACATATTGCTGGGGCCCCAACCAGCGTGCCGCTTTGGTGGGTATCGCGGACCAGGAGGTCAAGCTCTCCAGGATCGGTTACAAGCCTCATGGTAAGCCTTTTTCCATCAGCCTTACTGCCCTGGGTAAATTTCCCGATAACACAGCAGCCCTGGTTTCGGTCTTTAGGGAGCCAGACCTCGGTTTGTTTCTCGAATGCGATGATTGCCTCTCGAAGAGAAATCAGCAGGCCACTTTCCACAAGGTAGGCCAACAGGGCCGTCAAGGCCCAACCCTTCTTTGCGAAATGCTTCCCAAACCAGGCGGGGATGACAGGGTTGACCTTTGGCGCGAACTCCCACTCCTGGACCTCGGCGAAGCCTGTGCCAACGTCTTCTGGGAGGGTTCCATTAATGGCCACACGGGCCATGCGGTGACCTGGGTGCCCGAACCTTTGGAAATAAGGCTTCGCCTCACCATGCCCAAGAAGCTTGAGGGGTAGCAGCCCTTTATGTCGATACAAGTAACTTCCTCCGTGTCGAGCCCATCGAGTTCCAAAACCCGCCGTGGCCGTGCTCCACGCAAGCCTTCTCGATGTCCGAGAGGAGGTTTACTGGGGTTGGCTTTCAACCGTTGCGCTCTTTGGCCCTGATGCTGGCTGCATGGTTCTCGCCAAAGGCTGACTCATCCCCCAAGATTCTACACACTCTCTGCAATTTTGTGTGGGCCTCCTGTGTTCGGTACGTGCGACCGTCCGGGAGCACAAACTGGTCGACGCTGAGCTGCCTTGTCTTGTCCTCCCAGCAGCCAGACGGCTATCGGCTCCACCCTGGGTCGCTTGTCGAATGGTTTTCCAGACGTCGCCCTCATATGTGTAAACCTTTCTTACAGCCGGGAAGTGGAGGTTCATGGGCCAGGCGTGGCTGTCATGGCAGATGAGCTCTACCGCCCGCCATAGACTTTGCTGGTACTTGCCACTGCTGTAGATGACTTCCCCAGCGATGTCCCGCAGGACAATTGCTCTTTTGAGGATCTTTTCTAATCTTGCCACGTCTTCCACTGTAGCTCCTGTTTCATGGACCCGCTCTTCCCAGTTCTGTATTTTTAGGCGTCTTGCGGGTGTTAGTCCATGACCCCTCAACATACCTTCAAAGTGCTCTACTACCCGCTGAGCAACACAGTTCAGGTCGCGGGGCTAAGTTGGCGGGGTTTGGGGTTCTAATAGGGTAGAGTCCATACACCACCGCGGTGACCGGATAGGCGTTCTGATAAAACACACTGTCAAACCCAACAAGGGCGCCCGGCTTTGTGTCTCGGGAAATCTCAACTACCGCCCGCCCCTTCTCCCCCCCTTCACGAACTGGGTCAAATTTGTCTTCGACGATCCAGTTGTTCTCAGTCCCCTTCCTCAAGAATTTGATTCGCAAGAGGAAACGGCCCTCTGGAAGAGATGCATCGGTCATGCGGGCGTCCAATGCCAGTCGGCCGGCCCTAGCGTACATACCCTCGACAATCGCCGATATCAAGTGGCTCCTCGTACTCCACTCTCCACGTGGAGAATACCAAAGTGGCGCCATCTACTTCAAACTCATCTTTGACGTCGTTCAGCACATCAACCCACGGGTCGGCTGGTAAGCCACCGGGGGTTGGACCTGGTCATCCAGATCGATGAATGGCCGTGCGGGAGCCCTCACCTGAGGCGGCTCGTCCGTCACATCTATGGCGGCTAAGCGAAAGAATTCGTCAGCGAGGACTCTTTCCATGGTTTGCTCGATTAGCCTCTCAAGGGCGGCGGCGGATCGCGGATATGGCGGTAACTCGCCGGTCAGCCCGAAGTATGCCTCCCGCGCTTCCCTCGCTCGTAGGTGGTGGTGTTTTACCATAGTGCCATGGGTATATACATATCCATACACATTTCTTTAATAGGAAATTTCGATGGCCGCTAGGCATCTGGCCTCCTTGGTAAAGGCTCTCTGCTTACGCATGTAATATTTTGCCTCCTCTCTCCTATAGCCACAGGTCATGCAACGGCCTAAAGAATTTTTTATACCTACCCCGCAGAATTTGCAGGGTCTCGTGCCGCCACCTTTGCGAAATCTCATGAGGTGAATTTTGCAAAAGCTATTGAGGCAGGACCGGCCGCAGAGCTTCGTGGAGCCGAGCAAGAGCCAAGAGCAATTGTCTTTCCCCTTCATAGCACCCCGTATGTGACATATGTACCCATTCATCTAAATAGAGAAGCTGGAGCAGCAGGCGTGCCTCGCTCTAGGTGGAGGCCTCTATCTAGGCCTCGTCTTGTGGGCCGGTGAAGAGCGGCTGGCAGTAGCTAGGTAGTCCTATTGAACATAGGATCACATAAGGTTATACAGATCCGGCAGCATGAAGATATTTAACGCCCATGCAATCGTAGCCGCCTGCGCTGCCGCCAAGGCCCGCGCAGAGGCCCAGTCCAGGTCAGCTTTCCCTGATAACGAGGAGAAGATTGCCAAATCCTTTATCCTCCATCTTCTCCATCGACATCGTCCCCCGCGGCGTCGTTTATAGTTTCTTTATTTATTTGTAATTCTTGAACGGGAGTGTAACCCGAGAATGTAACCCGAGAATGTAGCCAGGCTATCTATCAACTGTGGGCAAGTTCTAGGTAATATGGTAGTGACACGCCTGAATGGTGGCAAGGAATGGACTGACTTGGGACAGAGAAGGCCAGGGGAAAGTGTTGAAAAAGCATTACAAAGTGTGCAATAGCGTGAAAATGAGTGATGTTATGAATATTATTTAGTGACAAACCGGATCATCCCATCAAAACAACTTGCACACATACTAATGTATATTCTTAATTGTAAGCTATTTATAGTAATACATGTATGGCTAACTGGATATTGACTGTGGATAGTTAAATAGAAATATATAAAATATATAGTATAATATAGGGATGTGATGATAAAATATATGTACTGGCCTACATCAACAACGTGACCTATAACAGACAGCTTCCGATTCAAAGGTTGTTTGCTTCCGGAACGCGATTGGTATTCATAAAAAGCCATACTTTATTAAACGGTTTATTACTCTGACGTTTTACATTTATAAACTGTTTAATATGTTTTTAATTATAATTCACAATTTTTTAACCTTTAAGAGTTTTTTCTACTTATGTATCATAATTTGATCCTGATTATACTCAAACTGCATTAAGCTTTCCTGTACCCGGTGCCGAATGATCCATCACGTTTCGGTGTGCCGTAAAACCCAAAATACAAATACGATTCCTCTGGTTTTCAAATTGTTATAGTAACGAAAATGGTAAGAGTATTTTTCGGTATAACCAATTCCTTAATACAAATCAAAACTATCTGAAATGCTTCTTTTGAAGTACATTATTCTGGAACAATATCGGCGCTCTCATTGATTTCTAACCTCTGCCAAATCCATAACAACATTTAACATAACGGAACAGACAAACGCATATTTACAAACTGAAAATCCCATTGTCTATAAGTTGTCTATCATTTAGCTATACTCTTATGACAATAAAGTCATAACACATAATACTAAAATCGGACAAGAACTTATGAGAGTAAAAACCTACAAAAACTCATGAAAGTAAACAAATAATACAATATTTATCTGCTGTGGCTGGAGGTGCCATATATACTAATATAGTATATATACGTTTTTCCATAAAAATGACCAAGAAACAATCCAGTGAAGAAATTGTACAGAAGACAAAAGCTTTGTGTTAGATGGATAGCAGAACTCTGCGATCTTTGTATTTATGACTGTAGTTACTTTTTAATAAAATCGGTGCTACTTTGCCCGCTGGGTTCAGTAACTTACACTTGGTCTGTATCGAGATGTTTGTATTTCGTTCCTTCCTGTCCATCATTTCTTGAAGTATTTGGTGCCGAACCGATATCTTGGCTGTATAAAAAGTGTAAGCAAAGGCTGAAATACACTTTTAAAGATTTCCGCATTTTAGAATACTTTTACTTGTCACAATAACTAACAATTGAGATAAACGAAGATACACAGGCAGCTTCACAAACCAATCCGCCTCTGTATGCCATACTTTTTATTTTATGTTAAACATAAACATATTATATGTTTAATTAAATTTCTTCTATGGTAGAAATGGTGAAACAACTTTTAATTTACTTTTACACACCTAATTATGCGCATACTTGAACTAAAATACACATGTTAGCGGTTGATTAAGGTCCATAAGTCTGATATTTTCAAAGCTGATAAACTAACTTATTTTGTCTTTGTTTTGTTTGTTTTCTTCACGTCGCACTGACACAGATATGGTCATATTTACGACATCCAAAATGTTATTGGTGATGGGAGAATCCAGACTTTTAGAAACCACCGCGGCACTGCAGGATAGCTGGAAAACCTATTCACTAAAAGATGTCGACCTACAGGGACTCGAAGCCCGGCGATGAGGGCCTCAGGAGTTACAAGTCGGTGACTCCAACCGCTCGGCCAAGCGGTAGGGGGTTGGGGGGTGGGGGTGGGGGTGGCAGTGTGTTATGTGGGGCTGGTTTAAATTTTACAATGGCGAATAAAGAATAAACCAGGATAAGCGTGTCATTGCAACTTCTATGTCTTACACCAAGTCAAAATGCTATCCTTCAATTTTGATGACACCACTTGAAATTCACTTGAGTCAGTGAAACCAAAATACGGTACATATATGATTTGGTTACATTACCTCACAGGTTTTTGACCTTTGTGATTGAGCGGATTGTGCTTGATAAGTAATGTTTTGTATTTCTTGTCTGTTTTGGTCCTCTTATTTCTGTCTCAAATACAAACAAGATCCATAAGATTCTATGTAAAATGTATGTCGTAGATTAATCATTGAGGCAAAGATACTGATACTTAAGATTATTTAACTCTTAGTCTCGTCTTTGAATTGTCATATTTAAAAAAAAATATAAGTATTTTCGACATACACACTTCTTTAAAAATAAGCCAAAAACAATCTGCAATGCTTTTTTATGATTAAATGCTACTGCTACTGCTACTACTACTACTACTACTACTATTTCTACTACTACTACTACTACTACTACTACTACTACTACTACTACTACTACTACTACTACTACTACAACTACAAGTGCTACTAATACTTCTAGTACTACAACAACTACTACTACCATTTCTACTACTACTACAAATGCTAGTATTACTAGAAGTGTTACTCCAACTACAAATGCTACTAGTACCACTTCTACTACTGAAAGTGCGACTACTAGTACTACTTCCACTATTAGTACTACTACTACTTCTACACGTGATACTACTACTACAATAATTACTACAAGTGCTACTACTACTACAAGTGCTACTAGTACTAATAGCACTACTACTTCCAATACGACAAGTGCTTCTACTACTGTTACTATTTCTACTACTACTACTACTACTACTGTTACTGCTACAAGTGCTTCTACTACTACTATTACTATTATAACAGTCAAACTTGTGCTAGCGGTCACGTGCTAAGAGCAGCCAACCTGGTGTAAGCGGTCAGTTCAGATCCCACCCGAGCAATTTGTTCTTTGAGTGTTGACCAATCAGCGTTCACTTGTCCTCTGCGGTCAGCTTGATCTGACTTTTTTTTCTATAATTGACATGTAATAAGCGGCCACTCAACAAAACTCGAAAGTCAATGTATGACCGTTAACTGTTTAAAGGTAAGAGGGGCCTAAAAGAAGCTATTAAGAATCCTAAACTAAGCATGTCCATAGTGATAAATATCATATATCAGATATAAAAATGAAATATAAAAGAATTTCACCGTCATGTTTTGGAAAAAATCACATTTGAATAGGGTGACCCCCTCGCCTTGTCCCAGGACCATTTTTTACAAGTGGTTATAGCTAAAAAGTCTAATTTGGGGGTTCAAAACTATAATATATTTTAGCATCAGTGGTGTAACTTTATAAGCATAACCCTAAACATTAAAAAGAACTCATTTATATTGTTCAAGTAAAAAACATTTGATGATTTTATACTGAAAAAGGCATCTATACCCCCTCGGAAAATTTCCTTGACACAGAAACATACACAAACTTTCAGAGTTTCTAAATATTTTAATAATACCAGTATATTTATAAAATGCATATCAAAATTTGCTATATACATAAACCAATCACATAACAAATAATTACAGACTTTCACCGTTTAGTTTTTGAAATATTAGCTTTAAAATTGTCATATTCCGTTTTTTTCTTAACAAAACAACAACAACAACAAACCTGTAAAAAAAGATTTTCTGTCACAATTGTGCACAATACCTTTATGTTTCACAAAGATCTTTTACAGATCTGATTAAAACCGACTTCTGAATGTGTATCTGTTTACAATAGAACTTAAATTGTTGATTTTAATGTTTTCCGTTTCACATATCGACCTCTGCTATCACTCGGAACTCCTCGGGTAATTCCGTCCTCTACATAATCCGAATATATCCGAAGCTTGCCGGAGATCGCCGAGTAGGTACGATTGCTCTGCTGTCTCTGTCCGCCATTTTGGTATTTTCCGAAAATATAACGTCACGCTTTGGGATCCCAATTTTTTTTGGTAAATATTTTTTCATATAAAGAAATATAAGATATTTTTTGTTGAAATTATTACTTGTTTGAAAAAAATATTATCAATATTTGCAAGATACATAAAAGATAATGATTAAAAATGTTTGCTACGATCAAATCCGATTAGTTCCGGAGAACGTGTCGGATACTGCCGAGGGCATTTACGAACTCGATGTCGCCAAACATCGCCGTTTCAGACAGCATTGGCTATTTAGGCCCCTCTTACCTTAATGCGGTTATGCGTTAGAGGTTTGACCGTAACGATCTTCATACATACACATAAACAGTCCTATCGATCGATACTTGCTTTATTTACACAGATCGATATTCGCCGCTAATTTAAGTCACGGGATTGTGTTTGTTTCGATTTGCTCGCGCAACGTAATAAACGCAGCAACTGTTTATGCTTGAAATATGAACGTATCGATTATTCTTTTATCTCATAGTTGATACATTTTATCTGGGTTATTGTCAGTTATCAAACTGATTTCACCTAGATTGCTTGACGATGGAAAGAGTTCGAGGGTCGTCGCATTAGAACGTTAGAACGTTAAGATGATACAGCCGATATTCTCTGAGTTTAATGCTTATTGATTCTGGCCTTTGTTGTTAAATACATTGTGTACAATAATATAGTTTCACCGGTTTCATTTTATTAAACTTCTTAAAAGCCATAACAAACACAAAGTACAATTTAGTATTAATATAAACATCCAAAATAAAATAACTGCTACTACTACTACTAGTACTACAAGTACTACTACTACTACTACTAATACTACTACTACTACTACTACTACTACTACTACTATTACTACTACTACTACTACTACCGCTACTTTACTACTACTACTACTACTTCTACTACTACTACTACTACTACTACTACTACTACTACTACTACTTCTCCTACTACTATTATTACTGTTACTACTACTGCTACTGCTACTATTACTGTTACTGCTACTGCCACTAAAACCAGTGTTATTATTTTTAACACAGAATTAGTACTTTATGCAGATGTTTACGACATGCTATACTCATTGAATGCAGCATAATATGCGTCAAAGGGACATCGTCTCCAGATAAATGAAATACTGTTGGCGGGACGAAAAAACCAACTAACCAAACAAACAATAAACAAACTTTCAATATACATTAGCATTAAGCAAAATGGTAGTACATTCGTATCATCTTCGGCCCTGTCCGCAAGGTTCGAAATGATATCGAAGGTAATAAATGGTATTCTCGGTACGAGCCTCGGTTTTCCTACATCGTAAAGTATTTTCTGCACACGTGGCGAAAGTAATGTTGTCAATTAGAAATAACGCAATAAAATTATTTAAATGGATATTAAATTAAGAGTTAAATATTCAATCTACGACCTTCAGTAGAACGCGAGTTTTCAACTTGCATCATGGCTACAATAAAAAAAATAGGGGCTGTAAGGTTTCGAAAACACACTTTATGTTATAGTATTAACGTTTTCACGTCAGTTTAATTTTTAATAATAGTAACAGTATTTCATATAATGGGTCCTCTTGGTTTAATAGGACCTCAGATTTCTCTCGCTGTCGCTGCCTGTAGCGAGGTATGTACTTTACAAAAGTAGCCCACATGATGACGGGACCCCGATGGTTGAGTTTGTGAAGGCTTGTCAGTTATGTCAACACTGACCAATACACCATTTTGACCCTGAATTATGGAGTAGACGGCATTGCATTGATCCGTTATACCAATCCACCGGTGTTGTGAATAAACTATTCCACTATTGTACACACTTTCTTAATAATTGTACTATCCACTCTAATTTCTGTTTACTCTTTTATTATATATACTTTGCAGCCATGAGCTCCCTCTTATTTTCTCCTTTTCCTTATTATAAATAATTGACAACCAGCAAAACGGATCAATCTGGCAGCATGTAGGTTTTGTATTTCATGTGAGAACATAACACTCTGATATCACTGGCATTGGGAGGTGGAATACCTACTCCATTTCAACGTCTCTTGCTGAGCTCCGAGGCTGTTGGTGACCCTAAGTGTCGAACTTTTAATTCTAATTTCACGGACCTTAACGCAAACTTTTGAACCGATTCTAGCCTCGGACTAATGCAGAAAGGATTCGTGCTGCAAATACAAAATCAACTTCAAAAGAAGCAAATGATCATAGTTCTCTTAAAACCCGGAACAAGAGAGGTGACCTAACCAGCTCTAAAAATAACTTTATCCGTCTGCTGGAGACAGATTCTCTATCAGACAAAAGACCAAGTGTAATATTAAGGTTACAAATTAAACCTTTTGAAATGCAATTTAATACAATCCCATGAACAAAAATACATTGGATTCGCCATTCCAAATCTAAACAAGGCAAGGATCCAACAGATCTTTGAAATTACAGACTAAACGCTTTGAGTAGTTGTACAATGCATTTGTAAAACTTAAGAACGGATTATAAATACTAAAGTCGTTTGGTATCTTGAATTAAATAATTTACTAGAGTCGTCTGGTATCTTGAATAAAATAATTTATTAACGGAAATTCAAAGAGGATACAGACACCTACGCAGAGCACTCGTTTAAAAGGTTTAAAACTTTTATATTAGGTGCCTTTATCAAGAACGAACACATTGTAGCTGAGTGCTTTGATCTGGAAAAGGCATACTATACCATCTGGAAACATTTAAAAAGTTTTAGGTGAACTTGGTCTCAAATGGCCTTTATCCACTTTATACACAGTTTTCTTTCTGACATAAATTTAAAGTTAAAATGGGGTATACTTTGCATTCTGTTCAACAACAGGAGCATTTTGTCCCATAGAGTCTATATTGTCTGTTACCCCCTTTAACGTCAAAATGAATAACATTGTAAAAACTCTGAAAGTTGTTCGCTGTATGTGGACGATTTCCTTTTATGTTATCGCTTCAAAAATATTAACTCCATTGAAAGGCAATTACAATAGTGCCAATAAAACTACACACTTGGAGTCAAAATAATGGTTTACGATTCTCACCTTCTTAACTTACTGCGTGCATTCCTGAAAAAAAAATAACTTACATAACGATCCTAAATTATTTCTTAATAACATTCGTAGTCCTGTCGTCAAGGAAACTAAATTTCCTGGTGTCGTATTTGACTTTATACCTCCTACCATATATGTAAAATCTTAAACTTAACTAACTGGAAGTTTTATCCCATACTGACTGGGGAGATGATGAAAGAGTTGTTATTCTACTGTATTGATCTGTTGTACGACCGAAATTTCCTAAACTGCGCAACAAGAAATACTCTGACTACCTCGAAATATATACTGATGGCTCAAAAGACGACACATATGTGGGCTGTGCTTCCGTAGGTAACATTCATTGAATAAACAAAAATTACCGCCAGATCCGATTAGTCAACTTCTACAGCCGAAATTTAAGCTGTCAACCTGTCTCCTGATTTCATTTCAGATAATCATGGATATCAATTTGTAGTGTTTGCTGACTCTTTGTCAGGTTCACAGTCCATTTCAAATATCAATTTTTGTCTGACCCCACATAAATAAACTACTTTTCTAACTTAATGAACTTTCTCTTAATAAGAATATCGTTTTCTTTTGGTTTCCTATTCGTGTAGGCATCCGAGGAAACGAGGATGCAGATAACAGTGCAAAATCCGCTTTATCCCTTACTCAGACAGATGTTAGCCTCCCACATACTGAACTTAAACCACTTACGAATCGATATATTTATAGCAAATGCAAACAAGTTGAGACAATACTATTTATAACAATTACACGTAATTACACCTAAGATCTCTACAAAAATCTCTTTTTTGCAGAGAATATAGACCGGAAGATGTTATAACCCTTACCCGCCATTGCAATTGGCGTACCAGAATATCTAATATCTTTTGAAAAGAGAGGTTCGACCTGAGTATGTTCTTTGTAAGAAACCACTGACAGTTAGCCATATTTTATTGCAATGTATTGACACAAAACTTATTCGGTCTAGATATTTTAATGTCAATAACACGTACGAACTACTTAAGATAGTGTCCAATTCTCGGCTTATTTGCTTGCTAAACGAGATTGGGAATTTGGAGATTTTTGCCGATACTGTGCAGCGACATTTTTATCATTATAACACAGGTGCACTTATGAGGTGCCCTGGGACTGAAACCCGGTCGGTCCATTATACTGACACCGACAAGTCAGGCGTAATGCTGTCACCTTAGCCACGAGCGTTAGGAGGAAAGCCACTACTACCAACTTTTAAAGTCTTTGGTTTGACTTGATCGGGGTTTGAACCCACGACCTCCCGATCCGCAAGCCGACGTTTTACCACCTGAGCTATTGCAGTCGGTCTAAGTGTTAAACAGAAACAATTTCGTTTGAAGCGTTCTCTTTTGATCTTGTTTACTAGCTATTTCCTTTTTTCCTTAATTGTCAATTAAGACAAAATCTTAGGTATAGGTGTTATATAACGCCTCTTGTTTTTCTCTAAAATCAATAGTTTAAGACCTCCTTACCTCTGGTTGGAACTCTGGTTGGAACTGTCTCCCATAGCTGGACTGAAAAAGACGAACAGTTAATTATTAACAAGATGAACACAAACATGGCCAAGCAAGCAGGCAGGTATAAAGGCAGGAATTCAGGCAGGCAGACATCATTACGGACATACAAACAGGCTGACAGAGAGCGAGACAGAGAGCGAGGCAGAGAGCGGGACAGACAGACAGAGAGGCAGACAGGCACATAAACAGGCAAGCATAAAGGCAGGAAGGCAAGAAACAATGCAGAAAGACATTCAGACATACAGACGCAGACGGACGGATGGACAGGTAGACAAACAGGCAGGTAGGCACAATGAAAGAGGCATACGTATGTGCGGCTAGCTGGACGGAGGGACGCGCGTACGGCCCTACGGGTGCATTGGGGCCGGTCGTGCGGAGAGCAGACGAACAGACATACAAACATGCATACATACAGACAGAAGGACATGTTGATAAACACAGGCATTAAGGCAGACAATATATATGTCGTTTTGTCTGTCTTTTTTCTTTGTCTCTCCTTTGGCCTGTCGGTTATCTTATCTGTCTGTCTATCTTCTTATCTGTTTTTGTCTTTTTTGTCTGTCTGTCTGTCTGTCGGTTTTGTCTGTCTTACTATCTTTTATTCTGACTTTCTATCCGTCTGTCTTTCTGTCTGATTTTCGTCTGTCTCTTTTTCTGTCTGTCTGTCTGTCTGTCTGTCTGTCCGTCCATCAGTCTGTCTGAAACCCGCATGGTGTAAACCTAACCCATACCCAAATAAAACCTTTCAACATATGTATAAGATGAACTGTATATTTTAAAATGAGAATCAGAGACGCAAACAGAGAGAAACTGAGCCATGGAGAAAGAGAGACAGAGAAACCGACAGACACAGCGAGGGGCAGAGTCTGAAACAGACATAAAGAGACAAAGATAGAAGGAGGAGACAGAGGGACATAGACTGATGAACTGAAAAACAGACAGAAAGACGATGAGACAGATATACCGTCCGACAAATTGACAGGAATGCATGCAGGGGGCACCCACGCACATGCGCAGACAGACAAACACGAATGCACACAGGCAGACATGCATTCAGATATCCAGGCAGGCAGAGACATACAGTCTGACAGCCTGGCATACATACAGACGGACGTACGGTCAAATAAACAGAGATACAGGGTGTATACCTGTCTGAATATCTGTCTCTGTATATCTAGGCCTGTCTGTCTGTCTGTCTATAAGCCTGCCGCCCTGCGGACGGGCAGGTTGAAAGGAAGACAGACATACAGAATACAGTTATTATTATTATTATTATTATTATTATTATTATTATTATTATTATTATTATTATTATTAGTAGTAGTAGTAGTAGTAGTAGTAGTACTAGTATTCATTAGCCATACTCCAATGCATATGCTTATAAAGATAGGTTTTTAAGACTATATGACAAAGTCCTTAATTTGAAAAGGCACATGACAAAGGTTGTTTTCTATTGTGGACATTGTATGTATACAGCTACAATACGCGCAAACCAACCTTTCATTTTAAGCTATGTTCCTTATCAAGAGCATAATATTCATGTGTCAGAAAGAAGGACACAGGATCAATTGGTGAGTAATTCGAACTTCTGTCAGCTCGCCGCAAATTTCCTATGGCAAGACGTTTGTTTTTTTCCTTCACCTTGGTTGATTGATAAATTTAAGGTACCTATGAGAGTTATTCGGGGTATGAATCTATCACAGCGCCATTTGTCGGGTGCTAGTACGACATTCATTTAACGTAAGCAGTGATTTGTGGATGGGGTGGGGCATAGACCGGTGAGCGAACAAAGTATGTGTACTGACAAAATACTAACGATAGTATACCTAAATGTGTATTATGTTCTATATTTCATTTCATTTCATGTCAATCATTAAAATATTCATCATCTAGCTATAGGAATAAACTAACAACTTAGTTTAGGTGTCCTATTTATTTATTTGTTACGTTAAGCAGAACAACACTCTCACATCCATTAGTTTCACAAAAAATATAGCCATATTTAAGAATGGCTCACAAAATATCGTCATTATACGACAGAATGAGGAAAAACAGAGTATATATAAATATACTTAATGGAACCAATGCCCTCACTGATCCCCAAGACACTGATACAATCGCATCCATTCATCCACATAACTCTAAAATATACACATCAACCATTTATATCCAAATATATAGTAACAAAAACAACACTAAAACCACATATCAACAAATTACTTTAAATTAATACTTTTCGTCTGCACCGTACTCTGCTTGCTCGTCGAATGACAGATCTTATAAACCTACTATACACCAAGAAAACTCATATGCGCATCATTGTACAGCGATAGCTTACTATCGAAAACCAGTCAAACGAGTTATTCTTCTAAACCTCGATAATAAACACATGTTTGGTCGTGTGTATTTGTGATAACGATTGGAAACAATCGATGTATAATCCAGAGGTAAAACCAGGTAAAACACATTTAAAGTTGTGTTATTAGTAATATGCCGGACTGGGGTAGGCAGGAAGGCAGAAAGACAGAGGGACAGAGAAATGCGATTATAAAGAAACAATATACTATGGTACCGTCAACATCTCAAACAAATTATTGTTTAAACACATTTGGCGTACATGGCCTTATGATCGTATCCGAAAATAAACCGACATCTACTGATTGCATAATATCGACTGGTCATACCGGCCGCAGCCCCAATTGCCGAGAACTATACGAAAATATAATTGAAATATCAAACTATTATTATTGAGTATGTTTATTATAATAAATTGTTTGTATGTGTTTAAAATCCATGTATACGGGCCATCTAAAGTAAAACCGAAGTTTCTCATTATCCACGATGTAACTAGCGCCGAGGGTTTCAGCACAATCCAACTTATATAACATTTAGAAATGAAATGTTACTGGCATTAGCATACCCGGTTAAATATAAAACATCTTACCTTTCACAGAGCACCTGAAAATCACAATCACGCCCTTATACACATTGTGTCAAATCACAAACCAGGAAGTAAAATATCTTTCACTTCATGGAAAACGGATTCCTATAATTATGACACGCGTTATAAACCATTATTTAGTTTAACATGATTGCAGATTTTGCATTGAATATATGTTGTTTTATTTAGGTTTTGACGCCATAGTTGATTGCACTAGGTAAAACATTGGGGTACTGCTTACTTAAGCGATTTAAAAACGAAACTGTTTTCTTTTTTGAAAACAAAAGTAAAACCTTTTAAATTCAGGCATGTTAACACAACATTGTTCTTCTAGTAGATATAATAACTGATGGTTTTAATTACACAGTCTATGGGTATTAGATGTAACTTTAATTAACTTGAAGCTTATATCAATAATCCCCATAATAAGAGAGCTTGGTGGAAAAAAAGAAAGAAAATAATTTTTGTTTTACATTTTTTTTTCTTCTTTTAAAAAGCAATAAAAACGAATATTTGACTAATGATAGGATTTCATGTGTGCTTGGTATGGTACTTTACATAAAATATTTCATTGATCTGTTGAAAGGTGGTATCCGACAGTTTTGGGCCAATTCACACAAACATCCAAATAAATTATAAAAAATGTAATGCGAAATGCGGCTTAATGATGTCATATATTTACATAAAGTGTGAAGCATTATACTTTACTTCAGAATTATTCAGAGTCATTTCAGCTGTGTATTTCCTATCTGAGTCACGCTGCAATTAGCTAAAAACAAAAACATGTGACAACTTTTGAGATCACGTTATGTCATGATTCGGGCAATCCGCTGTGACGTCGATTTCTTTTTTAACAAAAATCTGACTCGTTCTGCTAACAATTAAGAAAGTGTTCAAAGTCGCATTTGCTTAATCTATATTATGAGTTTGTGTAAGTGTAGAAATTATGCCCAAATTCCGCCAAATAGGCATAATATAATGTCACATTTTCTTTGAAAACAAGCAAACCGCATTTAAATGTTCAATATCAATGTTTGATTATATGCAACTCATATAACAAGGAAATATTGAACTGACAATCATTATTTTTCGACATTTTAACCCCAAACATAATGTCCCTTTATATTTTTGAAAAAGCCATCGACACAATAATGGTAAAATTGGCGACGTCCAGCTTATAATTGGTAAAGGAAGGTAGAACCACATGCGCATTGCGGGTTAGCTGGAAAACCTCCACGCAAAAAAGCTTTTGCCCCTACCAGGGCTTGAACCCCGACGTAGGGGTCTCATAACTATTATTTAAAAAAAACAACGCTGTAAGTGTACATGTATGGGCATTAAATAGGAAATATCATATATATATATATGCTTGTTAGGTAGAGTAAAAAAATGATCGAACCTGGTAGACGCATTCTGAGTTGAATCTTACACAACCGAGAACGTCCACCTCATTTTGGTGCCACGACGAAACTGTAATGTAATATTACCATATTAATTAGTTTTCAGTTAAATAATAATTTGTTATAATTTGTTAGTTAAAGACATAATGCCGTTTAATTAAACTAAGTGCAAAAAATTAACTTAATGCAGGACGATGAATGACATGAATAATAACCCAAACGATATAATATACATTTTGCGTACGGGAAACTAGTAAATGGCAATAGAGAGGCACGATTCAAGACCGTGATTGATGCACACGTCAAAATATAGGCGGGAAGCGTAAGTTGTGCACTAGGGATTTATATTAAGAGTGCAGAATGGGGGAGGGGTGAGAGCCATTAAGATGATCTAGAGAGAGGGAATTGAGATGAGCCAAGGAGAGGAGTGTGGATTTGGACGAGACTGAAAGAGGTACTTACGCTTACGATTTGATGGATTTGAAACAGCAAAAGAAGCATCAACGTATCTGAATAGCCAAACATTGCTGAGAAGTATCGAAGAGAAGTTTGAGATACTAGCTAAACTGAACGAAAATGTGTACGATGCAATAAAAAACGCAGAGATTACAGACGAGATTCTATCAGCTGAGGATGACACCATCCAGTTAAAGAAACGGGTTGACGAGATTCGAGAGTATATGAGACCGAGGAGCGCTCAAGATGACAATGTACAAGAGAACACCAGCAACTACCAGGCCGACGAAGCAGGGATAACACCAGCGGAACTCATACACACAACCGACGGACCGACACACATGGGAGATGTAACCATTCATCGGATAATAAACAACACCGGTTTGCAGAATCAAACGGACAGTAAAACATACTTACTTAATCATAAACTGCCAACACTGACATTGCCCACCATTTCAGGTGAAATCCTTAAATAGTAGAGTTTTGGGATTCATTTAACGCAGGTGTTCATTCGAACTCACACTTGACTTTTGTACAAAAATTAGGTATCTTAAATCTCAGTTAGAAGGTGATGCAGCCAGAGCCATAACTGGTTCAGTTTGATGAACGCTTATTACACCGAGGCAGCAGAGTTACTCACTGGTAGGTTTGGCAGGACGAGTACAATTATACATGCCCACATGCAAGCTTTCTTACATTTGCAGGTCCCGAGTTCACAAATCGACAGCTTACGAAATTACTATGATAAACTGGAAACGAATGTACGGGGCCTAGAAACAATAGGAGAACAACAGGAGAATGTTGGTTGTCTACTTGTGCCAGTTATACTATGTATGCTCCCCCTGAGTTACGTAGAAACCTTGCAAGAGTAAACGAAACCAAAAAATGGTCATTTGGTGAATTACGGATAGCCTTTAATCGGGAATTAAACATTATCGTGGCTGGATTAGATGATACGAAGCAACCAGTCGCGCACATCCTGACGTCGTCATTTCACACCAGCGCAAGCACCAGACACCATCGCGCAACACAGAACCAGCAGCAGAAACAGGTATCGGAAACCGAAGAAAATCATCTACCTGCCGACTGCTTTCAAGTGAAGGATTACAGTGCAAGAATAAAGGTCATCAAACAAATTTGTTTGTGTTTCAACTGTTAACTCCCACATAAAGTATCAAACTCACATTTCCGCTGTCGTACATGCAAACGCAAACATCACACTAGCACACTAACAGTCATACTGCAGCGCCACACTAACACTCTGCAACATTAAACACACACACGTCACACGCAAACGTCCACCATTTCCAGTAACGCCATCACAGCCAAACAAATTCATGTTACATACTATGTCATGTGAATCTCGAGACAGGGTGTTTTACTGAAGACAGCTGTAGCACCGATCTGCAAAGACGAGTTCTAAGCAGATGCGAATGCCCTGTTTGATGAAGGTGCACAGAGATCGTTTATTACAGAGATGTTGGCACACGGACTCCAAGTTGCGCGAAGTGAACTAATACACCTTGCATCATTCGGAGGTTCTACCAGTCCGTACGTTGGTGTGACAAGGCTAGAGTACATGTTATAACCCTAGATGTTGAGTCAAAAGCACTGAACGTTCTGATAGTACCGACAATAGTTGCACCACGAAACAACAGAACACAGAGACAAGTCACTCAGCTACCATACTTGAGAGGATTGACTTTGGCACACCATATTGCGTCTGACGACATGTTCGAGATTGAAGTTTTGGTGGTAGGCGCTGATTATTTTTGGAACACCATGCATGTATCATGAATTTAATTACAGCACCTCCACCAGCTTGCGACCTCGAGAAGTTTTGGAATCTTGAAAGTTTAGGAGTTTGTGAACAGATCCCTAAACAGACCGGATATGACATAATTGAAACCACCATGAATGACTGGCCGTTAACATACGTGCCATCAAGCGATTTCCATATCAACACCCAGAACTCAAACCAATGTCCAATGGAAACCAGCCGATCCGTCATGTTGATGAGAGCTGACATATAACGGAAATTAATCGGCGACTTTCAAGATAGATAGAAACGAGATTACCTTACTGCACTTCGTGAACGTCACCAAACAACACGCGACCGCACGTGCAATACGCAGACTATCAAAGCGGGGTGACGTAGTTCAGATCTATGAAGACAAGCCACGTGCCTTATGGAGACTTGCTGTTGTGGAGGAGGTTGTGCGGGTGAGAGACAATCTTATACAGTCAGCAAAGCTGAAAGATTGCGTGACCAACAGACCTATCACACAGGTGTGCCCTCTGGAAATAACGACTGATCGGGATTCAGACCGCGTGAACAATCAGTGACATATCTATGTTATATATATTACATGGTTATAATCAATTATATTCCTTAAATATGTTTCAGCGAAACTATTCCCAGTCATTTAGAGTATGAGAATTTGAGAGATGATCTTGTACAAAGACTGTAAATCTTTTCATACAGTGACATTATTTCATAATAATTAATTGATTCATGTGCGGGTTTCAAAATGCTAATAATTTATGTTGTCGCTGTATTTAATCATTTTGACGCCCTGAGTATGTCGTGGAATTACTTCATGACGTTAAGACAGACGTTATTTGGCGCGTTAACGCTTATTGGTATTAAAATACTTAGACCGAATACGGTTTGTGTCAATACAATGTAAAAAATATGATTTACTGTAAGAGACTCCTGGCAAGGAACCCATTCAGGTTAAACTTCTCTTTTTTCAGGGATAAGAATGAGATAATCGAGTATGTCCACTGCGACAGCGGGTAAGAGCTACGTCTTCCCGCCTCCTTTCTCTGCAAGGAGAGATATGACTAGGTTGGCACCCTTCTTCCTCTAGAGACAATGGAGTCCGCACCTGATTATTTACTTAGTTGTGGGGCAGCAGCGGCGGTTGTGGCTTAATAAGCCAATGCGGAAGCTGCAGCTTCTGCCGCACTTGCTGCAAATGTGGTCCTTGTTAATTACTATCGGTGCAGCAGTGGTAGGCTGAGTTCTCTGTTGTTTGCGGCTCTTCCTTTCCTCGCGCTGGATCTCTCTCTACTCCTCAGCATGCTTGATCCGGTTTTGACATTTGCACGCCAGCTAGAGCAATCGGAGGTTGCTGTTTTGAGATCTGCTGGATTGATGTTGCATGACTTCATATCACTCTTGCAGACATCCCTGTAGCGCAGGGCTGGTCCAGTGGCGAGCTCGCCATAGAAGATATCCTTTGGGATGCGGACATCGTCCATCCTGCATACGTGTCCGAGCCAGCGTAGGCGCCTCTGGGAGAGGGTGGCAAACATGCTTGACATGCCTGACTTGACCAAAACATCTGCGTTGGAGATGCGATCCTGCCAGGTGATGCCGAGGTGTCGTCCGAGGTTGCGCAGGTGGAAGGCGTTCAGGGTGAATGTACAGGGTCCAAGCCACATTGCCATACAAAAGGGTGCTCAGCACGCACGCTTGGTACACCTTAATCTTAGTGCTGAGGTGCTGAGAGTCAGCATGCAGTTTTCCCACACGCGCTTAGATAGGCGGGCAATGGCGGTTGCTGCTTTGCCTATCCTCACGTTGAGCTCGACATCCAGGGATAGGTTGCTGGAGATTGTGGAACCGAGGTATGTGAACTTGTCCTCGACCTCCAAGGTGTGATCGCCTATGGTAATTGTGGGAGTCGTACTGACATCCTAAAGCATTATGTTGGTCTTCTTGAGGCTGATGGTGAAGCCAAACTATGGGCACGCCTTCGCAAAGAGAGTGATGAGTCGCTGAATAGCGGCTTCCGTGTGAGCAGTTAGAGCGACATCATCAGCAAAGAGCATCTCCCGGATGAAGGCCTTGCGCACCTTGGTCTTTGCGCTTAGGCGGGCAAGGTTGAATAGGCTCCCGTCGCTTCGTGTGTGGAGGAAGATGTCAATTTCGGACTCGCTGAAAGCGTAGCGCAGGAGAAGGGAAAAGAATATGCCGAAAAGTTTCGGGGTCAGGACACACCATTGTTTCACTTCGCTCTTGATTGGGAAGGGGTCCGATGATGCTCCGTCAAACTGAACAGTGCCAGACGTGTTGGTGTGGAATGACTAAACCAGCTTCAGAAGCTTGGCGGGGCATCCAATCTTGTGGAGAAAGGCGAAGAGACCAGATCGACTGACCAAGTCAAACGCGAGGTACAGGGGACGTCGCTGTTTGTGGCACTTTTCCTGCAACTGCCTGAGGAAGAACACCATGTCGATGGTTGATCGCTTGGCCCGGAACCCACACCGTGACTCTGGATACACGCGGTCAGTAAGTACCTGCAGCCGGTTGAGGACTACCCTGGCGAAGCCTTTTCCCACAATGCTGAGGCGGGAGATTCCACGATAGTTGTTGCAGTCGTTGCAGTCGCCATTGTTCTTATAGAGCATGAGGATTGTCGCATCCCTCATGTCTTGGGGTATCATTTTCTCTTCCCAGCACATTAGCAAAAACTCATGGCGGTGTCCGAGGAGGGAGCTTTGTTTTGCGGCCTTCACAACCTCGGTTGGGATTCCGTCACTGCCTGTTGCTTTCCCGCAGGACAGCGAGTCAATGGTCTTTCTTAACTCCTCGATGGTGGGTGGCGAGTAGAGTTCTTCCATGGTGGGCATTGGGGTGATGTTCTCCATGGCTGTGTCAGTAACCACATTCTCTCTAGAAAACAATTCCCCATAGTGTTCAATCCATCTCTCCATGTGCTCCCCTCGGTCCTTGATGTAGAAGCCGGAGGTGGACTTGAGAGGTGCGGTTTTGGTGACATTAGGTCCAAAAGCTTTCTTCAGCCCCTCATACATGGCACGGGTGTTTCCGCAGTCTGCAGAGGTCTGGATGTCACTGCAAAGCTTCAGCCAGTAGTTGTTGGCGCACCTGCAGGTGACCCTCTTGCCGTTGTTGCGGGATTCTCTATAGGCGGCCAGGGTTTTCTCGCAGGGCTTCCTCTTGTACTTGAGAAGCGCAGCACCCTTGGCGGCTAAGGCAGGCTCCATCACTTCAATCCCGGCCTCGAACCAGTCTGGTATACTCCATCACGAATAAAGTCCCAGCGTGCTGTGGCACTGTCTCTGGGGCAGTCTTCCAGGATCTTGTCGATGGCCTCAGCAAAGCATTTGCGCAGCTCAGGCTTTTAGGCTTTGGCCGTGCCGAAGCGAGGCCGGCTCGTCTGCTTGGAGTGGTGCATCCGTCTGGGTCGGAGAAGCACTTTGCTGCCGACCAGGGAGTGGTCGGTGTCGCAGTCGGCACTATGGTAACTGCGCGTGAGGAGCACGTGGTTAAGCATGGATCTTCTAGTAATGACGAGGTCCAGCTGATGACAATGCTTTGACCTGATATGTCGCCAAGACACTCTGTTGTGGGGCTTGGTGGAGTAGAATGTGTAGGTGATGGCGAGGTCATGGAAGGAGCAGAGCTCAAGTAGCCACTGTCCGTTCTCGTTAAGCTTGCCAACTCTAAAGTGTCCGATGCAACGTGGCCAGGAGGTTTGGGCTGCGCCTACTCGGGCGTTGAAGTCTCCGAGCAAGAACAGGTTTTCCTTCGCTGGTACCTCTCTTATCCTTGTCTCGAGCTCCTCATTGAATGCATCTTTAGCCTCGGATGTGGAACAAAGTGGGAGCGTAGACACTAAAGATGTGTGCAGGTACTGAGGAGGTAGTGAGGCGCAGTGAGAGGATGCGTTCGATTCCCTGTGAAGGAGGTTAGCAGGAGGGAGTTGCGAACTGCGAAGTCAACTTCGTAGAGTCTGTGCTCATCTGACCAGACCTTGCCAGAAGAACTTGTAGTCCTTCTCCTTGAGACAGCTACTGGAAGCGAGGCGTGTCTTCTGGAGGGCGGCGATGTCGAATTGGCCAGCTCGCGGTCGATGATGGCAGTTTTTCTGGCGGCGTCTACTCCTCCCACCGTCGGGAGCAGCCCCTAGCGTCCGGCTCTACGCCAAACGAGCCTATGCTTATATCTAGTGGCAGCTGCATCCCGTGTTGAATCCTCGCTGAGACAGCGAAGCTGTAGTGACTTCTCCATGTGCAGGCCTTGGCGGATGGTATGGAGATCCTAGAGTGCCCAGTGCTAGGATCCCCCTCTCGGCATTACTGGCAGAGTACGGCGGAAAGGCAAGCCAATACGGCCGGTGCCAGCGCAGCCGCAGGAGGTGCCAGAAGGCGAAAAGCTCAGCCAACTGCCTACGGGTCTCCGTACCGAATTTTCTGTCTGGGTTTACTCCCATAGCCTTTGACCAGCCAAGGCCGACCTGCAAGGCAGCAGGAAACGCGTGGATGGCGGGGTCGTTCATTTCCCCTGCAGATACGAAGCATCTGCCCACTACCCAAATAACAACAAACTACTTATTAATTTTTGTGTGTCATTCTTTATCTTGACGATAAAACATTGATATTGAATGTTGTTTATCTTCTAGCCTGCTACATTTGTTGATAACCCATACATAAGTTATGTAGTTATTGGCTAAAATCTTCATGACAGGGCATTACTGCTGGAGACACTGCATTGTGAAGATCCTGATTAGATCGTTATCAGCAAGGCGCTGGCTAATCTGAATACACACTACTTGTCTTAGCCTAATAAATATGTGTTTAGCAAGATACGGTTATATTATTTTTTTAGATATGATTAGGTAGCCAGCAGAAAACAATAAGCGTATTAAGAGAAAGTTCATTAAGTTTCAAAAGTAATTCTCTAATGTGAGGGTTGGAAAAACTGATGTTTTTTAATGGACTGTAATACTGACAACGAGTAAACACTACAAATTTATCGCAAGGTTAATGTGAAATGATGCTAAGAGTAATTGCCCTTGGTAAAATATAAAACTACTATATACATGAATAATAACTGCTTGCAGAAAAAATGACCGATTGTGGTACTCAAATTTAATTCTCAACAGCAACATTTACTTTAAAATTATGTACACTTTATTAATACACATTTTAAGCAAAGGTCATTCTCTTAAAGTGGTCCATGGATCTATTCGAACAATATCATTGAAGTCACTTAGAAAAGTGCCAATGTATTTTTACATAATGAAAAGAATCCGCAAGCGAATAAAATATCATCTGCACATAATTTAAGTGTATTGTTTGATTTGCATGTTTGAACGAACAATAGTTATTTAGTTTAATTTAGATATTATAACCATAAAGTTGGTATCTGACAATATGGATCAATATTTTTATTTAAACAACGAAATAAATTACCGTTACCTGAAAAGGTATCGCGAATTACTGCTTAGGTTTATGTTCTATTTCTATGTTATCTGGTCATTACAAATTGATTATTTCTATCTGAGTCACACTGTACTGTTAGTTATTTTTAAAATGAGAAAACCACATGACTACTTCCTTTTGAGATCGCATTGTAACATCATCCGGGTAATCCGCTCTGATGTCGGTACCTACTTTTAGCATTTTCATATCTTGCTAATTTAGAGATTTGGAAAGAAGGAACAATTAGAACAATTTTGTCACATTTTGTACTGTCAAACAAATGAAGTTCAGAATCACATTTGTTAAGATTACAGTTTGAGCTTATGTAAAATTTCCCACTATAATGGTAAAATATTGTTACATATATTTGATGACTGATCTACCTTTTAAACCGCAGTTAAAACATTGTTTCTTCTGTCGTCATTAACTATGCTTCAGAAAAAAAAGACATAAAATAATTACAAATAAATTAATAAAAAAGAAAACTAATTTGCAAAACCGTGGGCCAGTAAACACTTATAGATTAATTTTGATTACACAATATGTCACATTTTTTTAAGACAAAGGTAACACTTAAATTAAGCACATGGCATCGATGACTGGCAATAAATAAACCAAAACGAAAGAATGCAAATCATAATAAATAACCTTTTTACACTGCTCGATTTCTGGGCCAAGGTTTCATGAAAATGTCCAGTCTTTTTACTAAGGAACGTATTCCTGGACTCTTCTTTGAAGTCATTTTGGATTCTGATTCCACGCTCAACTGCGTCTGTCAGAAGTGGAACTAGTAACGGTCTGGTTTAGGTTATTAATGGTAGTTTTGCCATTTTGCCATATGTGTCCAGGCAGAAATATTAAATCGAAGTCTGATTGTGTGATTCTCCACTCGATGTGTTTACAGCTTTTGTAAGAAGAGACAGTCCTCGTAGACTGAGGACTGACATGCTTGACACCGCATCTGTGCCATCATTATTATTCACCCATTCACGTTGCTGCACAACACTGTTTACACTGGGTCGAAGCATAGCATGGTCAATGTCTTCTTTTTTGGAAGAACAATCTCAGCCGAATTATCCTGGTGTTGTTATGAAGGAATAGACTGTAATTTTTTTTGCAGTACTCTCATTTGAAGATTCCATTTAGCTAGGGAATAATATGGTTTGTTCTGCTTGATACAGGGAAAACCACTTGAAGTAAAAAAGAACATCAAATTGAACATCACCTAAAAATTTTGGATTGTTAGCCTATTATGTTAAAGTGATAGCTCAGGCCCACGAATATATAATTTATATATATATATATTTATATATATTATAATATATATAATCCTATCACAATGCGAAATCCCCCTCTCCCCCTCTCCCTCCCTATCCCCCCTTCTCTCTCTCTTAAGATATTATACAATTACATTCAAGTGATATATAGTAATTAAACAATAAAAGCTTATGATAAGTATTATACTGAATAGATTGCATTAATTAGGGTCATCCGACTTCAGACACTCTGTTGATTCTATTTATTCTTCATCCTTTTATTATTATGTTTCTTCAAAATTAAAATGTATCTACAACTCAATGTTCTGCTCCGATTTCGCTCAGATGTTTAGATCTTGTTGGCAGGATTCGCCGAAACAAGGCATTCCATTGTCATACTCATAGCTTGGGGAATACCAGAGCTATTCCATAGTTGTATATTTTGTTTATTTTTTTTTCTGGACAAATTATACAAATTAAAAACGTTAAATTTAGACTTTAGTAATCAAAGGAGTATGGCCTTGTGCGTATCTGAAAACGAAAATGGCATGCTTGCATAATCGCACATTCTCAAATTTGAGTGAAGCAATCTTTGGCAAGAAATTATCGCTGAAAATTCACCAGTGTGTAGTCCTTGATAAGCCAAACATTTCATCTACAGGTATTCTGGGGATCGAACCAACCGTTTAGTCGCAGTGTTGACTATGCTTTAAGTCGTTAAACCTATATGGTTGTAGACCTTCATACAATGATATGTGATAATTATGGTGCCTGGAAGTAGTGAAAGAGAAAGTAAATTTTAAATTTTTTAAGCGATGTACAATAACACACTGAAAACTTTCTGGACAGGTCAGAAAATTAAAATTTGTATTTACTTTGCCGGCCGAACACAATATTAATTTCTTATGACAATAGTTAATGTCGAGTACTGACTAGCTTCAAAGGCAAAATGTCCACACTGCCTGTTTTTAACATAGCTTTTCTATTTTATCACTCACTGCCACATATCCTCACTATGACTTACAAATGTCCTTTTTCATTTTATTTATATTTGTGCTTACTCTCCTGTCTGTTTCAGTCGTATTTGATTAGTTATTTGTTGTTGAAAAGCTGAATTTCTCAAGTAGATTTTGCATTGTGGTAGGGGTCTATTGGACATTCATTGCAGAAGAAGTGTTTAGGAAGATTTCAGGCACCTGTTAACCCATGTGCATGTGTGGACGTTTTGTGTGCGTGCGATAGTTATAGAATTTATTATTCTAAATTTCTGAATATTTTCTCTTGCTTTACCTTAAGTGGTCAGTATTTGCATTATTTTAAGACGTAAATTTTTTTCCATTGTTAGACTACCTCCCCATTTTTATTTAAACAATATATACAAACATTTAAGCAATATGAAAGTAATTAAGTCCCAAAAGATTTCAATATGTTGTAATTCTCTCTGCGCAGTAATACAAGGTCAAGTGAAGATTGCATTAAAACCAAAAAGGCCTTATACCGGAATATACGTCAATATAGATTTGCGTGTTTGACAAGATATACATGTACGAGAACTGTTTACACGGACTCAAAATCCCCACGTGTTGTCCTAACGACTCCTAGGTAATGTATAGTTAAGTGCACAAGGTGCAGTTTCGCTCATATTTGTTTTAAAATCTTAGCCAGAAAACACATTTCTGACTTCCTTAGTTTCTTAAGGAACTGGCAAACTTCTTAGGAAGCACTTAATTTCAAAACATTAGCTTTTAAATAAATATAAAGGTTAGCTTATCGATAATAAGAAAAAACCTAAGCAAGAATTATCATTATGAAATACATCGCAGTGAAAAAGTAATGGGCATTATAGGGACGTCAAGCTTCTTTGAGGGGTTGGGGCCCGGGGACGGGTAGATGTGTCGAGGTAAAATCCCGATGAACCTAGGTAAGAAGGCCCTCTAACATAAGGTTGTTGCCTGACCGCGACTCGAAACTCTTCAGTTATGGATCGAATAGTTAAGTTACAAGTGGTTGACCCAAACCCCTGACAACGGGCGTCCCGAGGTGATAATTACAATGAGAATGTAACAATGATTTTGATCGTTTATCCTTTATTTCAACAGTTTAAATTGATACACCAGTTATATAAATATATAAAAGGCTTGGATAAAAGTACGGATACGTGATTTTGTCAAAAGTCCGCTCCCCCAATTAATGATAGTGAAAGTTAAACGCTATACATACATGTATATATATATATATATATATATATATATATAAAATATCGTGGCATTTGACAATGATTAGCGAAATGTGCAATGCATTCTTATTCCGTTTGTAACGATGGTCCTGGCTTATTTAACCGATTGCGAAAACAACATTATTCACATTGATCATAAAATGAAAACATAGAATGTGCACTTTAACAAAGCTAGTAAATAAATAAACATGAAGTAGTAAATAAATAAACATAAAGGATACAGTCAAGGAATGTCTAACAAAATAAAAGATAAAATAAAATTGCCTCTAATTAGTACTTCATCATTTTCACAGCCGCAAAAACATAAACATAATTACAAAAATTATGATAAGTATGAATAATAAAGCCTTATGCATGAATGTAACATAATGTTGCGACACATGTAAATGATAAATGGAGTTGATTTTGTATATACAATTGAAAGTAGTCAGATTTGTACACACAATGCTGTTAGTTGTACATGAATGGAGTGCAACACAAAGTTGTAATATTCCCGTGGTTTATTCTTGTAATAAGTCATATAGCCGCACAAAATGATACAGTTTGAATTATGTGATATATAAAACTGTAAAGCGTCAGGTAAAAGGAAGTAATTAGTGAAAAAATGTGCACATAAAAAGTTACATATAAAGGCGTATACAGAGTTATGTTGCAACTGCTGCTGTTGCTGCTAGTGCTTCTACTGCTACTGCTACTACTACTTACATATTCATCGAACGTCGTAAAACACACCCATTTAAACAGTAACGTTATACAATTTTAAGGCTGTTGCAATCAAGTAAACTTTTTTTACACTAAGTGTACCACCATTTATTCTTCTCTGATCATGTTTGCTCTTGATTCAAAAAGTAAAGTTCACTTATAATCACCCATTTTTATATAGTTTTCTAATCGAAATAATATCACTTTCTTTTCTCAATACTATGTGGACATTATTTTTCATTGACGTATCTACTTTCGTCGTAATGTACCAAAGAAAACATCAGCGCTTGGACATTTTTTTTATTAAAAAAGACCGGTTTTCTTTCCATTGAATCAATTTGAGAAACCCATTAGATTTGCGAGGTTAGAGCTCTGTAAAACGGGTTTAACCACCCCAGTCGGACCATATTGCCGACTGACCGTTCCAAGGCGGTAACTGTCGGTTTTGCTCTTTTCGTTAAATGACTCATCACAAATTTGTTCTTACTTTTCACTTGGCTTGCATGTGAAATACCTTTGTCCAGTGCATTTTTAGAGTTGGCAATATGTTGCAATGATCAAAGGGCTGTGTCGTATATTCTTATTCTGTTTAAACATAATTTTATTATTACATTTGATCGTGATAACTAAGTCACATTTCCTTAAACGCAAACTCGGTCGTTTTTATATGTCATTTTATACTGTTTTTGTACCACAAAACCAACATTAAGCCTCAATACAAAGAATAAAAGACAAATCAAGAAACCAACAACGACACAGTGTAAGGAAACCAATATTCTTGAATAAATAAAACAAAGTGAAACAAACAAAACTTATACAATAATAACAATTAAAGACATAGAATCGTGCACATTTATTAAGTTGCAGTTGTTGGATAACATTATGAACAACAGACAAACTATTACGTTTGATCACTATATTATAAATCAACATTCTTTCTTTCAAAGTGTTTTTTGTTGTTTTTATGTTTGAAGTGTAAAACCGCATTGCGACGCTTTTCAGCTACATTTTGCAGAATTAAACTTAACACCGTCATACGTATCCGAACTGCGCATGCGATTAAATAATTCATGTTTATGCGTAAGTCAGAACTAAAATACAAATCTTTTGGAACCAGCCGCAATAGCACAAGTGGTAAAGCGTCGGATTGCAGATCGGGACCTCGTGGGTTCAAACCCAGGCCGGGTCAAACCCAAAACTTTAAAGTTGGTAGAAGTGGCTTCCCCTCTAACGCTCGGGGCTAAGGGGACAGCATTACGCCTGACTCGCCGGTGTAATTATAATGGACCGGCCGGGTTAAGTCCATGGGCACGTAATAAGTGCCCCTGTGCTATAATGATGGAAATGTCGCTGCACGGTATCGGCAAAATGCCGGCAAATCCAAAATCTCACAAATCTTGTGGTTAAAGTGTCATGCACCTACTCAAAGTGGGGACCAAACCGATTTACACAGCAAAATAAAAGCATCATTGCTCGATCGATAAAAATAAAAGGATGTAATTAAATTAAAATTGACATGAATTGAATGACGCCATTATTTATAGCTTGTTCGAGTTACCTTAAAAAGATAGAACGCCTTAATGTTCATTAGACACTGTTATTTTTCAAATGACACAATTCTTTGCACAGACAAGAGGAATTCAATGGACATTCCCTCAGAATAAAACCCTGAAACACCACTTCTATGTGATTTGCTCTCTACGGCGAATAAATGAGCAATTCCCATCAGTTGACTATAATTGTCTGATTAGTTCTGTTTATTTGGACATTTAGACTTGTAGCAAATGATGAAATATGCATATGTCTTAACAAAAGGAAATATTCACCTTTTTCCTTTGTATAAGCAATTTTTGAGTTATTTGTCCTATATAGTCTCTAATGTGAACTTATGCTGAACATGTTTACTTATGTTTACTTCTGTTGTTGATGACACTTCTTTCTTTTAATGTTTACATCTTATCTTTTTATTTGTCCTTGAACATTGAATAAACCTATACCTTCGTGTTCCTATCAAATGCTTTAGCTGTATTCATTTGGGATGCACTACCTAAAACAATGACTGTACGGTTTGTTTGTTTTTGTTTTTTATTGTCTGTCAGTTTTGATTGACCCTGATTAACGCTGCCTGAAGCGTTACATTTTGGTTCTAAATTGTCTTCTCTATTTCTGAATTCCGTTGCTGACTTCACTCTGTTTTTCTTGTCCTTGTCCTTTTCTTGGGGCACATCGCTTTTCCTCCGACGGGGTGCAGTCATGTCTCCATGCTGATAATTCTTTTGCACAAGTCCGTCCTGATATTTCACTTTGCTATCATTTGGCTCTTCAGCTGTTTTCTTATCTCGATCTTTGTGCGTTATTACTCCGTCTGGTTTCTTCTGGTCTTCAGTTTTAACTGGTTCATATACTGCGGTGTCAACATCACCGGCAGTTTTATTCGATGGCTTTGCTTTGATGACTTTACTTTTACATGATTCATTCCTTGAGGCGCCTGCTTCTTCCTTATGTGTTGCACCACCAATTTGTTTGTCATCTTCAGCTGGTGTTCTGTCGTGTTGCTTCCCTTGAGCTACGCCCTTCATCAGCAGAGGACCCCCTTCATGCAGAATCAACGGCGGCCAGACGACAAAATCAATTGTATCTCCTCGTTTTGTGTACTCCTTGTACTTATTTTTGTCCCACGGTTTTCCCCTGACAATCTTGTTTTCCATATAGACCATGGGATCCTGGACAGCCATTAGCCAAGTGATTTTGACGACCTGATCTATATATTCCATGACCATGCTGTCTTTGTCGCTCTCAGCAGGTAGTTTTACCTGTTTCTGTATCTCATCCAAGATCGGCTAGAAAAATGTAGATAATATATCTTAATAAATAAAAGACGTGATTTTACGTTAAACTACTCTAAACATACATGTACATAAAACTGCAGATCAATGGCGATAGGAAAATGTATCATCCACACGTTTGAATACAATTTTCCAACCTGATATGCCAGTGCAAAATATATCCCGAAATCTGAAAAGTAATGGCTATTGCATGGCAAGTCGATGCTGCGATAACTACATAAGTTGTGATTTAAACGGGTGTCAACTGACGCTTATCAGTGCATTTTGATTTATCTCCTATCTTTATTGTTTTAGTCTGTTTTCTGTGTCCTTTACTTGTTTTTATTGTATCGATCACATTGTTACAAGGATATTTGCATGGATTTTAACAAGTAATTGTTATGTAATGGCGAGTCTACCTGTCTGATTGATTCCTGACCAAGTTTGAAATCTTTCTTTAGGTTGTTTTTCTCTTTTCTTTTACGCTCCAATGTGTTTTCGTCCTGCAATAAATATTGACAATCAAACCAAATAGGCAACCATTAGATGATTTTATTTTATTTTTAATATTTCCCCTGTGAAATAAAACACAAGCATGTTTCGAATACATTTATAGAACATACATTTAAGAATACATTTATTCAAATACTCATTAACATGTAAATGGATTTATAGTATGACAAATACAGAAATAAAATAGTTTCCTGAAAACGTAGACAAATTTATCGTTTTCTGTGTCCGTAAAAATAGCCCCCCGCCCCCCCAAACAAGACATTAAGTATTGTAGGAACACATTTGTATCGGAGCACATTTGTCTCATGTAAGACCGATGCGGTCGCATTTGTTTCACGTGAGACCTCAAATGTCTAACCAAAATACATTTGTGCGACAAATGTGATCCGATCAACTTTTTAAGGATCAAGAAAGCACAATGTGTCTCTGTCATTTTAAATGAAAGACAAGCACATTTGTCACATATTCTTTACGGCAGAACAAAACTTGTAATCGAAGTTCACCGTCTTACCTCATGTCAAATATAATCACCTACAGGTTTGCTATTGTTGTCTTTTCTTTTTTTAAATGTTAAAATTAAAAGCTGGAGTAGAACTATTAATTCCAACATCTCTCATTCAAAATTGGATAAACCTTAAGGTGTACACAGAAACATAAAGAATCCCATTAGTGTCATATATAATATATCGTATATCGTGCCTCTCAGCGGAATATCTATCGCATATGGGCGTAATAGCTATCGAGTGGCCAAGTAACAGCTGTCGCGTGCACAAATAATACCTATCGTGTGCGTTCGCAATACCAATCGCGTGCACACGTAATTTCTATCATGTGCGAACATAATAGATATCGCGTGCTTGATTCTGCAAATCAATAAGTTTTGATACTGATATCAAGATGAATCGTAAATACCCATATAATTTAACAAAATAGGTAATTGGTGATTGACGGTTAATCGGAGTATCGAAATTAAAACTCCGTGATAGGAGATTAACGTACCCCATAACAGATTATCTCCAACTTTTTTGTCACTTTTCGTGTAAAATCCTTCAACATATATAACACAGCTGGGATATGGGATCCAATAAGTTTAAAACATTTATCCACGCTAATGGGAAAACAATAATCTAAGCAGAATACACATTCTTGCTCTGTCGTAATAAGTAGGTTTTCAGGTTGTAAATGTGGACATACAGACGGACAGAAAGACAGTCAGTCAGTTTTATATCTGCCTTTTCGGACAATTACAACATACTAACCAGAAACAGTTTACCTGGTAAGTAGAAATTTAGTAGGGTATAGTAGAATGAAAGACAAATGTGCTTCGAGTGTCCTTCCTATTGTGTGTCGCACATATCTGTCTCATTTACAATTTGTCGCAAATATGACTGTTTGAGAGCATATCGGTCACACCTCCTAAGACACATGTGCTCCGAGACAAATGTGCTTCTACAAAGCATACAAAGGTTTAAACATTTTTTTTTGTATTAAGGTGTGTCGATGTCGCTCTAGCGTCTAAGTACATTGTAGGACTCTGATACTCTGGTTTCTGGTGCCAAAAATGGGTTGTATTTTTGAAAGTTCATTAATTGAATATGTGCAATCGTGTTTCTTTTGTATTTCTACACAATCAACATGTATACATCTCGGTTTCAGAAAACAAAACCCACAAAAATCTTTCAACTTTTTTGAAACACAATATAAATATAGTATATTCTAAGTTTTGGAAAGTGATATAATCTGCCTAAAACCCTCTTCCAAAACAAATATTTTCAATCAATAGTGTTCATATATTTAGGTTACTGAATGTTAAACAGTTTATCTGATATTAAACTTTACATGTTATCTATGTTCAAGGTTGTACTAAAATATGACCATGCCATAAAAACACCCCTTTCCAGAGAGCGTAAATCTTATTCAAATGTTTTATTCACACTTTGCGAAGATAGCAAATGTTTATTCTGCCAATTTCTTCCTATTATTTTTCCAAAGGGCAAAACTATACCTCACTTGCGAAATATCTAGTTCTACATGTATATATAAATTTGTTTGTTTGTTATGTTTTTGAAATACATCACAGTGACCAATTATGATCAATATACTGATGTCCAGCCATTTTGGTGGAGAAAGACCCCAAACAAATGTCGCACCGCAGGTCAGCTGGAAATCTTTTCCAAATTAAGTTCTTTCTTCCGAACGGGATATGAAATTTGAATATCAAATGAAAACAGTAAAGAAGGAAATGGACGTACCAATTTTGACGACTCCATTTTCTGATTGAAATTGTTCCACTTCTTTTTGACACTGTTAGAAGAAGCTTTGTTCGAAATCTGTAACATTGCGAAAGAAAGTATATATATCAATGACGTGTATTCCTCTGTGACTTATGTATAGCTAGGTTCTTAGCTGTAGCAACAAATGATTATTGTTATTTGTTTATTGTTAATACACACAGGTATTAGTATAAGGGCTTACGAGTAAGATGTCCAATAAAATTCCAATTGCCGTTTCTTCTGATTCTAATTTACTCAGCACATCAAATGCATCTGTCCATGCGTTGTCGTAAAGTTCTGAGTACATTTCGGCAATCTTCGTCGGTCTAATTGGGTCACTCATTTCGGTAATTTCCGGATTACCCTTCATCAGCTTGGCAGAAATAAAGAAACTCATCCTAGAATAAAACATAATTGGTCATATCAGTTTTTTGTAGGTCTATTGTTACAGAGCATAGTTTTCATATAACAAAATTATGTTGATAAATTAAGGACTTCTCTGCGAGGAGGAATGTTTGCCTTTTAAGAAACGGTCATTGATATCTATAGGCAAATGAATATTTTTACTGCAGAAGACTATAGCAGGGCAACGACCTTTCAAGCTTTGTTCAGTTGGAACAATAACCCATTCAAGAATTACGTTCCAAGATTTGCAGTTATTTAAGGGATATATAAGTGACGTACTAAAGTACTTTGCGCGGCGCAAATCATTGAGGAATGTCGTTTTATAAAATGCTTGCTTGCAAAAAAATACTAATCTAAATTTTGAACAATTTGGACTTAAAGTAAAATATTATTATAAATCGTTTTACTGGCTGCAAACACTTCCAAAACAAACAAGCCAAGAAAGGTAAAAACAAAACAATAAAAACACAAGAACAACACCATTACAACAACCTAAAACAATGTGACCATCTTAGTCACATCACCAACGACAATGTCAACCGTACAACTACAAAAATAATTTAAGTAGTCGATAGTCAGTGGCTTAAGAGTAAAAAAATCGCATTTACATAATGGTGACGTTATAAGAGCAAACTTTTTTACACAAAGATTTACAGCAACTCGAATCTGGTTATATAGGTGATTTCATATTGTCTTTAAAATCAACTTGATTGTCTCAATCACACAAAAACACCCCGACCAACGAGTACGTTCCATTTGCGATAACATAGCAGTTGTTTATAAGCAATTCATAAAAGCTGATCAGCAAACTTTGAAGCTCACAACAACCGACATGGTTTGATCGGCAGTGGAAACTTGCCTTAAAGAATCGTGTATGTGATCGCGTATTTCGTCGGGATGTAATTGTGCATGTGGCCATACATAACGTGACCGTGTGTGGTCTCGATAATCTTGTAGGGATTTGAGTATATATAATTTTTTATATATGGTTGAGATGGCTCTATGAAATTTAAAAGTTTAACGAAGATTTATTCCATCTTATGTGTTTTCGACACGCCCTTTGACTTACACACCACACCGCATATTCTGCATAATAAAATGTGATCTGTTCGAAACAAAAGTAACTTAAACAAAGGCAATATTTTCTTACCTTGTCCACCGGAGATCCCCAATTTCCTTCTCCAATGCATTATTTCTACGGAAGAGAACATACATTATGTTTTAAATAGAGGTCTTCAGCACATAAAACAATTCAGTGATACAAAGATACACATTTGTAAAGAATACAGAAAATACAGAAAACATGTGTTTTCAATACTTATACCCAATATTGTTTAGAAAGTGTGCGACCTTTAGAGTGAAAATTCATCTGTCGAGGACCAAAAGTATATCCTTACATCCACATCTACACATAAGATAATTAGTAACATTTTCTTATATGTGACATTAAATATGAATTGATATTTATTTTTGTTTTTTTATTTCTTATCATTTTGTCCGCATAAAATTTAAATCAGCAGAAACTACGTTACAATATGACGCCCCTATAAAATTGAATTTGACAAATGTACATCATAAAATATAACGATATTGAGCCATGGTTGGTGACCATGTCGATGGCCCTGAGTTGAATCATTGGCCTCTATAGTTAGGCGGACACGCCGTTTGTCTTAAACGTATGGACATCATGCGATCAGAAATGTTTGCCTTTTAAGAAACGCTTAGCGTTATCTATAGGTAAATGCAGATTTTTACTGCAAAATACGTTCAAGCAGGGCAACGATCTTTCAAGTTTTGTTCAGTTGGAGCAGTAACCAATTCAAGAACCTGTAACATTTCAGGATTTGCAGTTATTTCAGGCAACATCATCCCATGATTACAATTTTATGAATGAAAGTTACATTTTATAATCTAACAACAGTGATGCGTGAATACCTCTCTATAACGCGTCCACATCCACTCTCCTTTTCCCTAGCCTATCTCAATTCGTTTTCCTTCTCCAATTTTGCACTCCTACCATATATAGTCTAAAACTTATTGCACATTCGAACTGGGCTCGCATACATTTTTGACGATCGTGTCATTCACACAGTGCACAACTCACGTTTCCCGCCTTTGTTTTGATATATTCATCAATCACTGCCCTGAATCGTGCCTCTTTATTGCTATTTTACTATTTCCCCGGTACACAAAATGTATATTGCATCATTGGGGTTATTATTCATGTCGTTCATTGTCCTCCTTTATTTTAACTTGCACTTAGTTTAATTGAACGGCACGATGTCTTTAACTAACCAATTATAACCAATTATTAAACCAATTATTATTCAACTGAAAACTAATTAATATGGTAATATTACATTGCAACCTTCGCCGTTATTATATATAAATATGAACATTTTACGAATGTTTCCTTTTTTAAAACTCTCTCTCTCTTTCTCTATTTCTTGCATTACTGTACATCTATACACATATATCATAACGAGAAGCAAACCATCTGTTGTTATATATATGATCAAACCAAATCCCTACAAACATATTTAAAATTAAATGTAACAAATAATAAATCGAACCAAATTCAAAAGGAACAAAATTACAACATATTACTAATATACTTGATAACTAATTAATATTACTAATATACCTGAAACAGTGCATTGTACATAAAATCTTTAAAGCATATATCAAATAAAATGCAAAGAAAAACCAAACTAAATTGAAACACAACATTTCCCAACAATATCAATATGACTGAATACAATGCAATATATATGTGTTTATAAAACGTTTTTATACAATTTACAATTAATAACTATCCATTAAAATCTTTTTAATTGTCCAAAAACAATTTTATGTATGTCAATAAAACAATTATAGTTTTTAATTTAAATGTCAGGTTGGTTCAAAACATTTTTACGTAGCTGTCTGGAAACTTTCAGTTCGTCTTTACTATCCAAGTATAATTTTTTATCAAAATGTGCGGATTTTACGCTTTGACTATTAAATCGCTAACTGATTTAATATAACTCTGTTGACGAAGGTCATTAATGTGTGAACTCAATATTACGTCCCTATCTGTGCAGTTATGCCTTGACATTGTTAATGTCTCAGGGGCAGCGTAATTGCCATTGTTATCGCAACTGTTTTCTTCACTATCTGTCAATAATTGCGGCGACCCTTTTGTCGCGCAACCTGATTGATGTGTGTATTCGTTTTGTGACGTTTTACCTATTCTTGCTTGCCCTGAATGGAACTGAGCATTTATTAACCTAGCTTTTAGCTCAATTAATGAGATTTCGGTATATCACAGACTTCAATGCAAGGCGTAAATGGTCAATATGTGCGGTAACTACTTGATTATGTTATTGGTTCTTCACTGTGAATGTTTGTCTGAAATTATGTCAAATTACTATGAAATATGGTAGCTAACGATTTTGAATTTTACTTCTTCTGGTTACGTTTTTAAGGTAAACGGGATCATTAATTTCTATTTTGACTAGTTTTCTGTTCTTTTTTGCTCTGTCAATTCTTTGTTTTTGAGCCCTACGTACATTTAAATACGTTTGTTTATATATTTGATGGTTTTTAGATAACATAATTTGATGGTAACTTTCACCGAGATATGGTAATTGATGTCCTAAAAGGTTGTCAATTGGGAGAATTACATCTCTGCCATGCATTATAAAGTAAGGACTCATTTTGAACTACCTTTGATATGAAATCTTATCGCTGCTACTGCTTGCTGTAAAACTAAATTTGTTTCATTATCCTCAATAAGTTTGGTAATGGTGGATTTTAAAGTAGCGTATAACCTCTCAGATCTTCCATTGCTTAAAGGGTGGTAACGAGAAGTTTTAACGTCGTGTATATTTAAAGCGGACATAGTTTCTTCAAACATTTTAGACGTGTAGCAAGACCCGTTATCTGTAGTAATGTGTATAGGTGACCCACACCTAAAAATAAAAGCTCATAAAATGCTGCTATTACGCTTTGGCTGGTTGCGTCTTTGATGGCTATTACTTTAGGATAATTACTAAAAAGGCATGTAAATGTCAATATATATGAATTTCCACTATGTGTTGTAGGTAGTGGACCTGTAATGTCCGAGCTCCATATTGTTCCTGAAATGTTTGGTATTGTCATTTCTTCCATTGCCGCTGTAATTTGTCTTAAATTAACTGATTGACATTTGACGCAATGATCTAAAAATTTGTTTACTTCTTTTAATAATTTGGGCCATTAATTTTTTTCAAGCTATAGCATCGTATTTTCTTTGTACTCCTGCGTGAAGTCTCATGATAAGCATTGATAACTGAGTCTCTAATTTGTGATGGGACGTAAATACGTAACTTGGGATCATTGTCTAGGTTGGACACGTAATATAAGATGTCATTTTTGATGAGAAATTTCCGTGTTTCAGCGTCAGTAAATCTGTTTTGACGTACGCGTGCCAGCAATTTGTTAATCAACGGGTCAGCTAACTGCTCGCTTTTCATGCAATAATTTCGCATGCCTTCGGGCGGTTCGATCTCATTGTATTCGCAATTTGCATCATTTACGCGGTTCTGGGTGCGGGCTGATTTGACATGTCAATATCTGCATTGTTTATTGGCGCAATGGGGTACATTGGTGAAATGGAAATTGTCTCCCTTGTTAGTTAATATCCGAGGTATTCCAAACAGTAGGTAGGTCCTTGTAGTTGAAATTCTTGGACTTTATCGCCTGTTCTTTTGCAGATTTTGCAATAACAAACAGGAAATTTCTTACTTTTGCATATTATAAGCTTAAAATTAATTTATAATTTATAGATATGTTATTTAAAAAAAGAAAATGGACATGTTTATTGATGATGGTTAACCTGGGTATCATAAGAAAGGCAGAAAAGTCAACATACACTCCATAGAGCACAAGCATAAAAACCGAGTAAAACAAATGAAGGACATACTTGCGTTTAGGCATTATTCAAGGGAGACTATTCATTAATATCTCTCATTAATATATCGGTGTCCGATTGATCTTTGGGAATTTCGTCATTTGTCGGCAAGTGTGATAAACTATCTGCAACTAAGTTTTGTGTTCCTGGGATATGTACTACTGACAGGTCGTATTCGCTTAATCGTAAAGCAATTCGCTTAATTATTCTGTTCGTGAATGTTGTTGACAACAAATGGGTTAATGGCTTATGATCTGGTCTCACTGTGAATTTTGATCCGTAAAGGAAGGTCGAAACTTCTGTACAGCTTGATCGAGACCAATAGCTTAACAATTGTTGGTTGATTTAATTGAAATTTTTCTGGACATTAATTGAATAGGTATTTCGTCTTTGCGTTTGCCAGTCGGGCTTTGAATTAAATGTGCACCATAAGCTCTATCGCTTGCATCAATTTCAACGATAAAAGGCTTGCTTAAATCGTAATAGTGGCATGTCTGCTAATTTTGCTACAATTGTCTCGAAACTTGATTGACATTCTGGGGTCCATTTGAAAGTATTATGTTTTTTCGTTAGATTGGTTAGTGGGCATACTATATCGGAGAAACTTTAAACGCATTTTTGATAGTAAGCCGCAAGTCCTAAAAATGACCGTACTTCTTTGACATTGGTTGGTATTAAAATTTTCTTCAAAGCTTCTACTTTACTCTCATCAGATTTGATCCCTGCTTCTGAAACTGTATGGCCTAGGTATTGAACAGTGTCTTTGAAAAATTGGCATTTCTGTAGTTTCAGTTGTAGGTTATTTTCTTTTAATCTATCAAAAACCATTTGTTAACGTTGTAAATGTTGTTCTTTTGTTTCTGAGATATTTAACAAGTCATCAAGAAATACGAATACAAATTCATCTAATCCTCCAATAATCCTTGACATTGTTTCTTGAAATATGAATGAACTTAAATTAAGACCCATTGGTAAACGTTTGTAAACATATGTATTGTTGTGTGTGCTAAAACAGGTTTTATACTGATCTTTTTCGGCAAGTTTTAGTTGATGGTAGCCTTGTGTTAAATCAAATGTACTGTAAAATTTAGATCCATTCAGGCAACTAAAATTAATCTATTCGTGGCATTGGTCTTGGGTTAGTAATGACATATTTATTAATTTGACGGAAATCAATAACCAAACGTCTAGATCCGTCACGTTTTTTGATTAAAAGAGAGGGAGATGAATAATCTGTTAGCGGGTGAATGATAGTCGCGTGAGGGGATTTGCACTTCAACATTGGGGACTAAACGTATAACATTTGGGTGTTTTGGAAAAACAGATTGGTTTTTGTAAATTAAATTTCTTACTTCATAATTATACTTGTTCGGGATGACAATCTCATCTAATTTTAGTTTATTGTCTGTTAATCGCTTACTCGAAGTTTTGTCTATGTTGTTTGTTTCGATCGAATACTCATTCATGCTACATAACCTTGCTAGAACGCTTCCGCGGCGTAATTTGAAAGTTTTGGTGGAATTGTAGATTAACAGCATTGGTACTAATCAGTCTGACTCTAACTTCATGAGTGCGGGTTGTAATTAAACTTTAGTTCTTCAAACAAATAACTTCTTTTTACTGCCTCTATACAGAACTCTTCGTTAGTTGCTAAATGCGGCTTCTTTTTATTTTACCTATTAAATAATTTACAGATCTTGGCTTGAGGAGATTGTGTCTTTTAATCTAACGATTGACACAATAATTTTGTCATTTTCAAGTGGTATATAATTTTCTGTGTTATTAATGCAACCTAAATCAAAATATATTCTACAATCGTTTTCATACAGAAAATCTCGGACTAAAATGAATTCGTGACACATGACTAATTTGTTGATTTTAAAGTTAATATTTGCTTTGCCAGCTACTGTTAAACTGTCACCTGAGGCAGTATGTAGATTGACGTGACAAGGTGGCGAGCGCTGTTGCTTAAAATTCTTAAATACTTTATAGCTAATTAGACTAATTCCTGCACCAGAGTCAACTAGAGCTCTAACAGTTTTATTTCCGAATCTTAACAAACAAGAAGACAGCGTTTCTTTGTATTTTACAAATGATGAAGTTGGAATGTATGTTGAGTTCACCTTAAATGTTCCTACCTCGACCTTCTTTAGGCAAGAACTGTCTATTTTTTCGCATGTATGAATGGTTTTCTCGGCGCAAATTTCCGTATGATTTATTTTCTCTATGCTGCATGTTGTGGCAATCGCGTTTGATATGGCCGGTTTGTCCACATTGGAAACATACTACGGTGGATTTATTTGTCCTGTCATAATGTTGATTGTTCTGTCGGTAATACGCATGATCGTCGCGGCGCGGTAGAATTCGATCTTGAGAGTTTTATTGTCTGCATTCTGAAATTTCCTGACCTGAACGTTTACAAAATTTCCAATATTTGCCTCTCATTGCTTGATCTACTTCCATTGGAACAAAAAGTTTTTCTCTGTCAGAGTATGTCGAATTGTTGTGGTGTGTGTTGTTTGTACGGAAATAACTGTTTCTAAATGAACTTGACTCGTGGTTGTGATATTTGATCTGTTTTTTTTTTAATTTCTGATTCTTACGTTTTGTTCCTCTATTGAACTGTTTACAGCTGTCTGAAATTTCTTCGGATTTTCTCCTAATAATTTTAATCTGATTTCGGGATTTCTTAAACCTTCAATGAAACATCCTACTAGTTGATATTCTACAAGTTCGACGTTTTTATCAAAACCTGTATAAATTTTGTCTGATATTGCTACTATTCTCTTTGCAAAACCTGAATATTTTCGTTTGCTCTTTGGCACGTTTTTTTCTAAAGTGGAAGAAGAAAAATGTAAATGACTTACTTCCTCAAATCTAGCTTTTAATTCTGACTTTGTGGTTTGCCATGATAGCGATGGCTGTGTTAAAATGCCTATTTAGAAAATCTGATACTACGTCCCTACTTGATCGTAATGCTAACAAACATTTGTGTTCATCTCCCAATTTGTTAACTAACGCACATTTTTCTACTTGACCTAACCAATTCTTACACTTAGAACTATTCCCATCATATGGTAAGAGTCAACTGCAGTGTATAATGCACTTATTTTGTCTGTAAGGATACCCAAAACATTTGCAAAACCTTCTTCTGCCATAATGAATACTACACAAAACGACTTAAGAAGCTAACCTTCAGCGACGGTGGCGTTGTATTTCTGCGTTGTTGTTGTTGTACTTCTTACGTTGTATTGATTTTCCAGCTCCGCTCGGTCTGGCACCATAAATCTCGATGTAGCGTAACGGGGCTCCATAGTAGAACGCAACATCATCCCATGATTACAATTTTATGAATGAAAGTTATATTTTACAATCACAACAGTTATGAGTGAATACCTCTCTCTAACGCGACCACATGCACTCTCCTTTTCCTTAGCCTATGTCAATTAGTTCTCCTTCTCCCATTCTGCACTCCTACCATATATAGTTTAAAACTAATTGCTCATTCGAACTGGGCTCGCATGCATTTTTTTGACAATCGCGTCGTTCACACAGTGCACAAATCACGTTTCCCGCCTATATTTTGATGTTTTCATCAATCGCTTTATCATTTCAACTGTAACATTTCAGGATATGCAGTTATTTAAGGCATATATAGGTGACGTACAAAGGAACTTTGCGCGGTGAAAATCATTAAGAAATGACGTTTTATAAAACGATTGCTGCAAAACTAACCTTAATTTTAAAGATGAAAACAGAACAACAAAACCCCAAGAACAACACCATCACAACAACCTAAAAACAATGTGACGAACTTAGTAACATCACTAAGGATAATATAAACCATAAAACAACTACAAAAATAACTTAAGCAGTCGATGGTCAGTAGTTTTAAACTTTTTAACACGAAGATTTAAAGCAACTCGAATTCGGCTATAAAGGTTATTTCACATTGCCTTTAAAATCAACTTGATTGTCTCAATCACACAAAAACACTCCAAAAAAGATCGACCAACGCGTACGTCCCATTTGCGATAACATAGCACTTGTGTATCAGCTATTGATCAAACCTGGTCAGCGAAATTTGAAGCTCACAATAATTGAGTTGGTTTGATCGACAGTGGAAACATGCCGTTAAGGATCGTGTATGTGATCGGGTTCTGACTGTATGTGGTCGCAACGTAAATGTGTATGCCATCGGGATGTTATTGTGCATATGGCCAAAATGTGAACGTGTGAGGTCGCGATAATCTTGTAGACGAAGTATTTCATCTTATGTCTTTCCGACACACTCATTAACTCACACACCGCACCGCATATTCTGCATTATGAAATGAGATCTGTTCAAAACAAAAGTAACTTAAACATAGGCAAAAATATTTTCTTACCTTGTACACCGGAGATCCTCAATTTCCTTCTCCAATGCATTATTTCTACGGAAGAGAACATACATCTATTTTTGAAATAGCGGTCATCAGCGCATAAAACAATTCAGTGATACAAAGATACACATTTGTAAAGAATACAGAAAATAAAGAAAACATGTGTTTTCAATACTTAAATCTAATATTTTTCAGAAAGTGGGCGACCTTTAGAGGGAAATTTCATCTGTCGTGGACCAAAAGTCTTACAAAAATAACAAACTCCTTACATCCACATCTACACAAGAGATAATTTGTAAAATGTTCATATATGTTACATTAAAATGATTTAAACATCATTTTCAACAATTCGTACGAATATATTTTGACATTTATTGTTTGGTTCATATTTCTCAGCATTTTGTCCGCATAAAATTTAAATCAACAGAAACTACGTTACAATATGACGCCCCTATAAAATTGAACTTGACAAATGTACATCATTAAATATAACGATATTAAGCCATCGTTGGTGACCATGTCGATGGCCCTGAGTTGAATCATTGGCCTCTATAGTTAGGCGGACCCGCCGTTTGTCTTAAATGTATGGACATCATGCGGTAAGAAATGTTTGCCTTTTAAAAAACGCTTAACGTTATCTATAGGTAAATGCAGATTTTTACTGCAAAATTCTTTAAAGCAGGGCAACGACCTTTCAAGCTTTGTTCAGTTGGAACAGTAACCAATTCAAGCAACTGTAACATTTCAGGATTTGCAGTTATTTTAGGAACATATAAGTGACGTACCAAAGTTAAGAAATGGCATTTTATAAAATGCTTGCTTGCAAAACTCATCTAATCATAATTTTGAACAATTTGTAATTAAAGTAAAATATTATTATAAACCGTTTAATGGATGCAAACACTACCAAAACAAACAAGACAAGAAAGATAAAACAAAACAACAAAAACACAAGAACAACACCATCACAACAACCTAAAACAATGTGACCAACTTAATAACATCGCTAAAGACAATATCAACGATAAAACAACTACAAAAATAACTTAAGCAGTCAATGGTCAGTGGTTTAGGAGTAGAGAAATCGCATTTGCATAATGGTGTCGTCATAAGAGCAAACGTTTTAGCACGAAGATTTACAGAAACTCTGTAAATTCTGTTATAAAGGTGATTTCACATTGCCTTTAAAATAAACTAGATTGTCTAAATCACACAAAAACACCTCGAAAAAGTTCGACCAATGTTTACGTTCCATTTTCGATAACAAAGCACTTGTGTATCAGCAATTGATCAAACTTGGTCAGCAAAATTTGAACCCATTATAATCGAGTTGCTTTGATCGGCAGTGGAAACATGCCGTTAAGGATGGTGTATGTGATCGCGTTCTGCCTGTATATGGTCACAATGTAATTGTGTATGTCGTCGGGATGTTATTGTGCATATGGCCATAATGTGAACGTGTGTGGTCGCGATAATCTTGTAGAGATTTGAGTAACGCCCGAACCTGAGCCGTGGAGTTGACTTGAATGTTTGTCTTCAAGTCGTGTACGATCGACAAGCGATCGAAACGTCGTACACATGTATAGTTGATTGAGATGGCTCTGTGAAATTTAAAAGTTAGACGACGAATGATTTCATCTTATGTGTTTCCTACATGTCCTTTGACTTACACACCACACCGCATATTTTGCATAATAAAATGAATCTGTTCGAAACAAACGTAACTTAAACAAAGGCAATATTTTCTTACCTTGTCCACCGGAGATCCTCAACTTCCTTCTCCAATGCATTATTTCTACAGAAGAAAACGTTAATTCCTTTTTAAATAGAGGTCATCAGCACATAAAACAATTCAGTGATACAAAGATACACATTTGTAAAGAATACAGAAAATACAGAAAACATGTGTTTTCAATACTTACAATTTGGCGCCCCTATATAAATGAACTTGACCAATGTAGTTCGACAATATTTACTATTTTCATTGTTGGATTCACTATCAAAATTAACGTTATAAATAAATACATAAATAATTTTTAAAAGTCTTAATTTATTTTCAGAATGCGTGTTGTTTTATCTTTTTTTTTTTGTCGAGTAAAGAAATATAAAAGCTCCGTTGGCAAAGAAAAATATTCATATTATTATAGCTTTCATACAACATTAAATATAAGTATTTCATGTGTAAAATTATGTTTGTTATGATTATTTAGATTTCTGATACTATTTTAGCATGTATTAAGTAAATATATTTTTTTACAGCTTTGACATATTCGGATACCATGGAAATGGTCATTTTACACAAAACAGCAACAACAACAAAAAAAAAACAACAACAACAAAACAAACAAACTAGCCAACAAATATTTTTCTTTTCAATTTTGAATTCACCATTTTATTTTGCCTTACATATAAAAATAGAAAATTTTATGAAAGGATTATGTTTCATAAAACTGTAGAAAAAGCAAAAGAAAAATACAAACGATTAGTCAGTATGCAAAGAAGAAGATATCAGTTTAACGTAATAATAAATTGTTAGCAACTGTTTTTGCATATTAATATACTACAATAATTATGTCCTCTATCAGAAACCACTTGATGCAACTTTGTCACCATGGAGCATTTTGATATGGCAAGATGTCTGCCAAAATCAGGAAAACATATATAAGGGTGTTTAATAATGCTGTTTGATCATATTACTTACACCGAGACTAAACCTGTATAGTCTTCAACATAGAAAGCAATATTTAACAGAATGCAAATAGAACCATGTATATATTAATGCAAAAAGGTCGAAAAACTTGCCGCCGAAATTCCTTATTTCCATTCAAAAATGTTTTTAAATCATTTTTGAAAAAAGAATTGTATGTAAGTTTTCCATAACAGTTTTGTAAAACATATGCTTACCTTATCCGGAGCTCCCCTCTTTCTTTCCCCAGTGCAAAATTTCTACAGAAGAGACAGGAAGTTTACTTTTTAAATTGAGGTAGTGGAAACATATCAATGACGATGGCGATGGAAATATCATGCTATTCAATTTATCTGTGTCAATGGAACTTTGAGATCTGGCAAATGGTTTCATCTGATCAGATGTCGGAACGCTCTTCACATCACACCGAATATTCCGCATAATAAAATGAAAGTATTTAAACAAAATCTAACTGGAGATAATTTTTTCTTCATAAAGGCTTTATCTCTGCGAGCAGAACAGAAATTTATTTTGTAAATAGAGGTCATCGGAGCAAAACACAATGTAGTGTTACAAATACACACGTTGTAGGAGTTGCGTTTCATAGAATACAGAAAATACCCCCCCCCACTATACTTAAGGAAATTTTCCATAGTAATTTCTGTGCAGCTTGCATGCGCTTCCATGGAAGACAATCACCCATAGGAACGCGTCAAAAATAAAATAGTTGTATAGTTTTCGCATGTTGTTATGGTTTCAGATACGAAAAGCCACAATAAAACAATGAGTCAACATTATCTAATAAACGGAAAATTTGTAAAAAGGACAAAGACAGAAAAGACTAGAAGAATACACAGCTCATTTCAACAGTATCAGCTTTTCAGACATCGGATTCTTTAGAACATGACGGTACTGATAATCTTGAGCGTATTACCCCACCCACCAGTTCCCCTAGTATCGAAACCGTTTAATTAGAGAAAATGAATAGAAAAGTTCTGGTATATAAGCAAACAGAATAATTGAAAGTTTGTTCTATCTTTTATGCCCAAATTTGGATGCAAACCAGTAATTTATCATCTTAGAAATAACAAGTTTGGTTGTTTCCCAGCATTTATTAACCTATATTTTACATATACATTTGGGTATCTGATTGTAAGTATGCAGTACAACTACTGTACTAGTGACAAATGTTAAGTAAGGATTATGTACCATAGAAATTGTTACCGTAGAAACCGTGGTTGAATGACATTAACCTAAACGTTTTAAACATTGTTTAGATTATGAATTTAATAGTATGTTAAGTATAAAAAGATACTCTTAATAGCTATGATTTTTCACTTTGATTAATTTATTTGGCTAGATACATCTTTTTCACTCGTATTGTTGAGAGACTATATGATCAATTGATTTTGTAAATTTTGCAAAGGAAGGAGTTATTCATGGGTATTTTTGTTGTGGATATAGCAATGCTTAAGGTGCAAAATTAGTTCTTTTAAATAATGTTAAAGTAGTTAGTTTTGACCTATTTGATTGCCATGGAAACATACATTATACAAAACAACTAGTTCGACAATATATCAATTTTCAATTTGGATTCATTTTTAAAATTTACGTTTTAGTTGGGGCGCCCGTGGCCGAGCGGTTAGAGTCGCTGATTTGTAAGTCCTCAGACCGTCACCGCGTAAGTTCGAATTCCGGTCGGGGAAAGAACTTTCATGTGGGTTTTCCCAAGCGGTGCGCTGGTGGTTCTACCCAGACATAAGGCTGGGAATTTCCTCCACCAATGATTAGCTGGACATCGCCAATATGACCAGATTTGTGTCGGTGCGATGTAATAATAACAAAAACAAACACACAAACATGAAAGTCAGTAACTAACATAGAAGAGTAAAGGAATCGCATTTGTATAATGATCGCGTTGAAAGAGTAAACGTTTCCGTACCTTAAAATGAGTTCATCATTTTTCTTCCTCAAGTTTATTTCTCTGTAGAAAGGAACAAAAGTTTTCTTTGTAAAGAGACTCCACCGGCCAAACAAGCAAAGATACTGGTATATTAAGAGTAGCGTTTCAATGAATACTGAAACTACGGAAAATGCATGTGTTTTCTATACTTACACAAGTTTGTAAACAAAATGGATGATCATATCGTGGATAATCTCATCTTAAGTAGACAATACTCAAACAATTCATATTTATTTATAATGCAAACAACAATTGCATATCAACCTAAATCATAAAATACATTTTTTGTTTCGTTATAAAATCTCGAACAAAAATGTTAATAAAGACGTAGATTATATTTAATCTCTTTATTTAACTTTATATGAATCTCTGACTTTGCTTGAAATAATGTGAATATATTTGTTAATTAAAGCTCTTAACGATATATATTGAAACTGCTTTATTTTACCTCTTTTGATGATCCTCTAAATTACGACTTAGCTCTTGAATCTTGTCATTTAGTTGTTTAATCTCTTCTCCGTGTCTGCTGAGGTAAAAACATGAAGAGAGATGAATATTCTTAAAATAGGTTTAATTGATAAACAAAAAAAAACAACATGAAAACGGCAAGAATGAAACTGTTGTTCCACTTACTGGTATAACACCAGTATTTCATTGTAGACTTTCTTTCAAATAAGATACCGGTACATGTTTTTCTAATGCAATGGCACTACTATTAATTTAATTTGAATATTTATCCATATCAAGATATATTTTCTTGCAATGTTGTTCAGAAATATTTAACACATTGGGATTTAAAATACTTTGCAATACTGATATTCAAGCAACCTAGGTAACAAGAGCAGGTATTTTTCTCAAAGCGATATTGACATGAAAGAACATTGTTTGGCTACACACAATTACCGAAACATTATAAGTAAAGTAAATAAAGGCAATATTTTCTAACCTTGTCTGCAGGAGATCATCAATTTTCTTCTCCAATGCAATATTTCTACAGAAGAGAACATAAATTTATTTTTTAAACAAAGGACATCAGCACATAAAATGTCGTGGAGTTAAAGTGAATGGTTGTCTGCAAATCCAATCAAGTAACAGTAACGTTCCAGGATTTACAGTTATTCAAGGGAGATATAAGTGACGCACCAAAAAGTCATTGAGAAATGTCATTTTATAAGTACTTGATAGCAAAATTTAACTAGTTTTAATTTTACACAATCAGGACACGTTATAAGAGCAAACATCTTAACACGAAGATATCAGAAACTCGAATTTAGTTAAAAAGGTGATTTCACATTGCCTTTAAAATCAAACTTGATTGTCTCAATCACACAAAAACACACAGGAGTAGTTCGATCAACTTGTACGATCCATTTGCGATAACATAGAACTTGTGTATAAGCAATTGGTCAGAACTGAGTAACGTCCGAATTTGAGCCGTCGAGTTTATATGCATACTTGTCTGCAAGTCGTGTACGATCCTCAAGCGATCGAAACGTCGTGCACATATATAGTTGATTGTGGTGGCTCTGTGAAATTGAGAGGTTAAGCGACGAATGATTCCATCTTATGTGTTTTCGACACACCCTTTGACTTACACATCAAGCCGCATATTTTTGCATAGTAAAACTTAGTTTTGTTCACAACAAACTAACCTAAACAAAGCCACCATTTTCTTACCTTAGCCGGAGCACCTCTATTTCCTTCTCCGGTGCATTTTGTCTACAGAAGAAAAAGGAAATTTGCTTTTTAAATTGAGGTCGTCGGCACATGATACAATGCACTGATACAAAGATATATATTAGGAGAATACAGACAATATGGAAAACATGTGTTTTCAATACTATAACATAATATTGTCGACAGACTGACAATCTTTAGAGGATAGTTTCATCTGTCGTTGACAAATGTCTTACTAAGCTATCAAACTCCTTACATCCGCAATAACATCTACACAAAAGATAAGTCGTACAATTTCCACCTTTGCGATATTAAAAATAAAATGAAACGTCATTTTCAACAACCGGTATAAATATAATTTTTATTATTATCATCTCTCATCATTTTCTCCGCATAAAATTAAATTTAGCAGAACTACTTTACAATATGGCGCCGCTATAAAATTAAACTTGACCAATATACATCATAAAATATAACAATATTAAGCCATCGTTGTAAGGCGGACCCGCCGTTTGTCTTTAATGTATGAAATAATAATAAACACATAAACACATAATGTAAAACCAATAGTCAGTGCCATCTATGATTAGAAGTATTGCATTTGTATAATGGCCATGTTAAGAAAATAAACATTTTAAAATACGAGTGTAAAATGAAATTCTATCTAATGACCCTGCGAAACTTAAATCTGATGATTCTGTACCCCGCCCATTCATGATATAGTTTGAGTTTGATGATACAGTGATGCACCTGCTTTGAAGTTCAGTGACTTTGGCTACAAGTAAGTATACCTTATTCACATTTATTACGAACCGTTTTTCACGAAGGATTAGTTTTATTTTTGAAAGTTATTTTTTGCTAAGTACATATGTCAAGATAGCATCGTAACTCGAGCGCGAATTCATTTTTGGCCAACCAAAATAGATCTTAACATTAAACAATACGTTATTATAAAACAAATGCTTCGATAAATAGAATACTAGGTCATTGATGAACAAAGAAAATCGTTAGGAAAGCTTCTCGATTTAGATTTGTCTCAACCTAGTGTGATAACTTTTTCTTTATTCACCACTAACCTACTATTCTCTATAAACTTGTTACCCTAACTTATCCGTTACTATTTTGGTTTTCAGTCAAGGAATGTAAATAGTTTCATATTGCCTCGGCATAAATTTTAATTCTGCAAAAACACATTGCAAGATGTTTGTGGCTGGCGCCGATATATTAAACAGAACTCAACAAATGTTAATTGTAAAATAACGATATTAATATATGTTTGGAGACTATGTACTACCTCTGAGTTGTATCAATCCCTTCTATAGCTAAGCGCTTCGTCGTTTGTTTGCAATGTATGGACTAACTGCAAACTACAGAGACACACTGCGTACATCAAATAGCTGGGGCGCCCGTGGCCGAGCGGTTAGTGTCGCTGATTTGTAACTTTTCAGCCCCTTTCCGCGTAAGTGCGAGTTCCGGTCGGGGCAAGAACTTTCATGTGGGTTTTCCCATGCGGTGCGCCGTTGGTTCTACCCAGACATAAGGCTGGGAATTTCCTCCACTAATGATTAGCTGGACATCACCGATATGACCAGAATTATGTCGGTGCGATGTAATAAAAAACAAAAACAAACAAACATACAAACAAACATTAAATAGTCAGTAACTAATATAGAATAGTAAATGGCACTAGTATTCATTTAATTTGAATATTTATCCATATAAAGACATATTGTTGCCATGCTATTGTGAAATATTTTACACACTGGGATTTAAAATGATTGCAATACTGTTATTCAAGCAACCTAGGTAACAAGAGCAGGAATCTTCTCAAAGCGATATTGACATGAAAATACATTGTTTGGCTACACACAATAACCGAAACATTATAAATAAATTAAACAAAGGCAATATTTTCTAACCTTGTCCGCCGGTGACCATATATTTTCTCCTCCAATGCAATATTTCTATAGAAGAGAACATATATTTTTTTTAAAACTGAGGTCATTAGCACATAAAACTATTCAGTGATACAAAGATACACATTTTAAAGAATACAGAAAATACACATAACATGTGTTTTCAATACTTATACATAATATTTTTTATAAAGTGGACGACCTTTAGAGGATAATTTCATCTGTCGTGGACCAAAAGTTTAACAAAACTATCAATCGCCCTACGTCCACATCTACACAAAAGATAATTCGTAAAATTTTTGGGACATTAAATGATTTGACACTTCATTTTCAATATCCCCTATGAATATATTTTAATATTTGTATTTTATATTGTTTTTATTTCTTATCATTTTATCCGCATAAATTTAATTCAGCACACCTACGTTACAGTATGGCGCCGCAATAAAATTGAACTTGACCAATGTACATCATAAAATATAACGATATTAAGCCATCGTTCGTGACTATGTCGATGGCCCTGAGTTGAATCATTGGCCTCTATAGTTAAGCAGACCCGTTGTTTGTCTTAAATGTATGAATTAATTTTAAGACAACCGGCGGGCCCGATGTTTGTGGCTGGCGCCGATATATTAAACTAAAGTCAATACATATAAATTGTAAAATAACGATATATATATATATATATGTAGTACCTCTGAGTTGTATCAATCTCTTCTATAGCTAAGCGCCCCGTCGTTTGTTTGAAATGTATGAAATAATTGCAAACAACATAAACACATTGCGTAAATCAAATAGCTGAGGCGCCCGTTGCCGACCGGTTAAAGTAGCTGATTTGTAAGTCCTCAGCCCCTCACCGCGTAAGTTCGAGTTTTGATCGTGGAGATAATTTTCATGTCGGTTTTCCCAAGCGGTCTGCAGGTGGTTCTACCCAGACGTAAGGCTGGGAATTTCCTCCATCAATGATTAGCTTGACATCGCCACAATGACCAGAATTGTGTCGGTGCGATGTAATAAAAACAAAAACAAACACACAAACAAACATTAAATAGTCAGTAACTAACATAGGAGAGTAAAAGAATCGCATTTGTATAATGATCGCCTTAGAAGAGTAAACGTTTCCCTACCTTGAAATGAGATCATCATTTTTCTTCATCAAGTTAATTTCTCTGTGAAGGAGAAAGGAACAAAAGTTCTCTTGGTAAAGATAGTCAACCGGCCGAAAAAGCAATGTAGTAATACAAAGATAACTGATATATGAAGAGTAGCGTTTCAATGAATACTGAAAATACAGAAAGTACATGTGATTTCTATACTTACACAAGTTTGTAAACAATATAGATGATCAAATTGTGGATAATCTTATCTTAAGTAGACAATACAATAAAAACGTAAATTATATTTAATATCTTTATTTAACTTTATATGAATCTCTGACTTTGCTTGAAAAAACATTTAATATATATGTTAATTAAATCGCTTAACGATATATATTGAAACTGCTTTATTTACCTCTTTTGATGATCCTTTAAATTACGACTTAGCTCTTGAATCTTGTCATTTAGTTGTTTAATCTCTTCTCCGTGTCTGCTGAGGTAACAACATGAAAGGAGATGAATATTCTTACAAAAGGTTTAATCGATAAACAAAAACAATGAAAACGGCAACAATGAAAGTGATATTTCACTAACTGGTATAACACCAGTATTTCATTGTAGACTTCCTTTCAAATAAAATACCGGTACATGCTTTTTTATGCAACGGCACTACTATTAATTTAATTTGAATATTTATCCATATAAAGATATATTCTTGCCATGTTATTCTGAAATATTTGGATTTAAAATACTTGCACTGTTATTCAAGCAACCTAGGTAATAGTAGCGGGGATGTTTCTCAAAGCGATATTGATATGAAAGTACATTCTTTGGCTACAAGCAATTACCGAAACATTAAATGTAAGAACAGAACTCTCAAATGCTTATATTTTCTTTTTAATAACATCGGCGCCTAATTAAACTCTAGTTTAACAAACTTACACTTGATTTAGATGGAGATTTTAGTGTTTCTTTCCATGTTGTAAATAATATCTAGAATGTTCTTGTCCTAAAGCAGGTTAGCTACAACCCCGTTCCCCGCTGAAAGATGTCGCCCCGACTGGGACTCGAGCCCATGAGGTAAAGGGCTGAGAAGTCCGTGACTCTAAGCATTACGTCACGGGCTCCATCTGGTCTAAATTTTACAATTGCGATTAAGTATAAGCCAAGGTAACCACATGCTTGCGAGTGCTTGCACGTGTAACGTCTAAACCTATGCCAAAATATGTTATCGGATGTGTAGTTTTAATCTCCACCTATGATGACAGAAAAGACCGCAAAGCAGGCATAAATGAAAAAAGCCTGAGTAAGCAAAACCAAAAGTACGGTAAATGATTTCTTAGCATTACCTAACACGTTCTTGGCCTTGCAGTTGAGCGGAATCTGCTTGAGAAGTATCGATGTGGCGCCAACGTCCTGGACGTCCTGGACTGAAATGAAATCAATGTGCAGATAATGATCACAAACGTGATACATGTATGTTGTTGATTCATTATTGAGTAAAAGATAAGATACCTAACATTATTTGGCCATTCCTCTGGTGGCCTAGCTGTGTGGGCCTATAATGCGCTGGCTGCAGAGCGGTAATATCCGCCGAAAATTGACTATGCGTTTGCCGTCTCGTGATAGCGGAGATGGGGATTCTGGCGGTTGAGCACACACGGGATTGGTGTACGGTTTATCAGCCGTTGACCTCGTATTCTGTGTATACGGGTGGCCATAATGTACGATGGTATGATCAATCGGCAGGTCAAGCCAAGCCATAGATTGATATACTCTTACCTACTTTTTTCTTTTATTACGTATCTACTTTTCTGAGATAAACCGGGCTTGATACTTCTTAACTCTTTGCTAAAACATAACTGAAAAGGCAGTGGCTTATGGGTTAATCGAAAGGTATAATAGTGTATTCGTACATTACTCTTCCGAGTATAACACATGTTTAGCCCCGACGCTTGGAGTTGGAGATCCACTCCGTATCAGCGTCCATTTGTTGGACTCCGTGGTGAGTAGGGACCACAAGTGTTGAATTTTCTCTCTCACTTCATGGCTTCCAACATTCTGCAGCGACCTCGACAAACCCATTGAAACTAACTCTGATGCAGAACACGTGTTTGATACATTGTTAAAATTTATTCTACACACAGCAGAAAAAGACACTGAACCTCTATCTTTGATAATGGGTAAATCTTTAAAAGGTATCATTTGCGACCGAAAACCTGTAACAAATTAAGAAACGGGTCTTTACTTGTTGAGATGACACGAATGACAATCTGATCAACTTTTAAATTAAAAAAACCCCACATAAATGACATAACTTCATGCCCTACAAATAATTGAACTTCTCAAATGTCGTTATCTTAGACCGAATTCTTGTTGGAGTTTCAGAATAAGAAAGTGTAACAAATCTTTCAAACTAGGGAGTGACATAAAAACGTATCGCTGGGGCTGTGGTAGTTTTAGGTGGGATCCTTTGGAAGGTCAATGGACCAGCCGCACTCGCGCCCCCGGTTCCCGAATTAAAGACGGGCGCCCGCGTTTCTTATAGACACGACCCCCATCACATGGACTAACAATGTCTAACCAAGCAAGTCCAGACGGAAAGAAAGTAGTAAATTCGATCTACCACGGCGCCGTGGTAGCTGGACTCACAATCGGCTATGCCCGCCTTGGCAAGGCAGCCCTCGGAGGGGCGTACCCTAAACTGGAATTCACCCCACGGGACGTTGGTATGACCATTGTCAGCGTCACGGACGCGCTTGCCACCAGAGATCTCCTCATCAAGCAGGGAATAATCCCTGCTGACATATTGAAGTAGGGCGCCTATGCATAATACCATGGCCAGCATTGCAATGATGTTGGGCGGCGCGCTCGCCAATGCGATGGCGTTCACCGGAAGCAATTATCTGTTTAGCCTATTTGAAGACTCCGACATCGAAAAAGAACGTCGACGCCATGACCTTGCCGTAGAACAGCTTCAGGCCGCTCAGCCCGCGTGGGCAAAAACCCAGCGTATCTATTTCATTCAGGACGAGCTTCGCCGGCAAGGACACGCCGTCCAAACCATCCAGGATGTAGACGCTGCCATGCAGGAGTATGCTCTGGTCATGCCAAACAAAAAGCTTAATCCCATTGGACCCGAGCCCCAGCTGACTGACTTCTACCATCCATCCGACGACCAGCAAGCTAGATAGATTGGATTTATCGTATTAGCGCTTGGAGCGGCGGGTCTCGCGGGTTACTATTTAGAAAAGCAGATTCATTAATAATGTCTCCGCTTCTTTTCCACTCTTTATATACATTATCATGGATCTTCCCGAGGAGCTGTTTACTAAGATGCTGGAAGTAGGCTATGCCGCTCGACGGCACAACGTCCCTGGGCCCTTATCTTCCACTATGATCGATGTCGCGCATAATTCACTCGATAGCTGGCGGAGGGATGAAAGGATCATGAGGAGCTTCGCAGATAGAATGCTAGCAGGTCCGACTAACCTCTGGGTAACAACTGGGCAGCTACTCGAACCTGTCGCTTCTGCGTGTTGGAGGTTGCTCACGCTCTTGGAATATTTCCATGGATCAGAAGCTCGCGAGAATATACTACAGCCCCAGGGGCTACTGGAAGGGGATAACGGCGATTCAAAAACTGGCGACCGCAGCTAGGGTTTCTGAGGCCAAGGCCCGGGACTTCCTTAAAAAAGCAGGCCATCTGGCAAATCTACCTCGCCGCTCCACACCACATACCGAGGCCCAAGCTCGACGTTTCAGTACCGAACGAAGTGCACCAGGCCGATCTCTTATTCTTACCACACGACACGGTTCGTCGGAAGACATACAAGTATGCCCTGACTGTTGTCGACGTGGCAAGCAGGTTCAAAGCAGCTGAACCGCTTACTACGAAGAAGGCTAAAGAGGTCGCCGCTGCTCTCGAGCGGATCTACAAGCGGGGTCCGCTGCGATGGCCGAAACTGCTTCAAGTCGACCCTGGGCGGGAGTTCATGGGCTCTGTGTCCCAGCTTCTGGCGAAGCACGGGGTTAAAATCAGGCGCGGCCGTGTGGACATCCACCGTGATCAGGGGATTGAAGAGCGGTTCAACCGGACACTCGCTGAACGCCTGTTCGGGCACCGGTATGCGGTCGAAATGCGTCTGCCAGAAGGCGAGCGGTCAACGGCGTGGGTTGGCAGGCTACCCTCGGTTGTAGCGGCCTTGAACGGAGAAGAGACCAGGCTTATAGACAGCCAGTGGACGCCATCAAGACCCAATCCGTGTCACAAAAACCATCTTCGGTTGTTCCCGGCCGTTCGGTTGGTCTCAAGGAGCAGAGGCTCCCCTTCAGTGCCAGGGTCCGCTACTTCTACCAGGCTGGCGAACTGGAAGGTGGCCGCCGACGTGCGACAGACCCCGTGTGGTTCTTGAGGTCTACCGGATAGTGCGCTCGGTTACGAAGCCTGACGAATCCGTCCTCTATTACCTAATGGATGGACCTGGGCGAGGCTCTGTGCGCGAGGAACTCCTCGTGGTGCCCCCAGACACCCAATTACCACCCGATGGGGTGCCCAAGCGTTGAGGGCTGCGGCCCCTCTTTTTCGATTGCAATCAAGACAGGTCAAGCGGACATTGTCATGGATGTGGCCTCTGGTGTTGTCCAGCCGGTCCACACTGAACTGCTGCGCGTCTTTTGGGGCGTGAACCCAGAGCAGCTCAATGTTGCATGCTGCACAGCGGTTGTTTTGGGCCTCCTTGAGCTACAGAATGTGGTCGACCTTAAGGCTGAACCCCATGAGTCCCTTGGCTTGGTCCTGGCGCTTATAGGCCACGAGCTTCCTTTGGATCGCCTTGCGGAGTTGCTGCTCGGTGAGTTGCCTGGCCTCGGAACCCTCTTCCGGAGGACAGACGACCTGTTCGAGCTGGTGCATGTACTCCAATCTCGACACCGCAATGTAGGTCAGATTGGACCACTGGAGAAAGTCGTCAATAATCCATACTTTTTTCGGGCTGTGGATTGTCAGACCCTGGGAGGAGTGAACAGTGATGGAATACCCAAGACGCCAGTCATCTGTCTGTATAGCAGCCTCTGCAGCCTCGACTGAGACTTCCACTATGTCATTGAGAACTAGCTCTTCCTTTCGGTCTGCACCCGGAATCGCCACCTCAATATTCTGCTTTCGACTGTCCTTCGGGTGGTAGAGAAGAGGCACCAAGGTGTCCCAAAAGCGCTCCTTATGCCTTTGGAATAGAAGCCCCTGTGCTCGGTCGCGCACCTTTTGTCTCGAAGTCAGTATGCGGTCGCCTGGCTTCCATGCATCCACAAACCGATCCCATCCGAGGCAGCCAGGGAGGGCCTTTCGCATCGCTTGGCACTGGTCTTTGTCTGGCCGGAGACGGATTTTTCGTTTCAGGTCCCTGAGGGCGTGGTCCTTCGCCCTGTGGTCGACCTCGACCTCCTTATAGTGGTCCGCCTTCTGCCGCAGCCAGTCGTGTGGCATCTCTCCCGCGATTGGCGGCGGCTGCCCCTGATCGCCACAGCAGACGACCTGGGCGCCTTTTTGATCAAGCCAATCAAGAAAGATATCGAGGTTAGGCCGGGGTACGGTACAGATCTCATCCCAGATGATCACCCTCGGGACGAACTTCTGTCCCATCCTATCTGGAGTCCAGTCCACGAGTGTGATAGGTTTGGGCCTTAACATCATTGGTCCGCATCTCTTTGGCCAGGCGATGGGTCGGAGTGAAGACTAAGGGGTCTCTGGCTCAGAAGAGCTCGATGGCTCGAGTGGTTTACCCGAGCCCCCGCCGCCGTTGAGTTGGCTTAACTTGTACCTTGATAGTGGATCGGTATGCCTTGGTGCCGTGGATGGTGGCAGATCTTTGGCTTGTGCAATATATTCGGGTTTTGGGGTGTAGGCGGCGTGCTCTATCGGCATGTACAGTTGCTCGCTCTTGTCCCGCCACTGCGCCGGGGCGACGGGGGGGGGGGGGGGGGGGTAGGATTTCGATTTCTAAGAGGCAACTAGAGCAACAGTACTCCATGCAGTCACCTTTTTGGAGCAGCAAACGCCCCGACCCCTTGAAGCTTGGGCAGGGCTACTTTCTTCACGTAGATGGAATCGGTTGCCACTCGGACAGCCTCGTCAGGCGTGAACCGGCAAAGCATCTCCAGGAGGTTGATGTGGGCATAGGCCAGCATGCTGGCCCTTAGGTGGGCGTACTTTGGCTGGGTGCCGTCGTAGTAGGTGAGGACATGGCCCAGCGGACATATTGCTGGGGCCCCAACCAGCGTGCCGCTTTGGTGGGTATCGCGGACCAGGAGGTCAAGCTCTCCAGGATCGGTTACAAGCCTCATGGTAAGCCTTTTTTCATCAGCCTTACTGCCCTGGGTAAATTTCCCGATAACACAGCAGCCCTGGTTTCGGTCTTTAGGGAGCCAGACCTAGGTTTGTTTCTCGAATGCGATGATTGCCTCTCGAAGAGAAATCAGCAGGCCACTTTCCACAAGGTAGGCCAACAGGGCCGTCAAGGCCCAACCCTTCTTTGCGAAATGCTTCCCAAACCAGGCGGGGATGACAGGGTGGACCTTTGGCGCGAACTCCCACTCCTGGACCTCGGCGAAGCCCGTGTCTTATTAGAGGGTTCCATTAATGGCCACACGGGCCATGTGGTGACCTGGGTGCCCGAACCTTTGGAAATAAGGCTTCGCCTCACCATGCCCAAGAAGCTTGAGGGGTAGCAGCCCTTTATGTCGATACAAGTAACTTCCTCCGTGTCGAGCCCATCGAGTTCCAAAGCCCGCCGTGGCCGTGCTCCACGCAAGCCTTCTCGATGTCCGAGAGGAGGTTTACTGGGGTTGGCTTTCAACCGTTGCGCTCTTTGGCCCTGATGCTGGCTGCATGGTTCTCGCCAAAGGCTGACTCATCCCCCAAGATTCTACACACTCTCTGCAATTTTGTGTGGGTCTCCTGTGTTCGGTACGTGCGACCGTCCGGGAGCACAAACTGGTCGACGCTGAGCTGCCTGTCTTGTCCTCCCAGCAGCCAGACGGCTATCGGCTCACCCTGGGTCGCTTGTCGAATGGTTTCCCAGACGTCGCCCTCATATGTGTAAACCTTTCTTACAGCCGGGAAGTGGAGGTTCATGGGCCAGGCGTGGCTGTCATGGCAGATGAGCTCTACCGCCCGCCATAGACTTTGCTGGTACTTGCCACTGCTGTAGATGACTTCCCCAGCGATGTCCCGCAGGACAATTGCTCTTTTGAGGATCTTTTCTAATCTTGCCACGTCTTCCACTGTAGCTCCTGTTTCATGGACCCGCTCTTCCCAGTTCTGTATTTTCAGGCGTCTTGCGGGTGTTAGTCCATGACCCCTCAACATACCTTCAAAGTGCTCTACTACCCGCTGAGCAACACAGTTCAGGTCGTCATCCTTTAGCGGGTCTAAGTTGGCGGGGTTTGGGGTTCTAATAGGGTAGAGTCCATACACCACCGCGGTGACCGGATAGGCGTTCTGATAAAACACACTGTCAAACCCAACAAGGGCGCCCGGCTTTGTGTCTCGGGAAATCTCAACTACCGCCCGCCTCTTCTCCCCCCCTTCACGAACTGGGTCAAATTTGTCTTCGACGATCCAGTTGTTCTCAGTCCCCTTCCTCAAGAATTTGATTCGCAAGAGGAAACGGCCCTCTGGAAGAGATGCATCGGTCATGCGGGCGTCCAATGCCAGTCGGCCGGCCCTAGCGTACATACCCTCGACAATCTCAACGTCGCCGATATCAAGTGGCTCCTCGTACTCCACTCTCCACGTGGAGAATACCAAAGTGGCGCCATCTACTTCAAACTCATCTTTGACGTCGTTCAGCACATCAACCCACGGGTCGGCTGGTAAAGCCACCGGGGGTTGGACCTGGTCATCCAGATCGATGAATGGCCGTGCGGGAGCCCTCACCTGAGGCGGCTCGTCCGTCACATCTATGGCGGCTAAGCGAAAGAATTCGTCAGCGAGGACTCTTTCCATGGTTTGCTCGATTAGCCTCTCAAGGGCGGCGGCGGATCGCGGATATGGCGGTAACTCGCCGGTCAGCCCGAAGTATGCCTCCCGCGCTTCCCTCGCTCGTAGGTGGTGGTGGGTATATACATATCCATACACATTTCTTTAATAGGAAATTTCGATGGCCGCTAGGCATCTGGCCTCCTTGGTAAAGGCTCTCTGCTTACGCATGTAATATTTTGCCTCCTCTCTCCTATAGCCACAGGTCATGCAACGGCCTAAAGAATTTTTTATACCTACCCCGCAGAATTTGCAGGGTCTCGTGCCGCCACCTTTGCGAAATCTCATGAGGTGAATTTTGCAAAAGCTATTGAGGCAGGACCGGCCGCAGAGCTTCGTGGAGCCGAGCAAGAGCCAAGAGCAATTGTCTTTCCCCTTCATAGCACCCCGTATGTGACAAATGTACCCATTCATCTAAATAGAGAAGCTGGAGCAGCAGGCGTGCCTCGCTCTAGGTGGAGGCCTCTATCTAGGCCTCGTCTTGTGGGCCGGTGAAGAGCGGCTGGCAGTAGCTAGGTAGTCCTATTGAACATAGGATCACATAAGGTTATACAGATCCGGCAGCATGAAGATATTTAACGCCCATGCAATCGTAGCCGCCTGCGCTGCCGCCAAGGCCCGCGCAGAGGCCCAGTCCAGGTCAGCTTTCCCTGATAACGAGGAGAAGATTGCCAAATCCTTTATCCTCCATCTTCTCCATCGACATCGTCCCCCGCAGTTTCGGCCGTAACGGTACCAAGTACTTGGGCCTGTACTGCCGACTCGCAGAGACCGACAAGAGAGAACGCCTGATGGTCCGGATTTCGGATGAGCTCTACGTCGGCCAGATCGCCCCTCTCGATGAGGACGAGTTGGTCCGCGTGAATGAGCGCATGTTGGCTAACCAGCTGTCCGCTCTCAAGCTGAGTGACCGCAACCCGACCATGAATGTTCAAAAATACACAGCCCCCCTTGTGGATGGGGAGCCGTTGCCTCCAACGTCTGTGTACCACGAGATGATTGGCTACTTGGAAGAGTACTTCCTCCACGAGATTGAAAGGCGCATCCTTGATGGCGAGATTGTTACCAAAGATGATGAAGACAATGAGGACGGTGACGCGTCGGTCGTGGGCTGTGACCGCCTTATCCCGCTCATCAAGCGGACTGTCTCCAGATCCGCTGCCTCCAACCCCGGCCTTAAGTTGGATAACCCAATCACCCGCATAACTTCGAAGTTCAACGATGCCGGAAAGCCGATCAAATACTACGACTGGAGCCAGCCGTACATCATCGAAGGCAGCAAGAAAGGCTCCCGCCCCTCGAGCTTCAACGTCGGCCGTAGACACCCACAATGTCCACCTCATCACGTCCAATTCTAGGATGTCTGGAGTGATCGACTTAGGAAGCGTCTGTCTGTCGGACATGGGTATCACCGAAGCTGAAGTACTGTGCATCAAGCTCCCAGTGCTGCAAGAACTAGAAAGCTATGCCGCATTTGATTTCGACGAGTAATCATCCGAAGTCAGCGCGCTCGGCCACCACTTTTTTTGTTGGTTGGTTTAGGGGGTTAAAAGATGCGGCGAGGGGCATGTTCCCTGTGGGAGGCTTTTTGGTTGGTTTGGGGTGTTAAAAGATGCGGCAAAAAAGTATGGTCACCCCCCCTGCTGCTGATTACTAAGTCAATTACCTTCCCCTTATGTTCTTGCAGGGGACTTTAATGGACACAACGCATTTTGGGGATGTTCCAATCATAATAATATAATACAACTTAAGAGGACTTTTTTGCCTAAAATGATATATGCCTAAGGAAATTATTTATCTCTTGACCTTTCATTCTGTCATCCTTCTATATATCTTGATTATAGTTTGGATGTATATAATGATTTATGTGAAAGTGATCACTTTCCAGTAATATTAAACAACGAATCTGTACACTTGAATGATAATAATACTTACTGGAGAGTGAATAGAGCAAATTGAGACTTATTTTGCTCTGAGGAATTAACTACTTCAACATAGAGAAAGCCGATGATACAATACATTCTTTCTGAAAAATACTTACTAGAGAATTACTTTTGAAACTTAATGAACTTTCTGTTAATAAACGTATTGTTTTCTGTTGGTTAGCTAGTCATGTAAGCATGATAAAAGTGCAAAATCTGTTTCGGCCCTTATTGAGACAGATATTTGCATCCCACATACGGATTTTAAACCGCTTATCAATCGATATAGTTTAACCAAATGGCAAACAGGTTTGGGCAATACTATTTTTAACAAATTACGAGTAATTAAAGCCAAGGTCGGTACCAATATTTCTATTTGCAGAGAAAATAGACAGAAGACGTAGCTCTGGATATACTGGACATACTAGAAAACTCATTCAAGTTAAGCCTGAATGTGTTACATGCCGGGAACCACTGACAATTAGCCATATTTAAATTGTATCGACACAACCCATAGTCGGCTTAAGTATTTTAATGTTAATGTAACCAGGTAGTTTATATATGAGCGGCGTCGTTTATAGTTTCTTTATTTATTTGTAATTCTTGAACGGGAGTGTAACCCGAGAATGTAACCCGAGAATGTAGCCAGGCTATCTATCAACTATGGGCAAGTTCTAGGTAATATGGTAGTGACACGCCTGGGTGGTGGCAAGGAATGGACTGACTTGGGACAGAGAAGGCCAGGGGAAAGTGTTGAAAAAGCATTACAAAGTGTGCAATAGCGTGAAAATGAGTGATGTTATGAATATTATTTAGTGACAAACCGGATCATCCCATCAAAACAACTTGCACACATACTAATGTATATTCTTAATTGTAAGCTATTTATAGTAATACATGTATGGCTAACTGGATATTGACTGTGGATAGTTAAATAGAAATATATAAAATATATAGTATAATATAGGGATGTGATGATAAAATATATGTACTGGCCTACATCAACAACGTGACCTATAACAGACAGCTTCCGATTCAAAGGTTGTTTGCTTCCGGAACGCGATTGGTATTCATAAAAAGCCATACTTTATTAAACGGTTTATTACTCTGACGTTTTACATTTATAAACTGTTTAATATGTTTTTAATTATAATTCACAATTTTTTAACCTTTAAGAGTTTTTTCTACTTATGTATCATAATTTGATCCTGATTATACTCAAACTGCATTAAGCTTTCCTGTACCCGGTGCCGAATGATCCATCACGTTTCGGTGTGCCGTAAAACCCAAAATACAAATACGATTCCTCTGGTTTTCAAATTGTTATAGTAACGAAAATGGTAAGAGTATTTTTCGGTATAACCAATTCCTTAATACAAATCAAAACTATCTGAAATGCTTCTTTTGAAGTACATTATTCTGGAACAATATCGGCGCTCTCATTGATCTCTAACCTCTACCAAATCCATAACAACATTTAACATAACGGAACAGACAAACGCATATTTACAAACTGAAAATCCCATTGTCTATAGGTTGTCTATCATTTAGCTATACTCTTATGACAATAAAGTCATAACACATAATACTAAAATCCGACAAGAACTTATGAGAGTAAAAACCTACAAAAACTCATGAAAGTAAAAAAATAATACAATATTTATCTGCTGTGGCTGGAGGTGCATATACTAATATAGTATATATACGTTTTTCCATAAAAATGACCAAGAAACAATCCAGTGAAGAAATTGTACAGAAGACAAAAGCTTTGTGTTAGATGGATAGCAGAACTCTGCGATCTTTGTATTTATGACTATAGTTACTTTTTAATAAAATCGGTGCTACTTTGCCCGCTGGGTTCAGTAACTTACACTTGGTCTGTATCGAGATGTTTGTATTTCGTTCCTTCCTGTCCATCATTTCTTGAAGTATTTGGTCCCAATCCGATATCTTGGCTGTATAAAAAGTGTAAGCAAAGGCTGAAATACACTTTTAAAGATTTCCGCATTTTAGAATACTTTTACTTGTCACAATAACTAACAATTGAGATAAACGAAGATACACAGGCAGCTTCACAAACCAATCCGCCTCTGTATGCCATACAGGGTGGCAGTGTGTTATGTGGGGCTGGTTTAAATTTTACAATGGCGAATAAAGAATAAACCAGGATAAGCGTGTCATTACAACTTCTATGTCTTACACCAAGTCAAAATGCTATCCTTCAATTTTGATGACACCACTTGAAATTCACTTGAGTCAGTGAAACCAAAATACGGTACATATATGATTTGGTAACATTACCTCACAGGTTCTTGACCTTTGTGATTGAGCGGAATGTGCTTGATAAGTAATGTTCTGTATTTCTTGTCTGTTTTGGTCCTCTTATTTCTGTCTCAAATACAAACAAGATCCATAAGATTCTATGTAAAATGTATGTCGTAGATTAATCATTGAGGCAAAGATACTGATACTTAAGATTATTTAACTCTTAGTCTCGTCTTTGAATTGTCATATTTAAAAAAATATAAGTATTTTCGATATACACACTTCTTTAAAAATAAGCCAAAACAATCTGCAATGCTTTTTATGATTAAATGCTACTGCTACTGCTACTACTACTACTACTCCTACTATTTCTACTACTACTACTACTACTACTACTACTACTACTACTACTACTACTACTACTACTACTACTACTACTACAACTACTACAACTACAAGTGCTACTAATACTTCTAGTACTACAACAACTACTACTACCATTTCTACTACTACTACAAATGCTAGTATCACTAGAAGTGTTACTCCAACTACAAATGCTACTAGTACCACTTCTACTACTGAAAGTGCGACTACTAGTACTACTTCCACTATTAGTACTACTACTACTACTACACGTGATACTACTACTACAATAATTACTACAAGTGCTACTACTACTACAAGTGCTACCAGTACTAATAGCACTACTACTTCCAATACGACAAGTGCTTCTACTACTGTTACTATTTCTACTACTACTACTACTACTGTTACTGCTACAAGTGCTACTACTACTACTATTACTATTATAACAGTCAAACTTGTGCTAGCGGTCACGTGCTAAGAGCAGCCAACCTGGTGTAAGCGGTCAGTTCAGATCCCACCCGAGCAATTTGTTCTTTGAGTGTTGACCAATCAGCGTTCACTTGTCCTCTGCGGTCAGCTTGATCTGACATTTTTTTTCTATAATTGACATGTAATAAGCGGCCACTCAACAAAACTCGAAAGTCAATGTATGACCGTTAATTGTTTTAATGCGGTTATGCGTTAGAGGTTTGACCGTAACGATCTTCATACATACACATAAACAGTCCTATCGATCGATACTTGCTTTATTTACACATATCGATATTCGCCGCTAATTTAAGTCACGTGATTGTGTTTGTTTCGATTTGCTCGCGCAACGTAATAAACGCAGCAATTGTTTATGCTTGATATATGAACGTATCGATTATTCTTTTATCTTTCAAGATCTCATAGTTGATACATTTTATCTGGGTTATTGTCAGTTATCAAACTGATTTCACATAGAATGCTTGACGATGGAAATAGTTCGAGGGTCGTCGCATTAGAACGTTAGAACGTTAAGTTGATGATACAGCCGATATTCTCTGAGTTTAATGCTTATTGATTCTGGCCTTTGTTGTTAAATACATTGTGTACAATAATATAGTTTCACCGGTTTCATTTTATTAAACTTCTTAAAAGCCATAACAAACACAAAGTACAATTTAGTATTAATATAAACATCCAAAATAAAATAACTGCTACTACTACTGCTGCTACTACTACTAGTACTACAAGTACTACTACTACTACTACTACTACTACTACTACTACTACTACTACTACTACTACTACTACTACTACTATTATTACTACTACTACTACCGCTACTTTACTACTACTACTACTACTTCTACTACTACTACTACTACTACTACTTCTCCTACTACTATTATTACTGTTACTACTACTGCTACTGCTACTATTACTGTTACTGCTACTGCTACTAAAACCAGTATTATTATTTTTAACACAGAATTAGTACTTTATGCAGGTGTTCACGGCATGCTATACTCATTGAATGCAGCATAATATGCGTCAAAGGGACATCGTCTCCAGATTAATGAAATACTGTTGGCGGGACGAAAAACCAACTAACCAAACAAACAATAAACAAACTTTCAATATACATTAGCATTTAGCAAAATGGCAGTACAATCGTACCATCTTCGGTCCTGTCCGCAAGGTTCGAAATGATATCGAAGGTAATAAAAGGTATTCTCGGTAAGAGCCTCGGTTTTCCTACATCGTTAAGTATTTTCTGCAACATGTGGCGAAAGTAATGTTGTCAATTAGAAATAACGCAATAAAATTATTAAAATGGATATTAAATTAGGAGTTAAATATTCAATCTACGACCTTCAGTAGAACGCGAGTTTTCAACTTGCATCATGGCTACAATAAAAAAAAAATGGGGACTGTAAGGTTTTGAAAAGAACACTTTATGCTATAGTATTAACGTATTCACGTCAGTTTAATTTTTATTAATAGTAGCAGTATTTCATATAATGGGTCTTCTCGGTTTAATAGGACCTCAGATTTCTCCCGCTGCCGCTGCCTGTAGCGAGGTATGTACTTTACAAAAGTAGCCCACATGATGACGGGATCCTGATGGTTGAGTTAGTGAAGGCTTCTCAGTTATGTCAACACTGACCAATACACCATTTTGACCCTGAATTATGGAGTAGACGGCATTACATTGATCCGGTATACCAATACACTGGTGTTGTTAATAAACTATTCCACTATTGTACACACTTTCTTAATAATTGTACTATCCACTCTAATTTCTGCTTAGTCTTTTATTATATATACTTTGCAGCCATCAGCTCCCTCTCATTGTCTTCTTTTCCTTATTATAAATAATTGACAACCAGCAAAACGGATCAATCTGGCAGCATGTAGGTTTTGTATTTCCTTTTGAACCGATTCCAACAATTTCGTTAGAAGTCTCTGATACTGGGACTGCAGCATCAAACACAAATTGTCCACGTTTTCTTGTTACCCAGTCACTAAAAACACTCCAGTCACCACAATATTACCTTCTGTTATCGAAAAATTAATAAACAGCCTACTTGGAACGGTTAACTCTGTCGAGAAAATAAAGAATGATTACCATCTAATTGAAATTCTTAGAAAACCTATCTCCGATAATAATTTGAAACTTAAAGAATTTTGTTCACTCAAAGTCAGAACTTTCCCGCATAATTCTCTTTGGAAAGGCGTAAGCCCGTACCCTGATCTTTCTGGAGTTTCAGAGGAGGTGATTCGGACAGAACTCACACCCACAGAGTGTGAGTGGTGTCAGGAGAATTTTCTTCTCCATGGACGGACGATGAATGGCAACAATCACATTAATACTAACATTTAACAATCCAAAACGCCCAGAAAACTGGTCACAATCCGTCTACTAGCACAAACAATATCATCTACGGACGATGCTGTGAACCCGCTCACTCCCAAAACATTGAGTGTCAAGCGGATCCGAAGAGTCCCAATTGTACTGGACCTCACGAAAGTAGATCCGGAGAACTTGAGAGAAGTTAATAAAACTTAAATAAACACTTAATATCTCATTTCTATAAAGGCGTAAGCTACCAAAAGAAAAAAATGACATCCATCTGATTCTTTAAAAACAACTTACAATGCCATTATATTAAGTTACACTTTAGTTTGCCAGGACAGTTCAACGCAATATGAAACACCATCTCTGACCAAATTCCAACGAAGTTGAAAAAAAAACACAAACTGCTAAAGTTTCGAATAAATCTACTCGGTCTGAACCCTCCATTACTTGCAAACTACTTTAAAGCCTCGGACTAATGCAGAAAGGATTCCTGCTGCAAAGACAAAATTAACTTCAAAAGAAGCAAATGATCGTAGTCCTCTTAAAACCCGGAACAAGAGAGGTGGCCTAACCAGCTCTCAAAATAACTTTATCCGTCTGCTGGAGACAGATTCTCTATCAGACAAAGAACCAAGTGTAATATTAAGGTTACAAATTAAACCTTTTAAAATGCAATTTAATACAATCCAATGAACAAAAATACATTGGATTCGCCATTCCAATATCTAAACAAGGCAAGGATCCAACAGATCTTTGAAATTACAGACTAATCGCGTTGAGTAGGTGTACAATGCATTTGTAAAACTTAAGAACGGATTATAAATACTAAAGTCGTTTGGTATCTTGAATAAAATAATTTACTAGAGTCGTTTGGTATCTTGAATAAAATAATTTATTAACGGAAATTCAAAGAGGATAGAGACACCTACGCAGTGCACTCGATCATCTCATTAGGTTTAAAACTTTTATATGAGGTGCCTTTATCAAGAACGAACACATTGTAGGTAAGTTCTTCAATCTTGAAAAGGCATACTATACCATCTGGAAACATTTAAAAAGTTTTAGGTGAACTTGGTCTCAAATGGCCTTTATCCACATTATACAGAGTTTTCTTTCTGACATAAATTTAAAGTTAAAATGGCGTATACTTTGCATTATGATGAACAACAGGAGCATTGTGTCCCATAGAGTCTGTATTGTCTGTTATCCCCTTTAACGTCAAAATAAATATAAATAAATAAATAAATTGGAAAAACTCTAAAGAATGGAGTTGTTCGCTGTATGTGGACGATTTCCTTTTATGTTATCGCTCCAAAAATATGAAATCCATTGAAAGGCAATTACAACAGTGCCAATAAAACTACACACTTGGAGTCAAAATAATGGTTTAGGATTTTCACCCACTAAACTTACTGCGTGCATTTCTTTAAGAAAATAACTTACATAACGATCCTAAATTATTTCTAAATAACATTCGTAGTCCTGTCGTTAAGGAAACTAAATTTCCTGGTGTCGTATTTGACTTTATAACTCCTACTAAATATGTAAAATCTTAATCTTAACTAACTGAAAGTTTTATCCCATACTGACTGGGAAGATGATGAAAGAGTTGTTATGCTACTGTATTGATCCGTTGTACGACCGAAATTTCTTGAACTGTGCAACAAGAAATACTCTGACTACCTCGAAATATATACTGATGGCTCAAAAGACGACACATATGTGGGCTGTGCTTCCGTAGGTAACATTCATTGAATAAACAAAAATTACCGCCAGATCCGATTAGTCAATTTCTACAGCCGAAATTTAAGCTGTCAACCTGTCTCAAGATTTCATTTCAGATAATCATGGATATCAATTTGTAGTGTTTGCTGACTCTTAGTCAGGTTCACAGTCCATTTCAAATATCGATTTTTGTCTGACCCCACATAAATAAACTACTTTTCTAACTAAATAAACTTTTAATAAGAATATTGTTTTCTGTTGGCTACCTATTCGTGTAGGCATCCGAGGAAACGAGGATGCAGATAACAGTGTAAAATCCGCTTTATCCCTTACTCAGACATATGTTAGCCTCCCACATACTGAACTTAAACCATTTACGAATCGATATATTTTAAGCAAATGCAAACAAGTTGAGACAATACTATTTATAACAATTACACGTAATTAAACCTAAGATCTCTACAAATATCTCTTTTTTGCAGAGAAAATAGACCGGAAGATGTATTAACTCTTACCCGCCGCTGCAATTGGCGTACCAGAATATCTAATATCTTTTAAAAAGAGGGCTTCGAGCTGAGTATGTTCTTTATAAGGAACCACTGACAGTTAGCCATATTTTATTGAATGTATTGACACAAACCATATTCGGTCAAGATATTTTTAATGTCAATAACATGTACGATCTACTTAAGATAGTGTCCGATTCGAGGCTTATTTGCTTGCTAAACGAGATTGGGAATGTGGAGATTTGCCGGCATTTTTTGCCGATTCTGTGCAGCGACATGTTTATCATTATAACATAGGGGCACTTATGAGGTCCCCAGGGACTGAACCCGGCCGGTCCATTATACTGACACCGACAAGTCAGGCGTAATGCTGTCCCATTAGCCCCGAGCGTTAGGAGAAAAGCCACTACTACCAACTTTTAAAGTCTTTGGTTTGACTCGATCGGGGTTTGAACCCACGACCTCCCGATCCGCAAGCCGACGTTTTACCACCTGAGCTATTGCGGTCGGTCTAAGTGTTAAACAGAAACAATTTCATTTGAAGCGTTCTCTTTTGATCTTGTTTACAAGCTATTTCCTTTTTTCCTTCATTGTCAATTAAAAAAAAATCTTAGGTATATGTGAAAGTCTGTTTTATAATACGCCTCTTGTTTTTCTCTAAAATCTCAATAGTTTAAGACCTCCTTACCTCTGGTTGGAACTCTGGTTGGAACTGTCTCCCATAGCTGGACTGAAAAAGACAAACAGTTAATTATTAACAAGATGAACACAAACATGGCCAAGCAAGCAGGCAGGTATAAAGACGGACATTCAAACAGGCTGACAGAGAGCGAGACAGAGAGCGAGACAGACAGACAGACAGAGAGGCAGACAGGCAGGCAGGCAGGCACATAAACAGGCAAACACAAAGGCAGGAAGGCAAGAAACAATGCAGAAAGACATTCAGACATACAGACGGACGGATGGATGGACAGGTAGACAAACAGACAGGTAGGCACAATGATAGAGGCATACGTATGTGCGGCTAGCAGGACGGAGAAACGGGCGTGCGGACCTACGGGTGCATTGGGGCCGGTCGTGCGGAGAGCAGACGAATAGACATACAAACATGCATACATCCAGACAGAAGGACATGTGGATAAACACAGACATTAAGGCAGACAATATCTATGTCGTTTTGTCTGTCTATTCTTCTGTCTGTCTTTTTTCTTTGTCTCTCCTTTGGCCTGTCGGTTATCTTATCTGTCTGTCTATCTTCTTATAATTTTGTCTTTTTCTGTCTGTCTGTCTGTCTGTCCGTCCGTCAGTCTGTTTGAAGCCCGCATGGTGTAACCCTAACCCATACCCAAATAAAACCTTTCAACATATGTTTAAGATGAACTGTATATTTTAAAAAGACAAAGATAGAATGAGGAGACAGAGGGACATAGATTGATGAACGGAAAAACAGACAGATAGACGATGAGACAGATATATCGTCCGACAAATTGACAGAAATGCATGCAGGGGAGCACCCACGCACAGGCGCAGACAGACAAACACGAATGCACACATGTATTCAGATATCCAGGCAGGCAGAGACATGCAGTCTGACAGCCTGGCATACATACAGACGGACGTACGGTCAAATAAACAGAGATAAGGGTGTATACCTGTCTGAATATCTGTCTCTGTATATCTAGGCCTGTCTGTCTGTCTGTCTATAAGCCTGCCTCCTTGCCTGCTAGACGGACGGGCAGGTTGAAAGAAAGACAGACATACAGAATACAGCTATTATTATTATTATTATTATTATTATTATTATTATTATTATTATTATTATTATTATCATTATTATCATTATTATTATAATTATTATTATTATTATTATTATTATTATTATTATTATTATTATTATTATTATTATTAGTAGTAGTAGTAGTAGTAGTAGTAGTAGTAGTAGTAGTAGTAGTAGTAGTACTAGTATTCATTAGCCATACTCCAATGCTTATGCTTATAAAGATATGTATTATAAGACTATATGACAAAATCCTTAATTTGAAAAGGCACATGACAAAAGTTGTTTTCTATTGTAGACATTGTATGTATACAGCTACGATACGCGCAAACCAACCTTTCATTTTAAGCTGTGTCCCTTATCAAGGGTATAATATTCAAGTGTCAGAAAGAAGGACACATGATCACGTGGTCAGTAATTCGAACTTCTGTCAGGTCGCCGCAAATTTCCTCGGGCAAGACGTTTGTTTTTCTCCTTCACCTAGGTTGATTGATAAATTTAAGGTACCTATGAGAGTTATACGGGGTATGAATCTATCACAGCGCCATTTGTCGGGTGCTAGTACGACATTCATTTAATGTAAGCAGTGATTTGTGGCTGGGGGTGGGGCATAGACCGGTGAGCGAACGAAGTATGTGTTCTGACAAAATACTGACGTCAGTATACCTAAATGTGTATTGTGTTCTATATTTCATTTCATTTCATGTCAATCATTATAATATTCATCATCTAGCTATAAGAATAAACTTACAACTTAGTTTAGGTATCCCAGCAAGCAGAGTAATTATTTATTTGTTACGTTAAACAGAACAACACTCTCACATCCATTCGTTCCACAAAAATATAGCCATATCTAAGAATGGCTCACAAAATATCGTCATTATACATCAGTATGAGGAAAAAAAAGAGTATATATAAATATACTCAATGTCCGGAACCAATGCCCTCACTGATCCCCAAGACACTGATACAATCGCATCCATTCATCCACATAACTCTAAACTATACACATCAACCATTTATATCCAAATATATAGTAACAAAAACAACACTAAAACCACATATCAACAAAATACCTTAAATTAATACTTTTCGACTGCACCGTACTCTGCTTGCTCGTCGAATGACAGATCTTACAAACCTATTTTACACCAAGAAACCTCATATGCGCATCATTGTACAGCGATAGCTTACTATCGAAAACCAGTCAAACGAGTTATTCTTTTAAACCTCGATAATAAACACATGTTTGGTCGTGTGTATTTGTGATAACGATTGGAAACAATCGTTGTATAATCCAGAGGCGTAATTAACCATGTAAAACCAGGTAAAACACATTTAAAGTTGTGTTATTAGTAATATGCCGGACTGGGGTAGGCAGGAAGGCAGAAAGACAGAGGGACAGAGAAATGCGATTATAAAGAAACAATATACTATGGTACCGTCAACATCTCAAACAAATTATTGTTTAGCACATTTGGCGTACATGGCCTTATGATCATATCCGAAAATAAACCGACATCTACTGATTGCATAATATCGACTGGTCATACCGGCCGCAGCCCCAATTGCCGAGAACTATACGAAAATATAATTGAAATATCAAACTATTATTATTGAGTATGTTTATTATAATAAATTGTTTGTATGTGTTTAAAATCCATGTATACGGGCCATCTAAAGTAAAACCGAAGTTTCTCATTATCCACGATGTAACTAGCGCCGAGGGTTTCAGCACAATCCAACTTATATAACATTTAGAAATGAAATGTTACTGGCATTAGCATACCCGGTTAAATATAAAACATCTTACCTTTCACAGAGCACCTGAAAATCACAATCACGCCCTTATACACATTGTGTCAAATCACAAACCAGGAAGTAAAATATCTTTCACTTCATGGAAACGGATTCCTATAATTATGACACGCGTTATAAACCATTATTTAGTTTAACATGATTGCAGATTTTGCATTGAATATATGTTGTTTTATTTAGGTTTTGACGCCATAGTTGATTGCACTAGGTAAAACATTGGGGTACTGCTTACTTAAGCGATTTAAAAACGAAACTGTTTTCTTTTTTGAAAACAAAAGTAAAACCTTTTAAATTCAGGCATGTTAACACAACATTGTTCTTCTAGTAGATATAATAACTGATGGTTTTAATTACACAGTGTATGGGTATTAGATGTAACTTTAATTAACTTGAAGCTTATATCAATAATCCCCATAATAAGAGAGCTTGGTGGAAAAAAAAAAGAAAATAATTTTTGTTTTACATTTTTTTTCTTCTTTTAAAAAGCAATAAAAACGAATATTTGACTAATGATAGGATTTCATGTGTGCTTGGTATGGTACTTTACATAAAATATTTCATTGATCTGTTGAAAGGTGGTATCCGACAGTTTTGGGCCAATTCACACAAACATCCAAATAAATTATAAAAAATGTAATGCGAAATGCGGCTTAATGATGTCATATATTTACATAAAGTGTGAAGCATTATACTTTACTTCAGAATTATTCAGAGTCATTTCAGCTGTGTATTTCCTATCTGAGTCACGCTGCAATTAGCTAAAAACAAAAACATGTGACAACTTTTGAGATCACGTTATGTCATGATTCGGGCAATCCGCTGTGACGTCGATTTCTTTTTTAACAAAAATCCCCATCGAGATTTGTGATAGAATGAAAGAATGGACTTTAAGTTGTTTTTTTTCTGACTCGTTCTGCTAACAATTAAGAAAGTGTTCAAAGTCGCATTTGCTTAATCTATATTATGAGTTTGTGTAAGTGTAGAAATTATGCCCAAATTTCGCCAAATAGGCATAATATAATGTTACATTTTCTGTGAAAACAAGCAAACCGCATTTAAATGTTCAATATCAATGTTTAATTATATGCATCTCATATAACAAGGAAATATTGAACTGACAATCATTATTTTTCAACATTTTAACCCCAAACATAATGTCCCTTTATATTTTTGAAAAAGCCATCGACACAATTATGGTCACATCATAACTATTATTTAACAAAAAAAAAAAAACACGCTGTAATTGTACATGTATGGGCATTAAATAGGAAATATCACACACACACACACACACACACACACACACACACACACACACACACACACACACACACACACACACACACACACACACACACACACACACACACACACACACACACACACACACACACACACACACACACACACACACACACACACACACACACACACACACATATATATATATATATATATATATATATATATATATATATATATATATATATATATATATATGCTTGTTAAGCGGAGTAAAATAAATGATCGAACATGGTATATCATTCTGAGTTGAATCTTACACAACCGATGGTGCCACGACGAAACTGTAATGTAATATTACCATAATTATTAGTTTTCAGTTAAATAATAATTTGTTATAATGTGTTAGTTAAAGACATAATGCCTTTTAATTAAACTAAGTGCAAAAAATTAACTTAATGCAGGACAATGAATGAAATGAATAATAACCCAAACGATATAATATACATTTTGCGTACGGGAAACTAGTAAATGGCAATAGAGAGGCACGATTCAAGACCGTGATTGATGCATACGTCAAAATATAGGCGGGAAGCGTAAGTTGTGCACTAGGGATTTATATTAAGAGTGCAGAATGGGGGAAGGGTGAGAGCCATTGAGATGATCTAGAGAGAGGGAATTGAGATGAGCCAAGGAGAGGAGTGTGGATTTGGACGAGACTGAAAGAGGTACTTACGCTTACGGTTTGATGGATTTGAAACAGCAAAAGAAGCATCAACGTATCTGAATAGCCAAACATTGCTGAGAAGTATCGAAGAGAAATTTGAGATACTAGCTAAACTGAACGAAAATGTGTACGATGCAATAAAAAACGCAGAGATTACAGACGAGATTCTATCAGCTGAGGATGACACCATCCAGTTAAAGAAACGGGTTGACGAGATTCGAGAGTATATGAAACCGAGGAGCGCTCAAGATGAAAATGTACAAGAGAACACCAGCAACTACCAGGCCGACGAAGCAGGGATAACACCAGCGGAACTCATACACACAACCGACGGACCGACACACATGGGAGATGTAACCATTCATCGGATAATAAACAACACCGGTTTGCAGAATCAAACGGTCAGTAAAACATACTTACTTAATCATAATCTGCCAACACTGACATTGTCCACCATTTCAGGTGAAATCCTTAAATAGTAAAGTTTTGGGATTCATTTAACGCAGGTGTTCATTCGAACTCACACTTGACTTTTGTACAAAAGTTTACGTATCTTAAATCTCAGTTAGAAGGTGATGCAGCCAGAGCCATAACTGGTTCAGTTTGATGAACGCTTATTACACCGAGGCAGCAGAGTTACTCACTGGTAGGTTTGGCAGGACGAGTACAATTATACATGCCCACATGCAAGCTTTCTTACATTTGCAGGTCCCGAGTTCACAAATTGACAGCTTACGAAATTACTATGATAAACTGGAAACGAATAAACGGGGCCTAGAAACAATAGGAGAACAACAGGAGAATGTTGGTTGTCTACTTGTGCCAGTTATACTAGTTATGCTCCCCCTGAGTTACGTAGAAACCTTGCAAGAGTAAACGAAACCAAAAAATGGTCATTTGGTGAATTACGGATAGCCTTTAATCGGGAATTAAACATTATCGTGGCTGGATTAGATGATACGAAGCAACCAGTCGCGCACATCCTGACGTCGTCATTTCAAACCAGCGCAAGCACCAGACACCATCGCGCAACACAGAACCAGCAGCAGAAACAGGTATCGGAAACCGAAGAAAATCATCTACCTGCCGACTGCTTTCAAGTGAAGGATTACAGTGCAAGAATAAAGGTCATCAAACAAATTTGTTTGTGTTTCAACTGTTAAATCCCACATAAAGTATCAAACTCACATTTCCGCTGTCGTACATGCAAACGCAAACATCACACTAGCACACTTACAGTCATACTGCAGCGCCACACTAACACTCTGCAACATTAAACACACACACGTCACACGCAAACGTTGTGCTCTAAATCCACCATTTCCAGTAACGCCATCACAGCTAAACAAATTCATGTTACATACTATGTCATGTGAATCGAGACAGGGTGTTTTACTGAAGACAGCTGTAGCACCGATCTGCAAAGACGAGTTCCAAGCAGATGCGAATGTCCTGTTTGATGAAGGTGCACAGAGATCGTTTATTACAGAGAAGTTGGCACACGGACTCCAAGTTGCGCGAAGTGAACTAATACACCTTGCATCATTCGGAAGTTCTACCAGTCCGTACGTTGGTGTGACAAGGATAGAGTACATGTTAAAACTCTAGATGTTGAGTCAAAAGCACTGAACTTTCTGATAGTACCGACAATAGCTGCACCACTAAACAACAGAACACAGAGACAAGTCACTCGTTGGCACACCATATTGCGTCTGACGACATGTTCGAGATTGAAGTTTTGGTAGTAGGCGCTGATTATTTTTGGAATACCATGCATGTATCATGAATTTAATTAAAGCACCTTCACCAGCTTGCGACCTCGAGAAGTTTTGGAATCTTGAAAGTCTAGGAGTTTGTGAACAGATCCCTAAACAGACCGGATATGACATAATTCAAACCACCATGAACGACCGGCCGTTAACTTAAGTGTCATCAAGCGATTTCTATATCAACACCCAGAACTCAAACCAATTTCCAATGGAAACCTGCCGATCCGTCATGTTGATGAGAGATGACATATAACGGAAATTAATCGGCGACTTTCAAGATAGATAGAAACGAGATTACCTTACATCACTTCGGGAACGTCACCAAACAACACGCGATCGCACGTGCAATACGCAGACTATCAAAGCGGGGTGACGTAGTTCAGATCTATGAAGGCAAGCCACGTGCCTTATGGAGACTTGCTGTTGTGGAGGAGGTTGTGCGGGCGAGAGACAATCTTATACGGTCAGCAAAGCTGAAAGATTGTGTGACCAACAGACCTATCGACAGTTGTACCCTCTGGAAATATCGACTGATCGGGATTCAGACCGCGTGAACAATAAGTGACATATCTATGTTATATATATTACATGGTTATAATCAATTATATTCCTTAAAATATGTTTCAGCGAAACTATTCACAGTCATTTAGAGTATGAGAATTTGAGAGATGATCTTGTACAAAGACTGTAAATCTTTTCATACAGTGATATTATTTCATAATAATTAATTAATTCATGTGCGCGTTTCAAAATGCTAATAATTTATGTTGTCGTTGTATTTAATCATTTTGACGCCCTGAGTATGTCGTGGAATTACTTCATGACGTTAAGACAGACGTTATTTGGCGCGTTAACGCTTATTGGCATTAACATTCTTAGACCGAATACGGTTTGTGTCAATACAATGCAAAAAATATGATTTACTGTAAGAGACTCCTGGCAAGGAACCCATTCAGGTTAAACTTCTCTTTTTCAAAAGTATGAATGAGATAATCTAGTATGTCCACTGCGACAGCGGGTAAGAGCTACGTCTTCCCGCCTCCTTTCTCTGCAAGGAGAGATATGACTAGGATTGGCACCCTTCTTCCTCTAGAGACAATGGAGTCTGCACCTGAGTATCTACTTGGTTGTGGGACAGCAGCGGTGGTTGTGGCTGAATAAGCCAATGCGGAAGCTGCAGCTTCTGCCGCACTTGCTGCAATTGTCCTTGTTGATTACTATTGGTGCAGCAGTGGTAGGCTGAGTTCTCTGCTGTTTGCGGCTCTTCCTTTCCTCGCGCTGGATCTCTATCTACTCCTCAGCCTGCTTGATCCGGTTTTGACATTTGCACGCCAGCTAGAGCGATCGGAGGTTGCTGTTTTGAGATCTGCTGGATTGATGTTGCATGACTTCATATCACTCTTGCAGACATCCCTGTAGCGCAGGGCTGGTCCAGTGGCGAGCTCGCCATAGAAGATATCCTTTGGGATGCGGCCATCGTCCATCCTGCATACGTGTCCGAGCCAGCGTAGGCGCCTCTGGGAGAGTGTTGCGAACATGCTTGACATGCCTGCCTTGAACAAAACATCTGCGTTGGAAATGCGATCCTGCCAGGTGATGCCGAGGTGTCGTCCGAGGTTGCGCAGGTGGAAGGCGTTCAGGGTGCATGTACAGGGTCCAAGCCACACTGCCATACAGCACGCACGCTTAGTACACTTTAATCTTAGTGCTGAGGTGCTGAGGGTCAGCATGCATTTTACCCACACACGCTTCGATAGGACGGCCATGGCGGTTGCTGCTTTGCCTATCCTCACGTTGAGCTCGGCATCCAGGGATAGGTTGCTGGAGATTGTGGAACCGAGGTATGTGAACTTGTCCTCGACCTCCAAGGTGTGATCGCCTATGGTAATTGTGGGAGTCGTGCTGAAATCCTGACCCATTATGTTGGTCTTCTTGAGGCTGATGGTGAAGCCAAACTATGTGCACGCCTTCGCAAAGAGAGTGATGAGTCGCTGAATAGCGGCTTCCGTGTGAGCAGTGAGAGCGACATCATCAGCAAAGAGCATCTCCCGGATGAAGACCTTGCGCACCTTGGTCTTTGCTCTAAGGCGGGCAAGGTTGAATAGGTTCCCGTCGCTTCGTGTGTCGAGGAAGATGCCAAGTTCGGACTCGCTGAAAGCGTAGCGCAGGAGAAGGGAAAAGAATATGCCGGAAAGTTTCAGGGTCAGGACACACCATTGTTTCACTCCGCTCTTGATTGGGAAGGGGTCCGATGATGCTCCGTCATACTGAACAGTGCCAGACGTGTTGGTGTGGAATGACTTAACCAGCTTCAGAAGCTTGGTGGGGCATCCAATCTTGTGGAGAAAAGCGAAGAGACCAGATCGACTGACCAAGTCAAACGCGAGGTACAGGGGACGTCGCTGTTTGTGGCACTTTTCCTGCAACTGCCTGAGGGAGAACACCATGTCGATGGTTGATCGTTTGGCCCGGAACCCACACTGTGACTCTGGATACACGCGGTCAGTAAGTACCTGCAGCCGGTTGAGGACTACCCTGGCGAAGCCTTTTCCCACAATGCTGAGGAGGGAGATTCCACGATAGTTGTTGCAGTCGTTGCAGTCGCCCTTGTTCTTATAGAGCGTGACGATTTTCGCATCCCTAATGTCTTGTGGTATCATTCTCTCTTCCCAACACATTAGCAAAAACTCATGGAGGTGTCCAAGGAGGGAGCTTTCTTTTGCGGCCTTCACAACCGCCTTCACAACCTCTGTTGGGATTCCGTCACTGCCTGTTGCTTTCCCGCAGGACAGCGAGTCAATGGTCTTTCTTAACTCCTCGATGGTGGGTGGCGAGTCGAGTTCTTCCATGGTGGGCATTGGGATGATGTTCTCCATGGCTGTGTCAGTAACCACTCTCTAGAGTACAATTCCCCATAGTGCTCAATCCATCTCTCCATCTGCTCTCCTCAGTCCTTGATGTAGAAGCCGGAGGTGGACTTGAGGGGTGCGGTTTTGGTGACATTAGGTCCAAAAGCTTTCTCCAGCCCCTCATACATGGCACGGGTGTTTCCGTAGTCTGCAGAGGTCTGGATGTCACTGCAAAGCTTCAGCCAGTAGTTGTTGGCGCACCTGCGGGCGACCCTCTTGGCGTTGTTGCGGGCTTCTCTATAGGCGGCCAGGGTTTTCTCGCAGGGCTTCCTCTTGTACTTGAGAAGCGCAGCACCCTTGGCGGCTAAGGCAGGCTCCATCACTTCAATCCCGGCCTCGAACCAGTCTGGTATACTGCATCACGAATAAAGTCCCAGCATGCTGTGGCACTGTCTCTGGGGCTGTCTTCTAGGAACTTGTCGATGGCCTCAGCAAAGCATTTGCGCAGCTCAAGCTTTGAGGCTTTGGCCGTGACGAAGCGAGGCCGGCTCGTCTGCTTGGAGTGGTGCATCCGTCTGGGTCGGAGACGCAGTTTGCTGCCGACCAGGGAGTGGTCAGTGTCGCAGTCGGTACTATGGTAACTGCGCGTGAGGATTACGTGGTTCAGCATGGATCTTCTAGTAATGACGAGGTCCAGCTGGTGACAATGCTTTGACCTGATATGTCGCCAAGACACTCTGTTGTGGGGCTTGGTGGAATAGAATGTGTTGGTGATGGCGAGGTCATGGAAGGAGCAGAGCTCAAGTAGCCACTGTCCGTTCTCGTTGAGCATGCCAACTCTAAATGTCCGATGCAACGTGGCCAGAAGGTTTGGGCTGCGCCTACGCGGGCGTCGAAGTCTCCGAGCAAGAACAGGTTTTCCTTTGCTGGTACCTCTCTTATCCTTGTCTCGAGCTCCTCATAGAATGCATCTTTAGCCTCGGATGTGGAACAAAGTGGGAGCGTAGACACTAAAGATGTGTGCAGGTACTGAGGAGGTAGTGAGACGCAGTGAGAGGATGCGTTCGATTCCCTGTGAAGGAGGTTAGCAGGAGGGAGTTGCGAACTGCGAAACCAACTTCGTAGAGTCTGCGCTCATCTGACTCCAGACCTTGCCAGAAGAACTTGTAGTCCTTCTCCTTGAGACAGCCACTGGAAGCGAGGCGTGTCTTCTGGAGGGCGGCGATGTCGATGCTCCGCTTGGCCAGCTCGCGGTCGATGATGGCAGTTTTCCTGGCGTCGTCTACTCCTCCCACCGTCGAAAGCAACCCCTAGCGTCCGGCTCTACGCCAAACGAGCCTATGCTTATAACTATATCTCCCCTTCTCTCTCTCTCTTAAGATATTATACAATTACATTCAAGTGATATATAGTAATTAAACAATAAAAGCTTATGATAAGTATTATACTGAATAGATTACATTAATTAGGGTCATCCGACTTCAGAAACTCTGCTGATTCTATTTATTCTTCATCCTTTTATTATTATCTTTCTTCAAAATTAAAATGTATCTACAACTAAAAGTTCTGCTCCGATTTCGCTCAGATGTTCAGATCTTGTTGGCAGGATTCGCCGAAACAAGGCATTCCATTGTCATACTCATAGCTTGGGGAATACCAGAGCTATTCCATAGTTGTATATTTTGTTTATTTTTTTTTCTGGACAAATTATACAAATTAAAAACGTTAAATTTAGACTTTAGTAATCAAAGGAGTATGGCCTTGTGCGTATCTGAAAACGAAAATGGCATGCTTGCTTAATCGCACATTCTCAAATTTGAGTGAAGCAATCTTTGGCAAGAAATTATCGCTGAAAATTCACCAGTGTGTAGTCCTTGATAAGCCAAACATTTCATCTACAGGTATTCTGGGGATCGAACCAACCGTTTAGTCGCAGTGTTGACTATGCTTTAAGTCGTTAAACCTATATGGTTGTAGACCTTCATACAATGATATGTGATAACTATGGTGCCTGGAAGTAGTGAAAGAGAAAGTAAATTTTAAATTTTTTAAGCGATGTACAATAACACACTGAAAACTTTCTGGACAGGTCAGAAAATTAAAATTTGTATTTACTTTGCCGGCCGAACACAATATTAATTTCTTATGACAATAGTTAATGTCGAGTACTGACTAGCTTCAAAGGCAAAATGTCCACACTGCCTGTTTTTAATATAGCTTTTCTATTTTATCACTCACTGCCACATATCCTCACTATGACTTACAAATGTCCTTTTTCATTTTATTTATATTTGTGCTTACTCTCCTGTCTGTTTCAGTCGTATTTGATTAGTTATTTATTGTTGAAAAGCTGAATTTCTCAAGTAGATTTTGCATTGTGGTAGGGGTCTATTGGACATTCATTGCAGACGAAGTGTTTAGGAAGATTTCAGGCACCTGTTAACCCATGTGCATGTGTGGACGTTTTGTGTGCGTGCGATAGTTATAGAATTTATTATTCTAAATTTCTGAATATTTTCTCTTGCTTTACCTTAAGTGGTCAGTATTTGCATTATTTTAAGACGTAATTTTTTTCCATTGTTAGACTACCTCCCCATTTTTATTTAAACAATATATACAAACATTTAAGCAATATGAAAGTAATTAAGTCCCAAAAGATTTCAATATGTTGTAATTCTCTCTGCGCAGTAATACAAGGTCAAGTGAAGATTGCATTAAAACCAAAAAGGCCTTATACCGGAATATACGTCAATATAGATTTGCGTGTTTGACAAGATATACATGTACGAGAACTGTTTACACGGACTCAAAATCCCCACGTGTTGTCCTAACGACTCCTAGGTAATGTATAGTTAAGTGCACAAGGTGCAGTTTCGCTCATATTTGTTTTAAAATCTAAGCCAGAAAACACATTTCTGACTTCCTTAGTTTCTTAAGGAACTGGCAAACTTCTTAGGAAGCACTTAATTTCAAAACATTAACTTTTAAATAAATATAAAGGTTAGCTTATCGATAATAAGAAAAAACCTAAGCAAGAATTATCATTATAAAATACATCGCAGTGAAATAGTAATGGGCATTATAGGGACGTCAAGCTTCTTTGAGGGGTTGGGGCCCGGGGACGGGTAGATGTGTCGAGGTAAAATCCCGATGAACCTAGGTAAGTAGGCCCTCTAACATAAGGTTGTTGCCTGACCGCGACTCGAAACTCTTCAGTTATGGATCGAATAGTTAAGCTACAAGTGGTTGACCCAAACCCCTGACAACGGGCGTCCCGAGGTGATAATTACAATGAGAATGTAACAATGATTTTGATCGTTTATCCTTTATTTCAACAGTTTAAATTGATACACCGGTTATATAAATATATAAAAGGCTTGGATAAAAGTACGGATACGTGATTTTGTCAAAAGTCCGCTCCCCCAATTAATGATAGTGAAAGTTAAACGCTATACATACATGTATATATATATATATATATATATATATATATATATATATATATATATATATATATATATATATATATATATATATAAAATATCGTGGCATTTGACAATGATTTGCGAAATGTGCAATGCATTCTTATTCCGTTTGTAACGATGGTCCTGGCTTATTTAACCGATTGCGAAAACAACATTATTCACATTGATCATAAAATGAAAACCTAGAATGTGCACTTTAACAAAGCTAGTAAATAAATAAACATGAAGTAGTAAATAAATAACCATAAAGGATACAGTCAAGGAATGTCTAGCAAAATAAAAGATAAAATAAAATTGCCTCTAATTAGTACTTCATCATTTTCACAGCCGCAAAAACGTAACATAATTACAAAAAAATATAATAAGTATGAATAATAAAGCCTTATGCATGAATGTTACATAATGTTGCGACACATGTAAATGATAAATGGTTTTGTATATACAATTGAAAGTAGTCAGATTTGTACATACAATGCTGTTAGTTGTACATGAATGGAGTGCAACACAAAGTTGTAATATTTCCGTGGTTTATTCTTGTAATAAGTCATATAGCCGCACAAAATGATACAGTTTGAATTATGCGATATATAAAACTGTAAAGCGTCAGGTAAAGGAAGTAATTAGGTGAAAAAACTGTGCACATAAAAAGTTACATATAAAGGCGTATACAGAGTTATGTTGCAACTGCTGCTGTTGCTGCTAGTGCTTCTACTGCTACTGCTACTACTACTTACATATTCATCTAACGTCGTAAAACACACCCATTTAAACAGTAACGTTATACAATTTTAAGGCTGTTGCAATCAAGTAAACTTTTTTACACTAAGTGTACCACCATTTATTCTTCTCTGATCATGTTTGCTCTTGATTCAAAAAGTAAAGTTCACTTATAATCAACAATTTTTGTGTAGTTTTCTAATCGAAATAATATCACTTTCTTTTCTCAATACTATGTGGACATTATTTTTCAATGACGTATCTACTTTCGTCGTAATGTACCAAAGAAAACATCAGCGCTTGAACATTTTTTATTAAAAAAGACCGGGTTTCTTTCCATTGAATCAATTTGAGAAACCCATTAGATTTGCGAGGTTAGAGCTCTGTAAAACGGGATTAACCACCCCAGTCGGACCATATTGCCGACTGACCGTTCCAAGGCGGTAACTGTCGGTTTTGCTCTTTTCGTTAAATGACTCATCACAAATTTGTTCTTACTTTTCACTTGGCTTGCATGTGAAATACCTTTGTCCAGTGCATTTTTAGAGTTGGCTATATGTTGCAATGATCAAAGGGCTTTGTCGTATATTCTTATTCTGTTTAAACATAATTTTATTATTACATTTGATCGTGATAACTAAGTCACATTTCCCTAAACGCAGACTCGGTCGTTTATGTATGTCATTTTATACTGTTTTAGTACCACAAAACCAACATTAAGCCTCAATACAAAGAATAAAAGACAAATAAAAAAACCAACAACGACACAGTGTAAGGAAACCAATATTCTTGAATAAATAAAACAAAGTGAAACAAACAAAACTTATACAGTAATAACAATTAAAGACATAGAATCGTGCACATTTATTAAGTTGCAGTTGTTGAATAACATTATGAATCAATAGACAAACTATTACGTCTGATCACTATATCAAAAATCAACATTCTTTCTTTCAAAGTGTTTTTTGTTGTTTTTATGTTGGGAGTGTAAAAACGCATTGCGACGCTTTTCAGCTAAATTTTGCAGAATTAAACTTAACACCGACATACGTATCCGAACTGCGCATGCGATTAAATACTTCATGTCTATGCGTAAGTCATGTACACTAAGCTTGTGAGGCAGGAACTAAAATACAAATCTTTTGGAACCAGCCGCAATACAAGTGGTAAAGCGTCGGATTGCAAATCGGGACCTCGCGGGTTCAAACCCAGGCCGGGTCAAACCCAAAACTTTAAAGTTGGTAGAAGTGGCTTCCCCTCTAACGCTCAGGGCTAAGGGGACAGCATTACGCCTGACTCGCCGGTGTAATTATAATGGACCGGCCGGGTTAAGTCCATGGGCACCTAATAAGTGCCCTCTGTGCTATAATGATGGAAATGTCGCTGCACGGTATCGGCAATATGCCGGCAAATCCAAAATCTCACAAATCTTGTGGTTAAAGTGTCATGCACCTACTCAAAGTGGGGACCAAATCGATTTACACAGCAAAATAAAAGCATCATTGCTCGATCGATAAAAATAAAAAGATGTAATTAAATTAAAATTGACATGAATTGAATGACGCTATTATTTATAGCTTGTTCGAGTTACCTTAAAAAGATAGAACGCCTTAATGTTCATTAGACACTGTTATTTTTCAAATGACACAATTCTTTGCACAGACAAGAGGAATACAATTGACATTCCCTCAGAATAAAACCCTGAAACACCACTTCTATGTGATTTGCTCTCTACGGCGAATAAATGAGCAATTCCCATCAGTTGACTATAATTGTCTGACCAGTTCTGTTTATTTGGACATTTAGACTTGTAGCAAATGATGAAATATGCATATGTCTTAACAAAAGGAAATATTCACCTTTTTCCTTTGTATAAGCAATTTTTTGTGTTATTTGTCCTATATAGTTTACTTATGTTTACTTCTGTTGTTGATGGCACTTCTTTCTTTTAATGTTTACATCTTATCTTTTTTATTTGTCCTTGAACATTGACTAAACCTATAACTTCGTGTTCCCCTCAAATGCTTTAGCTGCATTCATTTGTGATGCACTACCTACAGAAATGACTGTACGGTTTGTTGGTTTTTGTTTTTTATTGTCTGTCACTTTTGTTTGACCCTGAATAACGCTGCCTGAAGCGTTAAATTTTGGTTCTAAATTGTCTTCTCTATTTCTGACTTCCGTTGCTGACTTCTCTGTTTCTGATTTTTTCTTGGAGCCCTTACTGGATATTCGCTGATGTCTTGTTATGTCTTGGGGCACATCGCTTGTCCTCCGAAGGTCTGCAGTCATGTCTCCATGCTGATCATTCTTTTGCACAAGTCCGTCATCATATTTCACTTTGCCATCATTTGGCTCTTCAGCTGTTTTCTTATCTCGGACTTTGGCTCTGTGCTTTATTTCTTCGTCTGGTTTCTTCTGGTCTTCAGTTTTAGCTGGTTCAAATACTGCGGTGTCAACATCACCGGCAGTTTTATTCGATGAGAGTTCTGGATCATCACCTGGCTTTGCTTTGATGACTTTATTTTTACATGATTCATTCCTTGAGGCGCCTATTTCTTCCTTATGTGTTGCACCACCAATTTGTTTGTCATCTTCAGCTGGTGTTCTGTCGTGTTGCTTCCCTTGAGCCACGCCCTTCATCAGCAGAGGACCCCCTTCATGCAGAATCAACGGCGGCCAGACGACAAAATCAATTGTATCTCCTCGTTTTGTGTACTCCTTGTACTTATTCTTGTCCCACGGTTTACCCCTGACAATCTTGTTTTCCATATAGACCATGGGATCCTGGACAGCCATTAGCCAAGTGATTTTGACGACCTGATCTATATATTCCATGACCATGCTGTCTTTGTCGCTCTCAGCAGGTAGTTTTACCTGTTTCTGTATCTCATCCAAGATCGGCTAGAAAAATGTAGATAATATATCTTAATAAATAAAATACGTGATTGTTACGTTAAACTATTCTAAACATACATGTACATAAAACTGCAGATCAATAGTGATAGGAAAATGTATTATCCACAAGTTTGAATACAATTTTCCAACCTTATATGCCAGTGCATAATATATCCCGAATTCTGAAAAGTAATGGCTATTGCATGGCAAGTCGATGCTGCGATAACGACAAGGCCAGAAGAGGGGATGATATATGTATAATGTCTAGCTATATAAAAGGGTGGAGCAGAGCGTGAGAAAAGTGATAACAAAAAAAAAATAATACAACTACATAAGTTGTGATTTAAACGGGTGTCAACTGACGCTTATCAGTGTATTTTGATTTAACTCCAATCTTTATTGTTTTAGTCGGTTTTCTGTGTCCTTTACTTGTTTTTATTGTATCGATCACATTGTTACAAGGATATTTGCATGGATTTTAACAAGACATTGTTATGTAATGGCGAGACTACCTTTCTGATTGATTCCTGACCAAGTTTGAAATCTTTCTTTAGGTTGTTTTTCTCTTTTCTTTTACGCTCCAATGTGTTTTCGTCCTGCAATAAATATTGACAATCAAACCAAATAGACAACCATTAGATGATTTTATTTTATTTTTAATATTTCCCCTGTGAAATAAAACACAAGCATGTTTCGAATACATTTATAGAACATACATTTAAGAATAAATTTATTCAAATACTCATTAACATGTAAATGGATTTATAGTATGACAAATACAGAAATAAAATAGTTTCCTGAAAACTTAGACAAATTTATCGTTTTCTGTGTCCGTAAAAATAGCCCCCCCCCCCCAAACAAGACATTAAGTATTGTAGGAACACATTTGTATCGGAGCACATTTGTCTCATGTAAGACCGATGCGGTCGCATTAGTTTCACGTGAGACCTCAAATGTCTAACCAAAATACATTTGTGCGACAAATGTGATCCGATCAACTTTTTAAGGATCAAGAAAGCACAATGTGCCTCTGTCATTTTAAATGAAAGACAAGCACATTTGTCACATATGCTTTACGGCAGAACAAAACTTGTAATCGAAGTTCACCGTCTTACCTCATGTCAAATATAATCACCTACAGGTTTGCTATTGTTGTCTTTTTTTTTAAATGTTAAAATTAAAAGCTGGAGTAGAACTATTAATTCCAACATCTCTCATTCAAAATTGGATAAACCTTAAGGTGTACACAGAAACATAAAGAATCCCATTAGTGTCATATATAATATATCGTATATCGTGCCTCTCAGCGGAATATCTATCGCATACGGGCGTAATAGCTATCGAGTGGCCACGTAACAGCTGTCGCGTGCACAAATAATACCTATCGTGTGCGTTCGCAATACCAATCGCGTGCACACGTAATTTCTATCATGTGCGAACATAATAGATATCGCGTGCTTGATTCTGCAAAACAATAAGTTTTGATACTGATATCAAGATGAATCGTAAATACCCATATAAGTAAACAGAATAGGTAATTGGTGATTGACGGTTAATCGAAAAGTATCGAAATTAAAACTCCGTGATAGGAGATTAACGAACCCCATAACAGATTATCACTTTTTGTCACTTTTCGTGTAAAATCCTTCAACATATATAACACAGCTGGGATATTGGATCCAAAAAGTTTAAAACATTTATCCACGCTATTGGGAAAACAATAATCTAAGCAGAAATACACATTCTTGCTCTGTCGTAATAAGTAGGTTTTCAGGTTGTAAATGTGGACATACAGACGGACAGAAAGACAGTCAGTCAGGTTTATATCTGCATTTTCGGACAATTACAACATACTAACCAGAAACAGTTTACCTGTTAAGTAGAAATTTAGTAGGGTATAATAGAATGAAAGACAAATGTGCTTCGAGTGTCCTTCCTATTGTGTGTCGCACATATCTGTCTCATTTACAATTTGTCGCAAATATGACTGTTTGAGAGCATATCGGTCACACCTCGTAAGACAAATGTGCTCCAAGACAAATGTGCTTCTACAAAGCATACAAAGGTTTAAACATTTTTTTTTGTATTAAGGTGTGTCGATGTCGCTCTAGCGTCTAAGTACATTGTAGGACTCTGATACTCTGGTTTCTGGTGCCAAAAATGGGTTGTATTTTTGAAAGTTCATTAATTGAATATGTGCAATCATGTTTCCTTTGTATTTCTACACAATCAACATGTATACATCTCGGTTTCAAGAAAACAAAACCCACAAAAATCTTTCAACGTTTTTGAAACACAATATAAAATATAGTATATTCTAAGTTTTGGACAGTGATGTAATCTGCCTAAAATCCTCTTCCAAAACAAATATTTTCAATCAATAGTGTTCATATATTTTGGTAACATAATGTTAAACAGTTTATCTGATATAAAACTTTACATGTTATCTATGTTCAAGGTTGTACTAAAATATGACCATGCCATAAAAACACCCTTTCAAGAGAGCGTAAATCTCATTCAAATGTTTTATTAACACTTTTCGAAGATAGCAAATGTTTATTCTGCCTTTTTCTTCTTCTTAATTTTCCAAAGGGCAAAACTATACCTTTTCTTGCGAAAAATCAACTTCTACATGTATATATAAATTTGTTTGTTTTGTTATGTTATTGAAATACATCACAGTGACCAATTATGATCAATATACTGATGTCCAGCCATTTTGGTGGAGGAAAGACCCCAAACAAATGTCGCACCGCAGGTCAGCTGGAAATCTTTTCCCAAATTAAGTCCTTTCTTCCGAACGGGATATGAAATTTGAATATTTAATGAAAACAGTAAAGAAGGAAATGGACGTACCAATTTTGACGACTCCATTTTCTGATTAAAATTGTTCCACTTCTCTTTGACACTGTTAGAAGAAGCTTTGTACGAAATCTGTAACATTGTGAAAGAAAGTATATATATATCAATGACGTGTATTCCTCTGTGACTTATGTATAGCTAGGTTCTTAGCTGTATCAACAAGTGATTGTTATTTGTTATTGTTAATACACACAGGTATTAGTAGAAGGGCTTACGAGTAAGATGTCCAATAAAATTCCAATTGCCGTTTCTTCTGATTCTTTTTTACTCAGCACATCAAATGCATCTGTCCATGCGTTGTCGTAAAGTTCTGAGTACATTTCGGCAATCTTCGTCGGTCTATTTGGGTCACTCAGATCGGTAATTTCCGGATTACCGTCCATCAATTTGGCAGAGATAAGCGAACTCAACCTAGAATAAAACATAATTGGTCACACCAGTTTTTGTAGGTTTATTGTAACACAGCCTAGATTTCATAAAACAAAATTAATGTGACGTAACAGGGCTCCATAGCAGAACGCAGCATCATTCCATGATTACAACTTTATTAAAGAAAGTGACGTTTTACAATATATCAACAGTGAGGTATGAATACCTCTCTCTACCATTCTGCACTTCTAATATTGAATATATATATATATATATATATATATATATATATATATATATATATATATATATATATATATATATATATATATATATATATATATATATTAGAAAAAAGTCTCTAAAGTCTAAACTAATTGCTGATACAAACTGGCATAAGTTTATGCCGATGTCGTCATTCCTACAGTGCACAGCTCACGCTTCCCGCCTATATTTTGACGTATGCATCAATCACGGTCCTGAATCGTGCCTCTTCATTGTCAATTTACTGGTATCCCGTGCGTCATAGTTTTTTTTACTGCAGAACACATTAAAGCAGGGCAACGACCTTTAAATGTTTGTTCAGTTGGAACAATGACCCATTCAAGTAACTGTAACGTTCAAGGATTTGCAGTAATTTAAGGGAGATATAAGTGACGCACCAAAAAAAACAACTTCAAGTCATTGAGAAATGTCGTTTTATAAATACTTGATTGCAAAACTTAACTAACTTTAATTCAAACAATCTGGACACGTAATAAGAGCAAACGTTTAAAAACAAAGATATTCAGAAACTCGAATGTGGTTATAAAGGTGATTTCATATTGCCTTTAAAATCAACTTGATTGTCTCAATCACACAAAAACACCCAGGTAAAGTTCGATAAACGTGTACAATCCATTTGCAGTTGTATCGGCGAAATTTGAAACACAATAATCTAGTTGGTCTAAACGGCAGTGGAAACATGCCGTTAAGGATAGTGTTTGTGATCACGTTCTGAATGTATGTGTTCGCAATTTAATTGTGTATGTGATCGGGATGTAATTGTGCCTGTGGCCATAATGTGAACGTGCGTATGGTGGTGATAACCTTGTAGAGAACTGAATAGTTTCCGAATTTGAGTCGTGGAGTTAACGGCAAGCGATCGAAACGTCGTGCGCATATATAGTTTAGAGGTTAGGCGACGAATGATTCCTTCTCATGTGTTTTCGACACGCCCTTTGACTTACACATAAAACCGCATATTCGGCATAGTAAAAATGAGTTTTGTTCACAACAAAACTAACTTAAACAAAGGCAACATATGCTTACCTTATCCGGAGCTCCTCTATTTCCTTCTCCAGTGCAATATTTCTACAGAACAGACAGGAAATTTACTTTTTTAATTGAGGTCATCGGCACATGATACAATGCACTGGTACAAAGACATACATTAGGAGAATACAGACAATATAGAAAACATGTGTTTTCAATACTTTAACATTATATTGTTGACAGACTGGACAGTCTTTAGAGGATAGTTTCATCTGTCGTTGACAAAAGTCTAACTAAACTATTAAAATCCTTACATCCGCAATAACATCTACACAAAAGATAAGTCGTATAATTTCAATATTTGCGATATTAAAAATAAAATAAAACGTCATTTTCAACAACCCGTATAAATATTTTTATTGTTTTTATTTCTTATCATTTTGTCCGCATAAAATTGAACTTGACCTATCATAAAATAACGATATTAAGCCATCGTTGGTGACCCTGTCGAGTTGGATCATTGGCCTGTATAGTTAGGAAGACCCGCATTTTGTCTTAAATACATGCAATAATTTTAAACATATTAACACATTGTGTACATTAAATAGTCAGAGCCATGGACGATAAGAAGAATTGCATGTGTAAAATGGCCTTGTGCGGAAATTAAACATTTAAAATACGAGTATTCTTAAACTCGGATCTTGTTATGAAATTGTTTTAACCCTGTTTCTGAGATCGATTAAATCGAGAGTCTTGACCGTAAATAAACCGACAAAGTTCGACCAACGTGTTCAATCGAGTTGTGACAAGAGAGCAGTCGGATATAAGCAGGTGGTCGAAATTAAGCGATGACATCTTGTAGATCAGGACAATCGAGTTGGTCTGGTCGGTAGTGGAAACATATTAATGACAAGGGCGATGGAAATATCACGCCATTCAATTGATCTGTGTCAGTGGAACTTGGAGATAAGGCGAATGATTTGATCTGGTCGGATTTCGGAACGCTCTTGAAAGTTTGTTCTATCTTTTATGCGCAAATGTGGATGCAAACCTGTAACTTATCATCTTAGAAATAACAAGATTTTTACCAGCATTATTATAATATATGTTACATGTACATCTGTGTAACTGATTGACAGCATGCAGTACAACTACTAGTGTTTAGTAAAGATTATTTACCACAGGCATTGTTACCATAGAAACCGTGGTCGAATGACATAAACCTAAACATTTTAAACATTGTTTAGATTATAAATTTAAATGTAAGTAAAAAACTCTTAATACTCTTAATAGCTATGATTCTTTGTACTTTGAATATTTGTTTTGGCTAGATACATCATTTTCACTCTTATTGTTGAGAGAATATATGTACAATTGATTTTGTAAAATTGTAAATATTTTTCAAAGGAAAAAGTAATTCATGGGTACTTTTGTCTGTGAATAAAGCAATGATTAGGGTGCAAAATTATCCCTTTTAAAGAATTTCAAAGTAGTCAGTTTTGGCCTTTTTGGTTGCCATGGAAACATAGAGTATACAAAACAACTAGTTCAACAATTTATACCTTTTCATTTTGGATTAACTTTTAAAATATAAATAAATAAAATAAATAAAATAAATAAATAAATAAATAAAAATCTTAATTTATTTTCAGACTACGTGTTATTTTATCTTAATTTTTGGCGAGTAAAAAAAGCTCATTTAGCAAAGAAAAAATGTTCATAAAATTATATATTTCATACAGCATGGTCATTTTACAAAACAACAACAACAAACTAGTCAACATTTTTTTTTCTATTCAATTTTGAATTCACCATTCCATTCTGAATTACATATTAAAAATAGAAAATTTTATGAATGGAGTATTTTTCATAAAACTGTAGAAAGCGTGTTTATACATAATATTGTAAGCACAAAAGACTTTCATTTGAAGATAATTTCATCCGCTGTGGACAAAAGTCTAACAAAATTATCAAAATCCTTACATCCCCAATAAAGTCTACACAAAAGATAATTCTTCAGATTTCCATATTTTCGACATAAGAAAACCACAAATCTAAAGTTATTTTCAAAAATGTGTATTTGTTGACTTTAAAAGCTAATGCTACAATTGACTACAATAAAAAGGGAGTCATTAGGTTGCCATTCATTATTATATTTTAAAGTAAAATGATTATAAATGTTGTAATCAAGATTATATTGAACAAACATCATTGTTTTATTTAAATTTTATCCGCGCATCCTGATTGACTACTTTGTAAATGCATAAATTCCATTCCATAAATTCGCACTTGGACGTCGTCAAATCGTACACAATTTAAGATGTTAAGGAACGCAAAGGCTTGTGATTAAAATAGTTTTGAATGATTCAAATCCCTTAAGGCTTTTTTAAATTTCATGTCAAGTAGTGACGTACTTTTTTAAAGCTACACGTCATTTGTCTGTGTCAGTTTGTAAACACTGTCTTAAAAGCAGCAGAACTTTGAGTTATTCATATAAAAAGAAGAACGTGTGCATGTTTAATTAGGCTTTGAGTTAGAGCGATCATAGGATGTGCAATTGAAAAAGTTTTCTTCGATTTCGTTCGTGGAGAACAGTGTAAAATGATATTCAATCTAATGGCCCTGTCAAAGTTAAATCTGCTGATTCTGTACCCCAGCCATTCATGATTTAGTTTGAGTTTGATAATAGGTGATGCACCTGCTTTGAAGTTTTAGTGACTTTAGCTACAACTAAGTTAACCTTTATTCACATTTGTCACGAATCGTTTGTCATGAAAGATTAGTTCCTTTTTTACTCTTCTTTTGTTTGTTAAGCACATATGAAAAGATAATACCGTCACTCGAACGAGAATTCATTTTTGGAAAACAAAATAGATCAAAACATTAAACAATACGTTTATTAAACAAATGCTACGATGAATAGAATTCTAGATTGCTGACGAACAAAGAAACTGTAATCACATTCGCCACGGAAAACCTTTCTCAACCTATTGTAATAACATTTTCTTGATTCATAACTAACCTAATATCCCCTATAAACTTGTTTCCCTGTCTTCATTTGTTGTCATTTTGGTTTTCAGTCAAGGAATGTAAATATTTTCATATTGTCCTCGGCATAAATTTTAAGTCTGCAAAAACACATTACAAGATGTTTGTGGCTGGCGCCGATATATTAAACTAAAGTCAACACATGTAAATTGTAAAATAACGATATTAATATATGTTTGGTGACTATGTAGTACCTCTGTGTTGTATCAGTCGCTGCTATAGCGAAACGCCCCTGTCGTTTGTTTGCAGTGCATGGAATAATTGCAAACTACATAACCACATTGCGTACATCAAATAGCTGGGGCGCCCATGGCCGAGAGGTCAGAGTCGCTGATTTGTAACGCCTCAGCCCCTCACCGCGCAAGTTCGAGTTCCGGTCGGGGCAAGAACTCTCATGTGAGTTTTCTCACGCGGTGCGCAGGTGGTTCTACCTAGACATGAGGCTGGTAATTTCCTCCACCAATGATTAGCTGGACATCGCTTATATGATCAGAATTGTGTCGGTGCGATGTAATAAAACAAAAACGAACACACAAACAAACATTAAAAAGTCAGTAACATAGAAGAGTAAAAGAATCGCTTATGCATAATGACCGTGTTGTAAGAATAAACGTTTCCCTACCTTGAACTGAGCTTTTCATTTTTCTGTATCAAGTTAATTTCTCTGTAGAGGAGAAAGGAACAAAAGTTTTCTTTGTAGTGAGTCCACTGGCCAAAAAAGCAATGTAGTGATACAAAGATACGGATATATTAAGCGTGCGTTTCAATGAATACTGAAAATGCAGAAAATACATGATTTCTATACTTACACAAGTTTGTATACGAAATGGATGATTATATTGCGAATAATCTCATCTTTAGTAGACAATAGTCAAACAATTCATATTTTTATTTGTTTTGCAAGCAACAATTGCATATCAACCTAAATAATAAAATACATTTTAGAAATCTCGAACCAAAATGTTAATAAAGACGTAGATTATATTTAATTTCTTTGTTTAACTTTATATAAATCTCTGACTTTGCTTGAAATAATGTGAATATATTTGTTAATTAAATCTTTTAACGATATATATTGAAACTGCTTCATTTACCTCTTTTGATGATCCTTTAAATTACGGCTTAGGCTCTTGAATCTTGTCATGTAGTTGTTTAATCTCTTCTCCGTGTCTGTTGAGGTAACAATATGAAAGGAGATGAATATTCTTAAAAAAGCTTTAATCGATAAACAAAAACAATGAAAACGGCAACAATGAAGGTGATATTGCACTTACTGGTATAACACCAGTATTTCATTGTAGACTTCCTTTCAAATAAGATACCAATAGGATACCGGTACATGTTTTTCTTATGCAATGGCTCTACTATTTATTTAATTTGAAAATTTATTCATATAAAGATAGATTGGCTACCCACAATATAACACATTGGGATTTAAAAAACTTTGCAAGACTGTCATTCAAGCAACCTAGGTAACAGTAGCAGGTATTTTTCTCAAGGCGATGTTTAAGAGAGGTATTCGTCTAAGGGTGGAGACGTTTGAAGAGGGAGCACTGTATATATATATATATATATATATATATATATATATATATATATATATATATATATATATATATATATATATATATATATATATATATATATATATATATATATATTATATATATATATATATATATATATATATTGTCTTTGAAATTTAGAGGTTAGGCGACGAATGATTCCTTCGCATGTGTTTTTGACTTACACATAAATCCGCATAGTAAAAATGAGTTTTGTTCACAACAAAACTAACTTAAACAAAGGCTACATATGCTTACCTTATCCGGAGCTCCTCTATTTCCTTCTCCAGTGCAATATTTCTACAGAAGAGACGGGAAATTTACTTTTTTAATTGAGGTCATCGGCACATGATACAATGCACTGATACAAAGACATACATTAGGAGAATACAGACAATATAGAAAACATGTGTTTTCAATACTTTAACATTATATTGTTGACAGACTGGACAGTCTTTAGAGGATAGTTTCATCTGTCGTTGACAAAGGTCTAACTAAACTATTAAAATCCTTACATCAGCAATAACATCTACACAAAAGATAAGTCGTATAATTTCCATATTTGCGATATTAAAAATAAAATAAAACGTCATTTTCAACAACCCGTATGAATATGTTTTTATTGTTTTTATATCTTATCATTTTGTCCGCATAAAATTTATTTCAGCAGTACTACTTATAATATGGCGCCGCTATAAAATTGAACTTGACCTATCATAAAATAACGATATTAGCCATCGTTGGTGACCATGTCGAGTTGGATCATTGGCCTGTATAGTTAGGAAGACCCAGCATTTTGTCTTAAATACATGGAATAATTTTAAACATATTAACACATTGTGTACATCAAATAGTCAGAGCCATGGACGATTAGAAGAATTGCATGTGTAAAATGGCCATGTGCGGAAATTAAACATTTAAAATACGAGTGTTCTGAAACTCGGATCTTGTTATGAAATTGTTTTAACACTGATTTTGAGATCGATTAAATTGAGAGTCTTGACCGTAAATAAACCGACAAAGTTCGACCAACGTGTTCAATCGGGTTGTGACAAGAGAGCAGTCGGATATAAGCAGGTGGTCGAAATTAAGCGATGACATCTTGTAGATCAGGACAATTGAGTTGGTCTGGTCGGTAGTGGAAACATATTAATGACCAAGGCGATGGAAATATCATGCCATTCAATTGATCTGTGTCAGTGAAACTTGGAGATAAGGCGAATGATTTAATCTGGTCGGATTTCGGAACGCTCTTGAAAGTTTGTTCTATTTTTTATGCGCGAATGTGGATGCAAACCTGTAACTTATCATCTTAGAAATAACAAGATTTTTACCAGCATTATTATAATATATGTTACATGTACATCTGTGTAACTGATTGACAGCATGCAGTACAACTACTAGTGTTTAGTAAAGATTATTTACCACAGGAATTGTTACCATAGAAACCGTGGTCGAATGACATTAACCTAAACATTTTAAACATTGTTTAGATTATAAATTTAACTGTAAGTAAAAAACTCTTAATACTCTTAATAGCTATGATTCTTTGTACTTTGAATATTTGTTTTGGCTAGATACATCATTTTCACTCTTATTGTTGAGAGAATATATGTACAATTGATTTTGTAAAATTCTTAATATTTTTCAAAGGAAAAAGTAATTCATGGGTATTTTTGTTGTGAATAAAGCAATGATTAGGGTGCAAAATTATCCCTTTTAAAGAACTTCAAAGTAGTCAGTTTTGGCCCTTTTTGGTTGCCATGGAAACATAGAGTATACAAAACAACTAGTTCAACAATTTATACTTTTTCATTTTGGATTAACTTTTAAAATATAAATAAATAAATAAATAAAATAAATAAAATAAATAAAATAAATAAATAAAAATCTTAATTTATTTTCAGACTACGTGTTAATTTATCTTAATTTTTGTCGAGTAAAAAAAGCTCATTTTGCAAAGAAAAAATGTTCATAAAATTATATATTTCATACAGCATGGTCATTTTACAAAAAAAAAAAAAACAACAACAAACTAGTCAACATTTTTTTTTTATTCAATTTTGAATTCACCTATTCCATTCTGAATTACATATTAAAAATAGAAAATTTTATGAATGGATTATTTTTCATAAAACTGTAGTAAGCGTGTTTATACATAATATTGTAAGCACAAAGGACTATCATTTGAAGATAATTTCATCCGCTGTGGACAAAAGTCTAACACAATTATCAAAATCCTTACATCCCCAATAAAGTCTACACACAAGATAATTCTTAAGATTTCCATATTTTCGACATAAAAAACAAACAAATCTAAAGTAATTTTCAAAAATGTGTATTTGTTGACTTTGAAAGCTAATGCTACAATTGACTACAATAAAAAGGGATTTATTAGGTTGCCATTCATTATTATATTTTAAAGTAAAATGATTGTAAACGTTGTAATCAAGATTATATTGAACAAACATCATTGTTTTATTTAAATTTTATCCGCGCATCCTGATTGACTACTTTGTAAATGCATAAATTCCATTTCATTAATTCGCACTTGGACTTCGTGAAATCGTACACAATTTAAGATGTTAAGGAACGCAAAGGCTTGTGATTAAAATAGTTTTGAATGATTCAAATCCCTTGAGGCTTTTTTAATTTCATGTCAAGTAGTGACGTACTTTTTAAAGCTACACGGCATTTGTCTGTGTCAGTTTATAAACACTGTCTTATAAGCAACAGAACTTTGAGTTATTCATATAAAAAGAAGAACGTGTGCATGTTTAATTAGGCTTTGAGTAAGAGCGATCATAGGATGTGCAGTTGAAGAAGTTTTCGTCGATTTCGTTCGTGGAGAACAGTGTAAAATGAAATTCAATCTAATGGCCCTGTCAAAGTTAAATCTGCTGATTCTGTACCCCAGCCATTCATGAATTAGTTTGAGTTTGATGATAGGTGATGTACCTGCTTTGAAGTTTTAGTGACTTTAGCTACAACTAAGTTAACCTTTATTCACATTTGTCACGAATCGTTTGTCATGAAAGATTAGTTCCTTTTTTACTCTTCTTTTTTTTGTTAAGCACATATGAAAAGATAATACCGTCACTCGAACGAGAATTCATTTTTGGAAAACAAAATAGATCAAAACATTAAACAATACGTTTATTAAACAAATGCTATGATAAATAGAATTCTAGATTGCTGACGAACAAAAAGATTGTAATCACATTCGCCACGGAAAACCTTTCTCAACCTATTGTAATAACATTTTCTTGATTCATAACTAACCTAATATCCCCTATAAACTTGTTTCCCTGTCTTCATTTGTTGTCATTTTGGTTTTCAGTCAAGGAATGTAAATATTTTCAAATTGCCTCGGCATAAATTTTAAGTCTGCAAAAACACATTACAAGATGTTTGTGGCTGGCGCCGATATATTAAACTAAAGTCAACACATGTAAATTGTAAAATAACGATATTAATATATGTTTGGTGACTATGTAGTACCTCTGTGTTGTATCCAGCCCTGCTATAGCGAAACGCCCCTGTCGTTTGTTTGCAGTGCATGGAATAATTGCAAACTACATAACCACATTGCGTACATCAAATAGCTGGGGCGGCCATGGCCGAGAGGTCAGAGTCGCTGATTTGTAACGCCTCAGCCCCTCACCGCGCAAGTTCGAGTTCCGGTCGGGTTTTCTCACGCGGTGCGCAGGTGGTTCTACCCAAACATGAGGCTGGGAATTTCCTCCGCCAATGATTAGCTGGACATCGCTTATATGATCAGAATTGTGTCGGGGCGATGTAACAAAACAAAAACGAACACACAAACAAACATTAAAAAGTCAGTAACATAGAAGAGTAAAAGAATCGCTTATGCATAATGACCGTGTTGTAAGAATAAACGTTTCCCTACCTTGAACTGAGTTTTTCATTTTTCTGTATCAAGTTAATTTCTCTGTAGAGGAGAAAGGAACAAAAGTTTTCTTTGTAGTGAGCCCACTGGCCAAAAAAGCAATGTAGTGATACAAAGATACGGATATATTAAGATTAGCCTTTTAATGAATACTAAAATACAGAAAATATATGATTTCTATACTTACAAAAGTTTTTTTACGAAATGGATGATCATATTGCGAATAATCTCATCTTGAGTAGACAATAGTCAAACAATTCATATTTATTTATTTTGCAAGCAACAATTGCAAACATGTATCCACCTATATCATAGAATACCTTTTTGATTCGTGATAAAATCTCGAACCAAAATATTAATAAAGACGTAGATTATATTTATTTTTTTTATTTATTTTTATATGACTTTGCTTGAAAAATGTGAATATATTTGTTAATTAAATCGCTTAACGATATATATTGAAACTGCTTTGTTTACCTCTTTTGATGATCCTTTAAATTACGGCTTAGCTCTTGAATCTTGTCATTTAGTTGTTTAATCTCTTCTCTGTGTCTGCTGAGGTAACAACATGAAAGGAGATGAATATTCTTAAAAAAGCTTTAATCGATAAACAAAAACAATGAAAACGGCAACAATGCACCAGTATTTCATTGTAGACCTCCTTTCAAATAAGATACCGGTACATGTTTTTCTTATGCAATTTCACTACTAATTAATAAAATATTTATCCATATAAAGATATATATTCTTGCCATGTTATTCTAAAATAGTTAACGCATTAGGATTTAAAATACTTTGCAATATTGTTATGCAAGCAACCTAGGTAACAAGAGCAGGTATTTTTCTCAAAGCGACATTGACATGAAAGTGCATTGTTTGGCTACAAGCAATTACCGAAACATTAAAAGTAAAAGTAGAACCCTCAAATCCTTGTTCAAGATTATATTTACTTGTTAATAATTACGGTGCTACTTTGACGCTAGTTTAATAAACTTACACTTGATCTGGATGGTGGTTGTCATTCTGTCCATGTTGTACATCATTTCTAGACTGTTCTTGTCCAAATCCGACATTTTGTTGTCTATTAAAAAATGGCATGAATAGATTAAGTAAACAATGTAACATACACGGTTAATTTTTTTTTTCTAGAAGACTTAATTTCCTCTGACACATTTCAACTTGGCTAACAATTGATATAAACGAAGACACACGAAAGCGTGTAGAGAGTTATGGTAAAATTGGCGACCTCAAGCTTTATTATTGGTTCAGGGAAAACACAGACTATTATCTGGGTACAAGCACTGGCGCAACGCAGGTTCGCTGGAAAACCTCCCCTCTGAAAGATCTCGCCCCGACAAGGACTCGGACCCATGCAGTGAAACGCTTTAAAGACACAATACGACGACTGTAACAGGTAGGTCATTGGCTCCATCTGGTCTAAATTTTACAATTACGATTAAGAATAAGCAGAGATTAATAAGGAAAGAAACATCCAAGGGAACATCGTGCTTTTGAGTTGATGTCTTGCGGGTATAAATATAAATTTGCAGCAATAAAAAACAAAGCTGTGCGTTGGGATGTTCTTTTTCTTCTTCTTCTGGCTACACACAATTACCGAAAATTAAAAGTAAGAGTAGAACTCTCAAATGCTTGTAAATAATTATATTTACATTTCAATAATATTGGCGCCATTGGACCGCTTGTTTGACTAACTTACTTTTGATCTGGATGGTGTCTTTTGTCTTTCTGTCCATTTTGTGCATCATTTCCGGACGGTTCTTGCCCTAATCGGACAACTTGATGTCTATTAAACAAGGGTTTGATATGAAAATATTTAATAAACACTGAAACATACACGGTTATAGATTTCTGCAGATATAGAAGAAAATAGTATAAGTATTTTCGACATACACAATTACTAAAATACAAGTCAACAACAACAACTGGTACTACTACTACTACTACTACTGCTACTTCTACTACTACTACTACTACTACTACTACTACTATTAATACTTTGACCACTACTACTACTACTGCTACTACTACGACTAACACAACTACTACTATTAGTAGTACTTATACTGATTTGATAACATTGATAGCATTACCTCACAGGTTCTTTATCTTGCGGTTGAGCGGACGGTACTGTATCACAAAGGCTTGTAAATTCTGGATCGGATTTTTGGCTGAAATACAAACAATGTGCAATAGATTTTATGTAAAATGTGTTTTTTTGTTTGTTTTGGGTTTATCATCCCACCAACAGTATTTCGATCTACTTGAAACAGATATAGAAGAAAATAATATAAGTATTTTCGACAAACACAATTCCTAAAATACAAGTCAAAACTATGTGAAATTCTTCTTTATGATTATATAACAACAACAACAACAACTACTACTACTACTACTACTACTTCTTCTACTACTATTACATACATCACTACCGCTGCTATTACTACTACCACTACCAATACTACTACCACTACTACCACTACTACTACCACTACTACTACTACTACTACAACTACTACTATAACCACTACTACTATTACTACTACTAGTAACATAACTACTATTACAACAACAACTACTACTACTATTAGTACTACTGCACATGCTATAAGTACTTCTACAAATGCTACTAGTGTTTCTTGTACAACAACAACAACAACTAGAATTTCTACTACTACTACACGTGCTACTACTACTACAACAACTACTTCTACAAGTACTACTACCACAACTACTCCTACCACTACAAGTGCTACTAGTACTACAACAACAACTACAAGAGCTTCTCTACAACTACTACAACAACTACTACGACAAATGCTACTACTACTACAACTACTACTACTTCAAGTGCCACTACTACTACTACTCCTCCTACTACTACTACTACTACTACTACTACTACTACCACTACTACCTCTACTACTATTACTACAACTGACATTTCTCCTGCTACTACTTTTACTATTACTACTACTGCTACTACTACAAGTGCTACTACTACTACTATTACTTCTACTGCTACCACCACTGCTACTACTACTATTTCTTTGATTGATACTACTACTTCTACTATTACTACTATTATCACTACGACTATGACTACTACTGCTACTACTACTACTTTTATTACTCTATCACTACGACTGTGTCTACTTCTACTACTACTACTATTACTACTACTATCACAACGACTATGTCTACTACTTCTTCTACTACTTCTACTACTATTACCACTACTATCACTACGACTATGTCTACTACTGCTACTACTACTACTACTACTACTACTACTACTACTACTGCTACTATTACTACTATCACTACGACTATGACTACTACTGCTACTACTACTACTACTACTACTACTACTACTACTACTACTACTTCTACAAATGTATAACTACGACTATTACTACTACTATTACTATCATTATTATTATTATTATTATTAGTAGTAGTAGTAGTAGTAGTAGTAGTAGTATTAGTAGTAGTAGTAGTAGTAGTAGTAGTAGTAGTAGTAGTAGTAGTAGTAGTAGTAGAAGTACTCGTAGTCGTAATAGTAGTCGTAATAGTAGTAGTACATGTATAATAATAATCATCATCATCATCATCATTTAGCTATACTCTTCTATATCTCTATAAAGTCATGACACATTAATACTAAAACCCGACAAGAACTTATGAGAGTAAAAATATCACATAATGTGCATCTGCTGTGGGTGAAGGTGCACATACATATATAGTATATATATGCCTTATTGTAAAAAATGATCAAGAAATTTTCCAGGAAGAAATTGTACAGAAGACACAATCAGTAAGGAGCGTTATAATTATATAAACAGCAGAACTCTGCGATCCTTCTTTATGACTATAGTAACTTTTTAATAAAATCGGTGCTACTTTGCCCGCTGGTTTTAATAACTGACGCTTGGTCTGCATGGGGATGTTTGTTTTCCTTTCCTTTCTGTACATCATGTCCGGAAGGATTTTGTCCTGATATGGCATCTGGGCTGTAAAAACAATGGCATTAAAAATGTAAGCAAAGGCTGAAAATACACTTTTAAAGGTTTCTGTATTCTAGAAGACTTTAACTTGTCAGATAATTTTCACATTGGCTTACAGTTGAGATAATCGAAGACTCACAAGCAACCTCACAAACCAAACCGCCTCTGTATGCTCTACTTTTAATTTTATGTAAAAAAGTGACATACGTGGTGTACATATTATATGTTTTATTTTAAGAAACAATGCACAATACATTTAACGTAAAATGTGTTTTTTTTTGTTTGTTTTGGGATTATCGTCCCACTAACAGTATTTCAATCTACTTGAAACAGATATAGAAGAAAATAATATAAGTATTTTCGACATACACAATTCCTTAAATACAACTCAAAACTATGTGAAATTCTTCTTTATGATTATATACAACAACAACAACAACAACAACAACAACTACTAATACTACTACTATTACTACTACTACTACTTCTACTACTACTACTACTACTACTACTACCACTACTACTACTACTACTACTACTACTACTACTACTACTACTATAACCACTACTACTATTACTACTACTAGTAACATAACTACTATTACAACAACAACTACTACTAATATTAGTTCTACTGCACATGCTATAAGTACTTCTACAAATGCTACTAGTCTTTCTTGTACTACAACAACAACTACTAGAATTTCTACTACTACTACTACAATTACTTCTACAAGTACTACTACCACAACTACTCCTACCACTACAAGTGCTACTAGTACTACAACAACAACTACAAGAGCTTCTCTACAAATACTACAACAACTACTACGACAAATGCTACTACTACTACAACTACTACTACTTCAAGTGCCACTACTACTACTACTACTACTACTACTACTACTACTACTACTACTACTACTACTACTACTTCCATTACTACTACTACTTCTACCATTACTACCTCTACTACTATTACTATAACTGCCATTTCTCCTGCTACTACTTTTACTATTACTACTACTGCTACTACTACAAGTGCTACTACTACTAATATTACTTCTACTGCTACCACCACTGCTACTACTACTATTTCTTCGATTGATACTACTACTACTACTATTACTACTATTATCACTACGACAATGACTACTACTGCTACTATTACTACTATTACTACTACTATCACTACGACTATGTCTACTACTGCTACTACTACTACTTCTACTACTATTACTACTACTATCACTACGACTATGTCTACTACTGTTGCTACTACTACTACTACTACTACTACTACTACTACTACTACTACTACTACTACTACTACTACTACTACTACTACTACTACTACTACTACTACTACTACTACTACTATTACTACTATCACTACGACTGTGACTACTACTGCTACTACTACTACTACTACTACTACTACAAATGTATAACTACGACTATTACTACTACTATAACTATTATTATTATTATTATTATTATTAGTAGTAGTAGTAGTAGTAGTAGTAGTAGTAGTAGTAGTAGTAGTAGTAGTAGTAGTAGTAGTAGTAGTAGAAGAAGTAGTCTTAGTCGTAATAGTAGTCGTAATAGTATTAGTACATGTATAATAATCATCATTATCATCATCATTTAGCTATACTCTTCTATATGTCTATAAAGTCATGACACATAAATACTAAAACCCGACAAGAACTTATGAGAGTAAAAATATCACATAATGTGCATTTGCTGTGGGTGAAGGTGCACATACATATATAGTATATATACGCCTTATTATAAAAAATGGTCAAGAAATTTTCCAGGAAGAAATTGTACAGAAGACACAATCAGTAAGGAACGTTATAATTATATGGATAGCAGAACTCTGCGATCCTTCTTTATGACTATAGTAACTTTTTAATAAAAAATAGGTGCTACTTTACCCGCTGGTTTTAATAACTGACGCTTGGTCTGCACGGGGATATTTGTGTTCCTTTCCTTTCTGTGCATCATGTCCTGAAGGGTTTTGTCCTAATCTGACATCTGGGCTGTATTAACAATGGCATTAAAAAGGTAAGCAAAGGCTGAAAATACACTTTTAAAGGTTTCTGTATTCTAGAAGACTTTAACTTGTCAGATAATTTTCACATTGGCTTACAGTTGAGATAATCGAAGATTCACAAGCAACCTCACAAACCAAACCGCCTCTGTATGTTCTACTTTTAATTTTATGTAAAACAAGTGACATACGTGGTGTACATATTATATGTTTTATGAAACTTCTTCTGCAGGTTGAACTGGTGAAACAACTTTTAATAAATGTTTACACTTCTAATTATGTGCATACTAGTAACTAATAAAAAGATGTTTGCGGGTGATTGAAATACATTATTTTGACGTTTTCAAAGCTGATAAATTTCTTAGTGGTTCAAAGCTTTTTTTGTCTTTGTTTTATTCGTGTTCTGTCACGTCGAAATGGCACAGATATGTTCATATTTACGACTTCCAGATAATTATTGGTAAAAGGAGAACCCAGATGGGGGTCTGGTCTATCTTTTACAATGGCGAAAAAAGAAAAAAACCAAGATAAGCGCGTGATTGCAACTATTGTGTCTTACACCAAGTCAAAATACCTCAAGGATTGGCATCCTTCAATTTTGATGACACCACTGACAGTACAAAATCGATAAAACAAAATCGATAAATGAAATTTACTTTGAGTCAGCGAAATCAAGGTACGGTTCGCATATATGATTTTATAACATTACCTCACAGGTTCTTTATCGGAAGGTACTGTATAAGAAAGGCTTTTTATTTCTTGCATGGGTGTTTGGCTTATAACAAATAATGTGCAACAGATTTTATGTAAAATGTTGTGTTTTTTTTTTGTTTCAGCAATCTGGAAAAATGGTGTCCACTTGCAGCAGATATAGAAGAAAATAATATAGGTATTTTCGACATATACAATTCCTAAAATACAAGTCAACAACAACTTCTACTACTACTACTACTACTACTACTACTACTACTACTACTACTACTACTACTACTACTACTACTACTACTTCTACTACCACTACTATTAATACTATGACCACTACTACTACTACTGCTACTACTACGACTAATACAACTACTACTATAAGTACTACTACTACTGATTTGATAACATTGATAGCATTACCACACAGGTGCTTGATCTTGCGGTTGAGCGGAATGTACTGCATAACTAAGGCTCTTTAATTCTTGTACGGATTTTTGGCTGAAAAACAAACAATGAGCAATAAATTTTATGTAAAATGTGTTTTTTTGTTTGTTTTGGGTTTATCGTCCCACCAGCAGTATTTCATTCTACTTGAAACAGATATAGAAGAAAATAATATAAGTACACAATTCCTAAAATACAAGTCAAAACTATGTGAAACTCTTCTTTATGATTATATACAACAACAACAACAACAACAACTACTACTACTACTACTACTACTACTACTACTACTACTACTACTATTACTACAAACATCACTACCGCTGCTGCTACTACTACTACTACCACTACTACTACTACTACTACTACTACTACTACTACTACTACTACTACTACTACTTCTATAACCACTACTACTATTACTACTACTAGTACATGTAATATAACTACTATTACAACAACAACTACTACTACTGTTGGTACTACTGCACATGCTATAAGTACTTCTACAAATGCCACTAGTCTTTCTTGTACTACAACAACTACTACTAGAATTTCTGCTACTACTACTACTACTACACGTGCTACTAGTACTACAACAATTACTTCTACAAGTACTTCTACCACAACTTCTCCTACCATTACACGTGCTACTAGTACTACAACAACTACTTCTACAAGTACTTCTACCACAATTTCTCCTACCACTACACGTGCCACTAGTACTACAACAACAACTTCTACAAGTACTTCTACCACAACTTCTCCTACTACTACACGTGCTACTAGTACTACAACAACTACTTCTACAAGTACTTCTACCACAACTTCTCCTACCACTACACGTGCTACTAGTACTACAACTTCAACTACTACAAGAGCTTCTCTACTACAACTACTACAACAACTACTACGACAAATGCTACTACTACTACAACTACTACTACTTCAAGTGCCACTACTACTACTACTACTACTACTACTACTACTACTACTACTACTACTACTACTACTACTTCTACTACTACTACTACTACTACTACTACTACTACTACCACTACTGCCTCTAATACTATTACTACAACTGCCAGTTCTCCTGCAACTACTTTTACTATAACTACTACTGCTACTACTACTAATATTACTTCTACTGCTACCACCACTGCTACTACTACTATTACTTCGACTGCTAATACTTCTACGTCTATTACTACTATTATCACTACGACTATGACTATAACTGCTACTACTACTACTACTACTACTACTACTACTACTATTACTACGACTATTACTACGACTATTACTACGAATATGACTACTACTACTACTACTACTACTACTACTACTACTACTACTACTACTACTACTACTTCTGCTACTACTACTACTACTACTACTACTACTACTACTGCTACTACTACTACTACTAGTACTAGTATAACTACTACTTTCACTACGACTATGACTACTACTGCTACTACTACAAGATTATTAACACAAGATAGTTACAATTTTTGAAATTGTTAGTTGTTTTTTTATTTCTTTTCTGCGGATGTTAATATGCATAAAATCGATGTCATACAGAATAAGACAAAACATTGCAGTAGGCAGATTCGTATACATTATTGGTGAATTTAATCAGTTAAGAAAGATAAGTATATTTATCATTATTTATTTTCTCGGTCTACGTATTAATGTTAATATAAAATGAGATATTACCATCAATCTGCATCTTCATATATGCGAATCTTAAAAGCTGCAATATATTACACTCTTAACATTCATCACTTAATATGCACATTAGCGTTTAGCTAAATGACAGTACATTCGTATCATCTTCGAAATCAATCGGAACACCTCGGATAATTCACGAACCATCTCTCGGATGTATGTAGGTAGTCGGATCACCTCGGCCATTTCCCTAAATAAGACTACTTTTGGGACAGACGTCAAAACAAAGATGACAGCTCGGGTGACAGCTCACTACAGTACGATGCCAGTAAAACTTCAATTTGTGGAGGTTTTAAATTTAAATCATTCGATTTTAATTTACCCAGCGCAGCAGATACGCAGCTGTCAAACGATGGCAGTGTTTATGTTTTGTGCGAACTACATAGGCATTTTCTTCTTCCGACTTCCGGCGGACAAAACGATCGTGATTACAGTGAGTATCATTGCATCCGAGGGATGATTGTCCCGAGGACGGAATTACCCGAGGAGTTCCGATTGCCTCGAAATGAACAATGGATATAATAATAGGAATACACAATGTACACCAGTATTCTCGGTACTAGCCTCGGTCTTCCTCCATCGTAAAGTAGCTTCTTTACGTCTGCAGGAAGTAAGATTGTCTATTAGATATAACGCAATAACATTATTAACATGGATAATGAATTAAGATTTGAATATTCATTTTACGTTCTTCAGTTGAACACGAGTTTTTAACTTAAATCAGGGCTGCAATACAATAACCGAGCTCTCTCTCTCCTTCATTGTTTCCTGTCAATATTGAAAAAAAAGTGTCATTCAACAACGAGTTGTGTTAGAAGACTATGCACAAGGGTATCGGAGTTTGGCTGCCATCTTGCCAGGGCTACTTTTTTCCCCATTTAACTGCCGAGTCCTATTTCTGAAACTGTTCTAAATGAAGACATTATCGTCAAACTGATAGGTGTAATATTTTGAATTGCCCGTCTCTTTATACCTAATCATAACTAACTGCACTATATTTTTATTAAATATATATAATAAAGTATTAAAGTAACAAAAGCTAACCACTACGTTTATTACACACTGAGTTATTCATTTAAGTGTCAAACTTAGCTTATTTGAAGCGTTCTCTTTTGACCTTTTTTATAAGTCGTTTCTTTATAAATTTAATTGTCAATTAAAACCAAATCTTATGTACGACGGACAATCAGCTGCCAAGAAAAAACTTTTTATATAACGCTTCTTGTTTTTCCTTAAAATCTCAATAGTTTAAGTCCGCCTTACCTCTTGGTACAACAGCATCCCATGGTTGTACTGAAAAAAAGACAAACAAAAAATTGTTCTCAATATGAACTTACACTAACTTGGCCAGGCAGACATGTCGGAAGGAAGGCAGGCTGGTAGACATATAGTCAGGTGGACGGACAGACAAACAGAAAGGCAGTCAGACAGAAGAACACGCAGATTAACAGACTGACAGACATGGATTAAGGTAGACAGAGTATCTGTCCTTTTGTTTGTCGTTTTGTCTGTCTTTTTGACTGTATTTTGTGTGCCTTTTTTATGACTGTCTATATGTATGTCTGTCTGTTCGTCCGTCCGTCTGTCTGTGTGTCTGTCTCTGTATGTTTGTCTGTGTGTCTGTTCTTCTCTGTCTGTCAGTCCGTCCGTCCGTCTGTCTGTGTCTGTCTGTTTATCTGTCCGTCCGCCTGTCTGTCTGAAACCCGTATGGTGTAATCCAAACCCTCTCCCCAATAAAACCTTTCAACATAAATTTAAGACGAACTCTATAATTTAAAAAGAGAAAGAGAGAGATAGACAGGGAGAAACAGGGAAAGATACATGAAGAGTGACAGAGACAGACAGAGAGACACATAGATGGGCAAAGAGATGCAGAGATAGGCAGAGAGATAGAGACATGGAGACAGAGGAACAGACAGACATAGAAAGGGAGACAGAGAGACAGAGAGATACAGTGAGAAGCAGTCTGAAGCCGACAGACAGACAAGCGGGCAGGTAGTAAGACAGATCAGATCAAATCAGATCAGAAAATAATTAACCGATATGACATAAAAACCCATAGATAGGCGACCTGAGGCCCAAATTTACCATAAAACTTAAGTAATATTATATTCGTTCGGGCTTATATTTTCGTCATAAGGAATACTAGTTTATTTAAAAGGTAATTTTTAAGGTTTCCATTTATCCGTCACTAGTTCCGTCGTTTTCTTCAATTACAGAGTCAAAAGTAGAATTGATATTGTAGAGTTGAATCCAAAAGTGTCGTTTTATAAGGTGTCACTTATTATTAAATTATCCATATAATTAGAAGGCTCCTGTTTTATTAGCTGTCAATTAATGCCCTACTCAGGCGAAAGCATTACACAGTAAGAAAACACAGCTAAGAGCGTTTTAGATAATTGTTTCCTGGTTATTTTGACAGTACGGTGTATATTTACATACATGTATGCGAACCTCCATCCAGAGCAGATGAAAGTTGCATTATATTTTACCTAGCGTTCGCTATTTGCACAAACTACAGTAACAATCAAACAAACCAGCCATTCGTTTTAAGCTAAGTTCCTTATCAAGAGCATAATATTCAAGTGCCAAAACAAAGGGCACAGGGTGGGGCGCCCGTGGCGTAGTGGTAGAGTCGCCGATTTATAACTATTCCGACTGCTTAGCCTCTCACCGCGTGGGTTCGAGCCCCGTTCGGGGCGAAAGACGTAATGTGAAAAGGTCTTCCAGCTGACTTGCGGTGCGCCGGTGTTTCTACCCAGACATTTATCTGGGGTCTTCCTCCATCAAAAAGCTGGGCGTTTCTATAATGATAATACATGGTCGCTGTAATATATTTCAAAAACAAAAACAAAACAGAACAGGACACAGGATCACGTGGTCAGTTATTCGAACTTCGGTCAGGTCGCCGCAAGAAGTTTAGACCGATTGTTTGCCTCCTCCACCCAGGTTGGTTGATAAATAACAGGTACAGGCGAGAGCTATTCCGGGGATTATAACTCTTTTCACAGCGCCATTTGTCGGCTGCTTGTACGAGGTTGATTTATTGTAAGCAGTGAGTGGTGGTTGGGCTGGGGCACAGTCAGCAGAGTAAACAAGTATATGTGTATGACACCTGTATTGATAAAAGACTAGCGTCAGTTTACCTAACTGTGTAACATGTTTGGTCGTTTGTATTTGTGATAACGACTCAAAACAATCTTTATGTAATCCGGGGGGCGTAGTTAACCAAATAAAAACACAGTTAAAGTTGTGTTATTAGTTTATATGCCGGAATGTGTCTGTCTGAAGCCTGCTTGATGGGATCCTTACACCTCCTCACTAAATAAGTGCAGGTAGGCAGGCTGGCGGACAGACAGACAGACATACATACATACATACAGACAGACAGACAGACAGACAGACAGACAGACAGACAGACAGACAGACAGACAGACAGACAGACAGACATACAGAGAAAGGTGATTATAAAGAGACAATATACTATGGTAACGTCAAGAGCTCAAACAAATTATTGTTAACACATATTTGGCGTACATTGTCTTGTGGTCGTATCCATAAATAAGCAGACATCTAATGATTGCATAATATCGACTGGGCATACCGGCCACACCACAATTCCCGAGAACTTATCGAAAATACAATTAAAATATCAAATTATTAGTATTGAATATTTCTTATGATAAAATGTTTGTATGTGTTTAAATTCCATGTGTACGGGCCATCTAAAGTAAAATCGAAGTTCCGCAAGGCAAGCCCTCGATATCACTATATTTCAACATAATCAAACTTATATAACAGTTAGAATTAAAATGAAATGTTATTGTCATCAAAATACACAGTTAAATATTAAACATCTTACCTTTTACAGAGCACCTGAAAATCACAATCACGCCCTTATACAAAGGTTTGTCCACTCACAAAACCAGGAAGTAAAATATCCACTTCTTGGAAAACGGATTCCTACAATTATGAAACCTGTGATTAAACCCTTTCCTACTATAATAATGATTGCAGATCTTGCATATAATATATGTTCTTCTATGTAAGTTTTGACGCCATAGTTGGTTTCACAGTGTAAAACTTTAAGGTCACATACGCGATTTAAAAACAAAACTGTTTTCTATTTTAAAAACGAAAGTAAAACCCTATAAAGGGAAATACAGGTATTTTACCACAATGTTCTTCTATTAGAAATAATAAATGATGTTTTATATAAGACAATGTATGGGTATTCGATATATCTTTAAGCTGTTACAGGTTAATATTTTATTTATTATAATTCCCAGTAGAAGATTTTTTGTAAAAAGTCATTTTTTATTTTTTATTTCTTTAAAGAAACAATAACACCGCCTGGTTGACTAAAGGTAGGCTTTCATGTGTGCTCGGTATGGCACTTAACATAATTTTATTTATTGATTTCTTTAAAGGTTCTATCCGATAGTTCTGGGCCGATTTTCTCTACAACAGAAATTATCGTTACTTTAAAAGTTACCGCGAAATGCGGCTAAATGATGTAATGCATTTACAGAAAAAAGTGAAGCATTATACGTGTACTTCACTTGTCATTTCAGACGTGTATTTCATATCTGAGTCACGTTGCAGGTACCTGTTTTTAAAGTAAAAACAACAACAACAACAATATGTGACAACCTTTGAGATCACATTATGTCATAATTTGGACAATTCGCTATGACCTCGATATCTATTTTTTTAGCAGAAATCCCCATCGATTTTATTGATAGATGTGGAAAGAATGGACATTAAGTGGTGTTTTTTCTGTTTCGTTTTGCTAACAATTTAGAAAGTGAAATCTCATTTGCATACACTACAGTATGAGTTTATGTACTAATAATTCCCCAGTTCCGCCCAAAATGCATAATATATTGTCACATGTATTTGATACAGGCAAACCATATTAAGATCTTCAGTATCAAATGCTTGTATATAGCCATCTCACATAACATGACAACGTAGAACTGGCACTCGTAATCCTTCGACAATATAATTTCAAACGTAGGAGATTGGTTGGTCTTTATAAACACCCCATCACACTCATATATACGGAAATCGTTTCTTTGAACAGTTTGTAAAACGTTAATCGTTTACTGAAACAAGCGAACATGGATGAGTTCCCGTTTAATGTTGCAAAATAATATGTTGCAAATATATACCTCGCCGTAAGTGTCTCATGTCGATTATTTTACACTAAAACGCCGTAAATGTATAGGCATTAATTGGGAAATGTCGTTATACATAATGTTTTAATGTCTCATGAAGGTAGAGAAGGACTTGATTGAGCGACTTTATATGCACTGCAAAATGTATCAATTTTTATACTATTTTATACTGTTTTGGACTGAAAATGTTATTTAAAGGCGTTATCCGACAACAACATGTAAAGATATTTACACCTTTTTGGAGGGATTTGGCATTAGTCCAATAGAGATGACACTACCTCGATTTGTAGTATATTAAAATCAAGAATAAAATTGCTCGATGTGTTAATTCATTTCAAACCTATAATAAAGAACAATGGGGATCTCTGTTTCAAACAGATATCCAGGTCAGAGCAGATAACCCGGATAATGATATAAGATCATCTCATATAAGGAATGGCTCTTATTTTGGTACGCTTTATGCAGTATGAACGCACACGAGAGAGCTGGCAAATCCATAAAGGGAGCTACAACTTTCCATTTCATTTCGTTACTTTTACACGTTGGTTATATACAAAATATTGTTGCTTTTGTAATGACAGGGTAAGCACTACGTCCAGTTTTTTCAAAGGAGAGAACAGCTATTACTTTTATTGACCGCAGCACACCCTAGTTCCGCGAATACAAGTAGTACGTTTCGAACGTTGATCGTGCAGCATTTAGAACTTCAATATTTTAGTAAGATATTTCTTAATAGATCATATGATAATCTTTGATAATGATTGAAAAAACGTATTTTTTATGACTAAAAGTAGTGTCTCTTTCTTAGACATTGTTTTATTTCCTTTTACCAGAAGCACCCTCGTGACAAGTTTGCAAAGGAAGTGTTTTCGTGGATTAAATTCGATCTTCGAGCTCTTTAAGTGATTATATTTAAATAAACATAGACCATGTAGTTTTATAGTTTGTGTGTAAGACGTGTACATTTAATTTTATTCAGATTTTAGGCGGACACAGGATTTCAGAAGTGGCGGGGTTCGACTCAATGATTACAAAGATTTTAACAGCGTCGTACCAACAAACTTCGTACCTCGAACAGCAAATAGAGTAAAGATATTATGCGTATCAGCCTCTGATTTAATCGTTTTTGTTTGACTACATTCATTTTTATTTTGAAGTTTAATTAGGGAAAATACAAAGCGTTTTGCTGCTTGCGGCTGAACGTTTTGAAGATCATTGACAAATTCTTTGACTGTGTCAGTTTCGGCAACCTGAGAAGTCTCGGGTTCATGTTGTGTTTCCAGTGGCAGTGCGCTAGATCTTGTGACATGTCCAATATTATATGGTTTTTGTTGTTCGTTTTGATGATGCACGTCGGACAAGTTTATAGTGGAGAAAAATGCATTTTCTCTGTCAGACAAAACGTCTGAAATTGGCTCCAATAGAAAATCCCCCAAATTAAAATCGGTTAACTGGTCGCTGTCACTCGCCATGTTTGTTTACGTTTTTGACAGTTGCAGACGACGATCAGTCAACTTGCGCCTAATGTTATCTGTAGTATTTTTTATTTTTTTGTGAAAATAATTCGTAGTTTTATTGTTGTTCATATTATTTTCGGTAAGTTTGGTTTGATTTTATGCTACTTAAAAATAATTAAAAAAACAACAACAAAGAAAATATTTGTAAACATGCCCACAGTCAAGAACAACGTGCGTTACTATGTTTAGACCAATAAGCTACGCCTCCGTGAATTAATAAAGTAGTCGGCCAATCGTGTACTCGTATGCAAATCTCTGAGGTCACGCAATTCATGCGGTTGGCGCAAAATGAACAGCATTTTTGAATAGGGAAAATACATAGCGAATGCAAATATAAGTTTGTCTTAGTTTAAAATAGGTAACTGCAGCGTGGCGCAGATAGGAAATACATTTTCATAACTACGACTCGGGTGTTTTGCGTCACTTTTGACATAGATTTAGGATATTAATTAAGAGCTCTTCGCCGGATCCTTTGAGGTCAACATATTTGTGTTTTTTGTAGAACAAAAAAATTACCAAACTGCCAAATGAACCTTTAATATTTTGAAAAAAAAATCCAAATTGCCATAATCACATCAAGTTTTGTCAGTAATAACAGATGCCTTACACTGTACGACCACATTTCCATAGTGTTCATTATTGCCAACCACTTCCTGTGTAAAACCAGTATTAACTGGATCGATGCTTAGTAAATACATGAGTCAAGGACTCACATTTTGTGTCAGGCATGGTGTTTGGCCCTAAAACCTTTCGATTTACAATCCTTTGTATTATTTACCATTAGAATGGGGACACACACCAAAATGCCCATGTTTATTTACAATATGTGAACAAAACATACTTAATCTTAATATTAATATTTAAAGAATTTAATTCTTGAACATAACAGATATTAGTATCGTTGCAACGTAGTCTTTTTTGTCGAAGTAAAATCCTATCTGAAAAAAATAACACAATCGAATATCTTAGCAAAATGACAGACACGCGGTGGTGAGCATACGAACAGTTCTGTGGCTTGACTTACCGTCGGATGTTTGGATATATATTTTGCTTCCAAGACTGAACTCTTCGTCCGATGCATGCACGTTTTAGCTAGGGGAAATGAACTGGATGGCATTTGCAAGAACGTTTTAATGATTTTAATCTAGATCTTTCTCTTGTAACTTATATGCATAAAACGCCCTAGAAATTAAGGTTTTGTGGTCGGACACCGCGTCCCTCGTCTAAATCTATCTACGATTTGTGTACCTTCCATATTTATAACATGCTAAATATTTTCCAGGTGGTAAGATTCCTTCACGCCAGTTATGTCTGTCTAGAGCGACTGCTATGAGGATGTCACACCCTTTTCTTCTTTTAGCGGCATCTGAATTTTATCCTAGGTACTGAGAATAAGTTCAAGATGTTACGGACACAGTTATCAAACTGCATGGCCTTTTCAACCTTCTTCTTGTCCCGTCGGAAATATGAAGAATGCTGACCAGTGTGATCCGCCTTAGACTTTACTTTACATTGTATGATATCCACCAATCTTATTAGCATCCTCTATTATAGTATTTACAATCTGCGTTCATTTTCTGTTACCATTGGAGCATGATATGTCTGCTATACATCATTGACATACATGAAGATGACCCCCTTCTTTTCGAGATGGAGATAAAAACAGCTCACATAAACTCTTCAACCCAAATCGGTTATGGGTGGTAATAGCAGGTTCTGCTCCATCGGACTTGTGTATCCTATTTCACGGGTATGAGAAAGTTTTCATAATGTAAACCCTTAAGTCCTTACAGTCGGTGGCATTCCTATCTCCACACAAAGTTCCATTGACAAGGTTGTCCAAGAAGGAAAATTTCTATGGGATACACTATTTAGTTGCTTTTGAGACGACATCCATCTTGTTGGAGATATTTGTCTAATACTGATCCATAATGGATTCCGACAATGATTGGTGAACTTTCAGAATCAGGCCTGAGCTTTTTCTTGCGACAGTATTTGCACCTGCGTACACAGCGATTATACCGCTGGCCGACCGTTCTGCACACAGGCTAATGTCTAAGCGTCCGTATAGTTAGGTAATGTGGAACCCTGTTTAAAGCTTTTTCTAGGGAAAGGTCATGTGCATAACCTATTTCTTAACTAGGTATTTGTTATCTGTATTTGACAGATAATGAATATGGTTTCGGTCGTTAATTTGTTGCGTATGACACAAACCCGCTTGTTGTCAATATCCATCTCTCCTGAACCCCGCTTTTCAAGTACTCATTCAGACAGTTTCGTCGGCTGTTGCTGCAGCTTGATACCTTTGAACCAAAATCAAGTGTTTCCCCCTTATTCTGGTAAAGATTACCTAATTTGCTTTTCGTCCTGTCCGCGAGAATCACATCGTCATTTTTCACAGAATTATACCTTCCCACTCTCTAATACAATGCCGCTTTGACTTCAATGAAGAGTTGGAATTGTACACTCATATAAGCGTAGACGGCTTTAGCTGTTGTAAATGAGCCTTAATATTTGTATTAACACATTGTTTATCACAGCAATGACAGGACGATGCTACTGCGCTCATTCCAGACCAGCTTTGACCTTTTAACCGGGGTCCGTGTTCACGTAAGAAACTTAAGTTAAAACTCAACTCTATTCAATATGAAACTCAACTCAGACATGAGTTCCATTTTTGGACTCAACTTAGTTTGTGACTTAAGTCGTGTCCACCAAAGCGACCTAAGTCCGAACTCAACTGAGTTAAATTTTCAGACTTAACGCAAAATATTGGCAATGTTTAGGCGGCCCAACTTATATTCTCTCATAAAGGAGGTAAAGAAATAAAACTAAATTCCCGCGATACCTCGTAAGCTGACTCAAATTATCAGACTCAAATCAAGGATTTGAGTCGGTCGGGTAATTGAGTTGAGTTATTTTGTGAACTCCATTTTAACATCTGACTCAACTTAAGTCAGATTTTGAGTAAGATTTTGAGTTGAGTTGCAAAATCAGACTTACGTTTTGTTTGTGAACACAGGGCCGGGTCTTCAACCAACACAAAGTATATCTGACTACGAGAAATGCTCGACAAATAAGTCAATGTATAACATTCTGTCTTTTTGTAGCATTTGTCGCCAGTGTACATTCCGGTTTTGTGCTCGTCAGTATATCTAGCTCCTACCTGCCCTCTCTAACCACCCTCACAAGAACGTCAAAGCTGTATGTATTGTACTAACAAGAATATGCAGACAAAACATAAACCGATCTATGTCTTCAGAGGATCTGCCAACGTGTTGGGTATATGTATTGAACAAGCTTTCCTTATAAGACGAGTCTAACAAGAAACATAAATTAGCATAATCATAAATGGTCGCTGCCATGGATTTCAAAAACGAAAACAAAATAAAACTAACAAGAAACCCTCTGTCACTGACTCTGTTTATATATTTTATACCCTAGGCGAGGACTTAAGCGCCAAACATCCGTTATACTCCTGGAATATTTCCGCACATGAGGAAAACGAGAGGTGACTTACACACAGACGCGTTGACAATCACACTTGATGTGTTACATGAATACTTAGGCACAAGTTAAAGTACAAAGGACAATTACAACTGGAAATAAGATAAAGCGCTTTTATTCCTTGTAAAGAATATGTAGGGATAGATGTTTAAGCGTTTAAATAAAGAAAATAGAAGTCCTTGCGTCATTATGTGAGAATGTCTCTTTATCTTATAATATTGAGTGATCAGTCAAAACAAATAATGTCGATCATGATATGTATGAAAGTATATCATTGTATGCATATCTGAATGTAGGTCCTGATATATCTTAATGTAGATCCTGATATATTTGAATGCAGGTCTTGATATATGTAAAATAGATCCTGATCTGAATGTGGATCCTGATATATCGGAATGGTAGATCTTATGTACTTAAATGAAGGCCCTAAAGAACATGGATGCAGATCCTAACATATCCGAATGTAGGTACTAATCTATGTTAATGTAGGCCCGGATAAATCGAATCGGTAATTGTTTTGTATTCTTAATTAACCTACTGAATAATCTTACTCCATTTACCTGTAATTTCTACAAATGAGAGTCGCTTTGATATTCAATCGCGCTGACTTTGCGTCAGAATTGTTTAGACAAAGTCAAAGAGGTAAAATATGCAAAATAGGAAAGCAACTCTAAACAGTATATTTTTTTTTATTAAACCGATTTAATACTGACAATTTTTGGAGGAAATTGAGGTAGGGGATGTATTTATGGATCGTTACATTTTTGTTTTGTTTTATTCAATAGAATTATGTTTCAATACAAAATACGCTGGCCCTGGTAAATTTTGCCGCCCTTTTGTTTGAATTGATAAGTCTCCGAATTGTTTATTTTTTGATAATCGGAAGTAGAAGTTTAGATATGGCCACGTGTTCTTACATTATCGTGACGTCAGCACATTGCCAGAAGAACAACCCAGGAATGATGTAGCCCATCTGTAAAAGTATAATGCATAATGTATAAAACCCGTTATCTAAATTTTCACAAATTTAATGTAGACATGCATAACTGAAATGTGTGTTATTAATAAATTATTTGTAACCTTTAAAAGTCTGCCTTCAAAGCACATCATTATGATAATTATAAGCATACTGTGACCATTAACTTTTTTTTCTGCAGTGCCATTTTGTTAGATAAGGGTCAGCCATTCTTCTTCCTATTAACAGGACAAACCAGTTTGATTTTAGGAAACTTGCATACAACATTAGCTATGATCCAATTGGCAACATTGTTTTCGACATTACAACGTCTTTATGAGCAATTATCTCTGACATTGCGGTAGTGGTATGGTGGTCGGTCATATATACTCAAGATTAGCTTTTACATATGATATGCCTTTTCTGACATTCACCATTAAGTGGCAGACACACTTAACGGCCTTAATAAGCAATCCAAACGTAACTTATATTGCCTGTAATGTTTAGAAAAAAATTTGGATCACAAAAAAATTCCTGATATTACCTGTATTATGGCCGGTCCGGCATGGGCATCGATCGGCACTTGGACGGTTACATCGTAAATATGAAGATTTGGTTCTCCACGATCGTCAACGCGTGCGATTTCCCTGGGACCATTGCTGTCGATCAGGTTAACTACGAACCAACCCCTCATCTTGGCAATTCATGGAACAGTAAAATTAATAAATTCAAATAAACAAGCGTTTAAAAATTAAACATTAATCATTGCAGTTTTACAGAATAACGGCAATATGGTAGGCCGCTTGATATTTCTTATACTGGCTATTTACACAATATATATCTATCTATAGGTAACAAGATGTTTGATAAAATAACGTTTGTGGTATATTATTCTATCCCAATCAATTAGAAGTTTTAAGATTATTTGCAATTAGATTATGAATATGTGCTGTCTTTAATCAAGGATTCAGTTAACTTTAGGCTTCTGACACAATTCTTCTCATAAATTTATGATATGACATTTTAGGTATAACATATAAATGAATCGAAACGATTACACATCAATAGAGAGACATGCGAACAAAGTAAAGAAGCATACTCTAACTGTTACCCACCTGATTAGGTGAACCGTGATCCAGATTCTTCTGAAATCTCATTGGGTGCGAATGGCCGCGACTGCAATATGACAAAGTATTTCTTCAACGATTGCTACACGTATATTTAAAGGTCATATAAAACATTTAGTTTTCACATTTTCTGTAAGGAAACCTATTTTTTTCACAAATGTTATATCTAAACCTGTCATTTACACTGAGTAAGACTCTGTAGTAGTTGTAGTTTTAACATCATTTAAAATTATGTTACTCGTCAAAAGTTTGCGAATTTTGGTCTCAAACAGATATGTGCAGATAAACATAACACTTCTTTACACTATTAAATAAATTATTTATAGTATGTATATATACTGTTAATTTCTACTATAGAACATTGAATCAATATGTATGTAAATTTAGAATTCGATAACGATAACCAAATGATAAGACAAGTCTCTGCAAGCATTTTTACACCGGACAGGGTACGAACTATGAATGAATAATTTGCGATTTGAAAAATAATCCAATTGCACAAACAGATAAATAGAAATAAATTAAAAAGAGGGAATGATTTGTAAACTGTAGAAAACTGCTCCGGGAGATATTTTGTCCACGTAGAACAACATATCGCTGGTTTTTTGTCCACCTAGAATAATAATTTGTCTATTTGGACAAAAATAGCCAAAAGTAGAATATGTTCCTTCTCATGACCGGGGAGTGTTATATTTGAAGTCTCTCAGATTTGTGCTGATGCGTTGGTGACTATGAAATATTATTGTTACTGTGTGCTGAATACCAGTAGAAGTAAATATTAAATTATAGCGCATACATTGAACACAGCGTGGACTTTGACATTTCACTTCCCATCGGCGAGTCGAAATCACCGCATAACACAGGTCATATAAACATGAGGATTTCCACACAAGTTATTATTTTTAAATAAATCATCTCATAGCAGTACTTACACTAGACGAGTAGGGGAATGTTCCTGATGCGTTGGTCCACACGGCATTTGTGTGTTAGAGCATTTGGGGTTTCCTGCCAAGGTAACACAGTTGTAGTAGAAATACATTGTTCTCATTAAAAAAAGAGACAAATGTGCGCGCACGCACATGCACGCCTAGTTTCGCCCACGGACTCACTTAAAGAGCGTTATACAGGGACCCGTGTACACGACAAGGCAAAATTTAACGATTAAAACCAACATGTTTCAAATTCTGAACACTTAAAAGAGTATTTCAATATTGAGATGTTTGCGTCTTCTATATACGTGTTTATTTTTTTAAATTGCAAATTTTGATGTAAACTTAAGCTGTCGGTTTTGTGACAGAAATGGGATATGCGACACTTTGTAACATCAGCTATCATGCATATCAGAAGTAGGTTTTGTAAGTCGCCGCCAATGCAAGACTTTCTAGCCAAATTACGTTAAATGGCGCAGATGATCTATATATTACAAATTAGTTTTAAGATTACGTATTAAAAATATACCATTTAACAGCTTACTGCATACATATAATAAAATAAAACAAGTAACAAGTATCGAACCAGACAATAAAAAGATTTATAACACTTACACACTTCTCTTGAAAAAAAAAACCCTATAAAAACGTGGATTAATGTGATTTACCAACGATTTGCAAGTCATGGTTAGTATCCAGTCCTCCTCTTTGCGTTGGATATATTAAACATAAATGGGCCGTGCATGACCCTACTAAGAATAAAAGTCCTGCCACCGACAACATGGTCTAATCTAAAAGGTGTCCCGTAAACATATGGTGATCTTCCAGACCTTTATACCTTCTTCGGTGGATCTTTATTATCGCAACCTAGGTCATAGTGGTCACGAACAGGTATGTAATTGATAAGATAAGGCAAAATCTTTGAAACTGAATGACCTTTTAATTTACCCTTATGATTAAAGCAAATAATTAATGACTTTCATTTGTCAGCATTTTAAGTTAAAACATAAAGTAAATGATCGTCACTAATTTTAGGGTTGAAAAAGCAGCACTTACGTCAGCAATAATAATTAGCACTGCCTCGTGTTGACTCATAAATAAATAAAGTATTGCACAGTTTCCTTGCGCACCTATGTGTGACGTCACTATATACATGTACACTGTATATTTTGAATAAAACTGAGGATTAGCGATTGGTGGATTGCATTGCTTTTTTTAGTATTTGTTCTTAAGTTCCAGGGATGAATTTACTCAAGGTGTGTAGATTTTTTTTCTTTTTAAGTAACGATAAAACATCTGCGTATGGCCAACCATACAGCTAGAATTAGTTGCGTCTATGAAGGTTGAACCGACAACATACAGTATAAATATGTAGACTAACTCTTGATGAAGCTCGAATTGTACCTGAAGAGGGCATTATTAGAATAAATCGGATTGCCCAAGCCAAGATTATCTGTTTAGGTTTTATAAACAGATTAAATCTAAGTCAAACAGAACGCGTCTTATACCTAGGCCTTTCAACCACATAGGCAGATACATTTTGCCACATTCTCACATTATCGTAAAACAAATCGTGAACTAATACAACTAATATTATAACACGATCATGTTCAGTGTGTGTTGGGAATATCCAGCTAAAATTGGTGGCGAAAGACTCAAGACGTATGACTGACTAGAACCATCAGCTAACCGCAGGCCAGGTGAAGACTTCCTTACATTAAAGTTCCCGAAATGACCGGGTTTCGAAATCACGCAGTAAGAAATAGGCGAGGCTGGTGGCCTTCGTCATAAAATTACTGCACGTCTGAACGCATCGCCTTGCAGTATTCTGTGATACATTACGGTATACTAAAATCCATATTCCATGTACATATTAAAGTATTATATTAAAGTATTATATCTACACTCTATCAGGTTTTTGATGACACAGACTATCCGGGCATCGTCCTGTCCATCATCTTCATCGTCAGCGTCATCATCATCATAATAATTTTCAGAATGTGCAAAGTCGCAATACGCTCGCGATAATCCGTGATTGTATGACAATGTTGTTCCAAATAAAGATAAAGGAATGCATATCAATCAATATAAAATTAAAGCGCTCAGAAGCGTAAGTTTGATCATGTACGTGGTTACAGGTGCGCAAACAATGGTCAAAATTATGCCGTAGTAAATCAAATATACAGTGCATTGGAAAGGGAAAAAGCGGCAAGTCTTTAGGTGCATATAACACCTCTTCTAAAATATAGATCACACATTGGGATAAAAAAGTTACATCAGAGTAATTGACATCCGATAACAGAGACTATTTTATTCAACATTCACTACTTTCTATGTGACTTTGCCTTTCACCTCAAGTTAGGTCCAAAATAAATGCTCAAACACCCGAAACGCGTGCGGTAGCTTTAGAATAAGATCCTGAGATCCTCTGATGATACTAATGACCTTTGTTATTACATAACCAGGTTTAAAGCCGCAGACGGCAGGGTTCCCGGCGCAAGGGATATCGCAAATATCTTGGCCTAGAACAAATATAGATAATGCAAGCGACACCGCCCAATCAAAGCGCCACAGGCACTGAATTGTTCAATTGTTGAAAATTAAATACAGATGGTTAGACTATAGTCATTACAGTAATTACGTATACGACTTTATTTACAGAATAATTGCGATTCAGAGGAACAAACTTACGGTTGTTTTATTATAACAAATTCATGTGGTTTGATTGTTCATAACAAACAAAACAAAAGGGAATAATCATGGAAAATGCCTTATTGAAACAAATAAAAACTAATACTAAAAGGTTAAGTCAAAAGAAGTGTAGCAATGAACCCATTTTGTTGTTTTAAATTTCTTACACAGACGATTATCAAATATTGAAATGGTTCAGAAGCATGACAATAAATCTTTGCAAAATTAAAAAAAAAAACAAACACGCGCATTTAAGATTTATTTGCAATATTACACAATAATTAGACATTGTAAAAAATCGCTCTAGTAAGTAGACAGTAGTCTTGAAATAGGGATTTGTTAATACAAAATCTTAATACAACATCGGGAAGGCAATAACTAAAGCTGGAAATTAAAGTAGTAAATGTGTTGCATAAACTGTAGGTAAACAAAGGCATACAAAGAATTCTCACGTACAAAGAATGCTCTTATGTTCATCATGCTAAAAAGGCTTGTATCAATCTAGAACTATGTATAAAGCATAAACATGAAGTCATATACAACAAAAACCTTTGTATAGGTCTTTGTATGCACAATAACTTCTGAAGTACATACGTTTTTTTTTTACTTTGAGTATAAACATGTTTTTGTCAAAAAAGTGAAATGTTCTGCAGATAAGAGAAATGAAAACAAAACATTATTTTCATTTCATTACTAAAACTCTGTAACTTACATTTTTTTCAGATCTGTTTAGGAGTTATGATTAACCTAAAGGTGATATCCGACTTTTTGAACCAGTGTATTTATTCAAACAACCAAATAAACTAGCTGAAAATGTCCAGCGAAAGTTTATTTTTATTTCCTACATCTTTGGTTTGTTTTGTAACTTCTCATCAACATATTTATCGTCATATTGGCGACGTCTAGCTAATTATTTGATGAACAATACCCCAGAAGTCTTGTTGTAACCACCTGCTGAAAACATGGTTAGACCCCACCCTCACTCACAAGGATTCGAACACATGCGGTGCGGAGCTGAGGAGTTACTGTTTACAGACTTTACTTAACTTCTCATTGCGTAGCATATTTATGATGTAAAATCTTATATAACAACTTAAATGATCACTTCAGTTAAAATAATCTCAGATTACTTGTAAGGCGCATGTTGCTGGTTCCCAAGCCGGCGCTGACAAAGTCACAGTAAGATCATTCTCAAGCACCTAATTGATCAGATTTTAAGTTATATTAAAAATCACCAGATGCCCGAGACCAATCTCAGACTCTTTATTTTTATAATCTCAAACCCATGATCATTATATCAAATCGGCGACGTTAACCATTTTTGTGTGACAGTTGGAAAAGAGATGTAATTTATAACGTCTCTACCATTGATCTAACTGTCGCAGTTTGGAATCTATTTTGTGGAATTTTATGTATTTTTTGCGTCATGAATTCCACAATTTGAAAGGTGATAAGCCCAGTATTTAGAGCCATTAATCGGCTGACAGGCACGTTATTTTACCAAAACAAATTTATGCTAATTCGTCAATAAGTGGGCAAATGTAAACATAAAAACGGAAGAACATGACAAAACGTAACAAAAGCAAGACCGAAACAAAAGTTTGGATTTTGTGGGATTCGAACACGGGATGTCGTGTTTGGCAGCCCAGTGCTCTACAGACTGAGCCACTTTATCTTGGTGTAGGTTTGACTGATATAGTTTTACTTTACATAGCGGCCGGAACAACGCTTACAGTCAAATTTCCATGTTACTTAATGTTGATTATATAAATGGTTTCAAGTTGCGCTTACCAATTCATTTGTATTAAAATCGCGCATATTGATTGAGTGGACAATTACTTTTGTATTGGCCATAATAAAGCAATAATAATCTCACGCAACTACAGTAATTTCATGCCGATAGTAGAGTCATGCAACGACAGTTATGTCATGCCGATAGCTAGTCATGTAACGAACGTAATGTCATGCCGATAGTAATGTCATGCAACGACAGTAATGTCATGCAACGATAATAATGCCATGCAACGATAGTAATGTCATGGAACGATACTAATGTCATGCCAATAGTAACCTCACGTAACTATAGTCATATGCCGATATCAGTGTCACGCAATGATAGTAATGTCACGAAACGATAGTAATGTCATACAAAGACAGCATGTCTGTGTGAACGTGTTTTGACATTATTTGTAGTCTTACGCAGGTTCGTGTGTTTATGTTAAGCTTAGACAATTTTCATTTAAACCATACAATGTTCCATTTGCTTTCATTAGTTTATTTTATTTTAAATTTACATGCTATGAGAATATTTTCTTTTACAACCCCTATTTTTGCACGTTACTGTGGCCGAATCAACATGCATTGGCTCCAATATTGATTTGCTTGTTAAAATAGTATGCAAATCTAAGTGTTTTTCACTCTTCTGTGACGGTTAAATCATCTATAGACTCAAATATTAATTTCTTTGTTAAAATAGTGTGTAAATGTTAGGTTTTGTTCTCACTTTTCTGTTGTGACGGTTTAATCATATATTGATTCAATATTGATTTCTTTGTTAAAATAGTGTGAAAATGTTAGGTTTTGTTCTCACTTTTCTTTTGTGACGGTTTAATCATATATTGACTCCAATATTGATTTCTTTGTTAAAATAGTGTGAAAATACTAGGTTTTGTTCTCACTTCTCTTTTGTGACGGTTTTATCATATATTGACTCAAATATTGCTTTTTTGTTAAAATAGTGTGAAAATGTTAGGTTTTGTTCTCACTTTTCTGTTGTGACGGTTTTATCATGTATTGATTCAATACTGATTCCCTTGAATCATAATAACCAATATGTGAATATATACATAGAAAAGTATGCCCCCGACATTCTACCCAGACATTTTATATAATGTGTTCGATTCCAACTTTAAAACTCCCGTTCAAACGACAATTCGCTCGTGTTTATGTTTTACTGTCCTGACGTCAATAATTGTCTGGTTAAATTTGACATGTGTATTCCAATGTTCGGAATAAATAGAATAGATAGAACAGATTAAATGCACATGTGTAACTTGAACACAAACGCGGTAGTGTCTGCGGTCATTGATTCAGTGGCAGTTCTTTGTTATTCTCTATGCATCTTTATGTCTATATGAATGGATAATTCATGTATGCAAACATTAACTACAGGTGTGATCTGTTTTTTTTAACTTATATTTTTTTCTGTCAACATATATTACAAAATATGGAGATTTAGACATGAAGGCATGAAAGGTTCTGTAATGAAAACATATATACAATTTTCATATAGTTATTGTGATATGTTATACAATCATCATATATAGTTATAGTGATATGTTATACAATCCTCATATATAGTTATAATGATATGTATGTGACATTTTACGCCGAAACTTCACCTCTATTTACAATTGTGTCATCATTTTATAGATGATAACTTAAAGATTGTTTTAGTTTATTAAGGATGAGAATGTTTCATATCTTGTTAAGAAAAAGGTTGAACATAATTTTGCTACAAATATATTTTCATTTGCATTGAACATTTTTACTTAATAGCCCATAATTCTATACGTTAAACTATTCTTATATTAATATTGTAAATATTGCTATATTAATTAGTTAGCAGATCAGTTATTTTTATCATTCTTTTAGCAACTTTGTCTCTTCATCATATTGTTTATGATATGATAAGAGAGCAAAATACAACGAGCCATTTTATATTTTATGAAGATGAAAAGAATGCAGCTTAAGAAGCACAAAGCTGTGGGAGACTGTGCATTCTATAGAAATGGGACAGTAAAGGGATGGGTAATATAGGGTAAAGTGTTGTTTTTCTTGAAAAATTTTACACATAATTTTCTTGAAAGATGAAAATTATGAAAAAGAAGATTAAATATTGGGGTCTTTTATCTAACTTAAACAATTTTGGGCTCTGCCACGCTTTTTGAACATTGCTGTTCTAGAGTTATAAACCTATGTACCTACATGTTGAAAATATGCAACATATAAATAATATTGCTTATATATTTTTTAACAATTTTGGCAATGTATAATTAAGTCTAGACCATATATTGGTTTAATCGGTAAAAAAGTTGTTCATTGTAACTTATTATTGTATTGATTAATTATATACATTAAATATTTCAATATTGGGTTTCGACTTGTTTCTTTTGCTTTAATTAGGTAACATTTAGCTAACAAAATACTAAATTACAAACACTATGATAATACTTGTTTCCAGCAATAATGTCTTTCTTTGAGAACTGGATATTTAAAGATGGACAATGAGAATTGATAAGTGCAAGTAAGTCCTGCCAATAAAATTTCACCGTGGAACAATTACAGAACAGATGGAGAATAGTCTCCTCTTCTTGATGGTACCTAGAACATCTGTTATTGTCTATGACATTATTTTTCAAAGAAGAATATTAGTACTTAAAATTCGGTGGTTAATTCTACATTGAAACCATTGTAGAAAGGTGCTTTTATGGCATTTAAATGGTATTTAAAACAATTTTAAAAATTAATTATTATCACCACCCAACTAATTCACCCATCTATCTTGAGATGACGGTTTCAAATTATTTTTCACCATATTATCACTAATAATTCTGCATCTTGTTTTAGTTTTGATTTATTTTGAATGAATAATTAATTGGTGAACGTGGTTGTAAAGTGTCCGAAGTTTAAGAATGAGCCGTCCTCATTTAGAAGATCAGATCGTTGTCACTTTGCCTCTTTAGAGTTCGTCGATTCTAAGGTATTTAAAGATGTGTAATAGGAGATATAAACATCTTTCCAAAAAGGGTTTTTTATTAAATGTATGTTTTCATTTATGTACTCTGCACCAAGCCAATGAATGCATCTAAGTGCATGTTTTGGCAAATTTCTACATTTCCTATCATTAAATATCATTTTCCTAATCCGAGAGGATTTAAGAGCCTTTATAAAGGTCTCTACATTGACCATTCTCAAACCTCCCTCAGAATAATCTTTATAAATCATTTTTTTTTAAAATTTTGTCTAGTTTCTTATTATAGTTCAATGATGTTATCTTGCTGAGATATGTTGAGAAAGTTATACCGAGTAATATAAAGTCATGATAGATTTAAATAAGGTAATAGTTTGGCTTAACCATCTGTATTACTACATATCCATACCGCTTAAGTCTTTCCATATTAATTTGAAGGCTGGAGACGAATGCATAGATCATTACACGTTAAATGCAGACAAAAGATATAATTCTGTGCCATCAAGAATGAGGGGTGTGTCATCAGCAAACTGTGAAAATTAATATTCATATTTATTTATTTTTATTCCTGATATTTTTAGTTTGTCGAATCATAATGGCAAACACCTCTGCACAGAGGATAAAAATAAATGGGGATATAGGGTCTCCTTGACAGCATCCTCTTTCAATATAGAACCACTCCGAACAATGCCAATTGATAAGACAGCAAGATTCACTTTTTTTGTAAAAGGTGTTTATCTATTTCTTAAAAGTTGGACCGAAGTTAAAGAGGTCTAGTGTTTTGCTGATAAATGACCAAGACATTGAATCAAACGCCTTTTCCAAGTCGATCAAAAGAAAAGTCCTGTGGGTTAAAACTTTTCTGTATAAAACATAATATTATAAATCAATTTAGTATTTTCCCCAATATACCTATCAGATATAAAACCAGTTGGATCTTCATTTATAATACGGGGCAGAACTTTTTTAAACTGTTCGCTATAGCACTGAATGCAATCTTATAAGAAACGTTTAAAGAGATATAGGTCTCCAATGTTTTAAGAACATTTTATCTTTATTGCCTTTTTGGATACATGTTATTGCTCATTGTTTTGGGGAAATTGAAAGTTCGCCTTTCTGTAAACTATAGCTTAGAGATCTAACAAGAAATGGACCAATATCCGACCAAAACATTTTATGAAATTCAACAGTGAATCCAGATAAGCCAGGACCTGTCCAGGCATTTTTTTGCGTTAGAGTTCCTTCTAAAATGAAGTGTTCTTGTCCTATCTCTTATTTCTTCAAGGTTAATATCATTAGTTTCCTAAGGGCAATATAAGTATTTGTAAAATGAAACTTCTTCAATTATTTCTCCTTGATTATCAATTGCTTATCCATCACATTAAACTAGTTTAGACATTGATTTGGAAACAAAATTAGCATTTTCTAAATTGCAAATAATCACTACTTTTTTCACCATTTTCAATCCGTTTTACACGTGATCTTATTTTCACTACATCCATTTTCTTTCTCGTAATTGTTCTAATTCCGTGCGTTTTTCATTGAAGAGTACATTATTAGTGAAGAGATTTTTCTAGAAAGAATCTTAATCAATTGCTTCTCTTTTTTATCATATTCTTTCTATAATCTTGGGCTATCTAATAGTGTTTCTCCTCTTATTTCAAAAGTCTCAAACGAACAGCTAATCAGCTATAGTAAATTCGATGTGTTTTAATCTCATTTCTTTTTTGTGTGTTTAATCTTTTTTACATTTTACAGTTAGAACGTCTATTTTTGAAGGATCCGAATGTAATTTGATCAATTAGTGGTCCGTCCTATAGGCGGACAGTATCTGACAATTTTAACCTCTATCATTAAAGTGCTAGATATTAAAAAATCAAATCTACCTTTTTTATTATCATTTTTTTAACTATTTAAATTCATGTTTTCCACAAACAGATCCCTCCAACAGTTTACCTTATCTAGTTTTAATCAATGTTTCTCTTGCTTTTGGGTTATTTATATGCAAATAATCAAAGTAATCTCTCTCTGGATTAAGAACTAAGATAAAATCACCAGCAACACTGCATTAAGTGTCTTATTTCTCCACTATTCTCTTAACATTATTATAGAAATCAGGTTTATCTTGGTTAGGGCCATAAATATTAACCAATGACAATTCTTTCTTATATATTTGACAGTAAAGTATTAACATATTGCCTTCTTCATCGCAATATTGAGATGTAAGTTGAAAACCCAAGTATTTGTCAATAAAAGTTGCTGCTCCTCTTGAGCAGCTACTACCATTACTAAAATAAGCTTTAAAACCAAACGTTAAATAAATCTGCTTAGTGTCTTTATTTGTTAAGTGAGTATCTTGTAAAAGGTAAATTTGTCCTTTTTACCTTTCAAAAAATTAAATACAACCTTCCTTTTACTTTGGTCTCTTAGACCCTGGGCATTCATGGAGTAGATAACGAGTTTATCTCATTAGACAATATTGGAAAGTATGCGACTGTGCAGAGATGCTGACTTAAGATAAATAAGAGCAATAGGAGTTAAAGTATAAACATATTCTGAACTGACTCAGTTAATGCTACTAAGGTTAAAGTTACCAGATGAAGATTATAAGATATAATGTTATATTTGATACTCCAGATTCAAGTTAATCAAGTGATATTACCATTGTGAAGGTTGGACCCCTTCTTAATTTCTTAGAACATAACAACAACAATCACACAAAAATACACAAAGACAACTTACAATACACTAGAATCAACAGTAAAGTTTAATACACAACAGAGGTTACTGAACACTTTTTATCTGTTTAAAGTTGATTATTTTCTATAAACCAATTATTCTTACACACATAAAGTGTTCATACTGTATTTCTGTGAAAAAACTAAAGCACATATAGTCTTTTTTCACATTAGATGGTGTTTATCTTCACTCACATTTTAATACCAAACCCTACCTATTTTCTTAAAACATAACAAACAAAAATCACACAAACACACACACAATGACCACTAACAATAAATAGAAACAATAAAAAAGTTCAATACACAAGAAATGCCAATTCTGGGTCATCATTTTTCATTAATTACAATGTGCCTAGATGATATGTTGCTACAGACTCAGAGGCAAAGATAAAAAAAAGATCCTGATCAGAAAGTTCTCTGTAAGAGCTGACTACTCTTGAACCTATGCTATCTGCCCAAGATTAGTCAACTATTGCATACTAATATTATATTAGAATTAAATTGATTAAGGGGTGCTTAGAAATATTGCCATACATCAGCAAATAAAGAGATCCTGATCAGACAATTTCCAGCGATAGCTGGCTACTCTCAATCTAACGCTATCAACCCTAGATTTACAACATTTACAATAGCAGGTAAGGGTTTAAACTACAGACATGCATATATCTAAAACGACTTGTCCACAGTTTAATGTATGGTACTGTACAAGGTGCCACATGAACTACTCTTTGTATTCATAAAATCTTCTGGGAAACAAAAAGCACGCACACAATACATTGTATACAGCTATAACAGTAATAACAGTAATAACTAACAGATGACAGTTACACATTTCAATGCTTCATACAGTCTTTGTATTTTTACAAGATGTTGCTTTATTGGGAAAACTGCAAATTTGGCCAACTGTGAATAAGTCGCTCTAGTGTAATACAGCATCCAAAATGACATAGTTTACCTAATAGAAAGGTAAAGATAACACCGCTTTTCATGTGAATTAAATACATGTTATTATCAGTTACCCTAAAAGGCGACATCTTTTTCCAATTGACAGAAGAGTTCATTAAGTTTATCTTTGAGCTTTAATGCCGATTTCTACCTGTGCTAGTTAAATATAATTATATAATTTCTAGTACTGTTTGTTAGGGTTCGTTTACAGAAAATGTTCGCATTTTAAATTTTACAGAGCTGTACAGAGTGTGCTATATGATCAAGCTGGGTCCAAGTAAATCAATAAAAGCAATTGACTGGTCAAAGGTTAGAGGTTATGATGTGTTCTATTTTTAGATATTTACACAATCTTTCCGTATAAACAATAAGAATATATGACAAAGTCCTATGAGCATTGCAACATATATATAAACAGGTCACAGTGCAGATATAGAGAAAAGGAAAAATATGTCACTGAAAGCAAAAGTATATTATCTTCTTTGTTGTGCGTATGGCTACATTAAGCTACGCGTAGTGCGGCATTAATGTCTGTTTTACCTGAACGATCTTGCCGTGCTTTAGCGATGCAAAGATTTCCCCCTACTGGACCATGCTGAGACCACATTTAGAGAAATCGACGCAGACAGTTTGGCATTCTTAAAGGTGAGATATTCTCTTATTACAATTGATTTTCCTTTTAATTTCCGCCTGAGACTGACTGCTTGCAGTTTGTCCGTTCTTGCGACGAATTTGCAGATCACAGGTCTATTACCTTCGGGAGAAAATTTCCCCATTCTGTGGGTTATGCCAATATCCCTATCCTGTTTCTGCATCCCACGATCACCGTTTAGAACTTTGAGCATCTTTTCCACAGAAGCTTGCCACGACTCCTTCATCTCAGGATCATGGATCCTGTAGATTATGATTGAGTTTCTTTCGTCGAGTATATTTTCTTTCTCAAGGTTCTTTTTACTTTGAATTAAAGTTTCTATGATATTTTCTGCATCAAAGAGCTTTCCTTCCAATTCTGTTGCCTTATTTTCAAGCTTGGCCATGTTTTCCTTGTATATTTTTTAGCACTTTATAGACAGTTTTTATTTCTTCTTTCTTGTATTTTTGTATTTATATCTGCTTTTATTTCCTCGAGTTTTTTGTAAAGATTTCTTCTGTGATAAGTTTATTTAGTGTTCTCTCTATGTAATCGTATGATGCAATCTTGTCCAATCTACTTTGCAGATTCTGCAGTATATCAGTGGGGTCGGTAATACCTGTTGATTCTGTAGGTTTGAACATTGTGTCTAATTTTGTTTGAATTGGAGTAGTGCTTGCGGCATTTGTATATCCATTTGATACAGTGTGTTTTTTTATTGTGGAGTTTCTGTGACCTGCACGGGGGTACTAGATTCAGGTATTTTATCATTGTCAATATCACTCCGTTCAGTGTATTTCCTTGTCGCTTAGTCTTTGTTCCCGTGACAGGCGTTTTTGATATGAAAATGAGTCTAGTTCATGTTCTCTTTACAGGCTATTTCTTACTCACTAGAACTAGTTTAATATATAGTTGATTAATCTTGCTATAGCAGCAGTCTATTACCAACACAGGTGATTCAGCGTTGTGTAAATTCTACACCTGTACACTTCAGCTGTCAGGTAGTCACTGTCACGATTGTCAATGGCTGCTCGAGTTCGAGAAAACAGATCTGTTATGGAAACGAAGAAATGTCATACCTAGTGGAGTTTTCTATAATTTCAATATATTCACGACTGTTCTTGGTTGCCCCGAAGAAGATCCTTTTAATTGACGAGAGTGAAAAAAACGCAGAATGAGGATACTAAGAAATCCAATACACAAAGCTTAAAACAAAGCCTTCAGTTTTTTCCGCGTTGTGTCGACTGATCACAAACTGTAAAAAACGGAATTTTTAAATGCACATTTTTTCAATCCTAAACACTCCACTTTGGTAGGCTAGCTGTTTAGCAAACCATTTCGACCAAAGAACAACACACTTTCTGTCAAAATGTATTAACTATTATTTACCGACACGTTTACACGTAAAAAATGACCTTGACTTGTGATCCGCATGATTGATATTTAATTGCTGCATTTATAATGTATACCTAGTAATATATATATATATATATATATATATATATATATATATATATATATATATATATATATATATATATATATATATATATATTATTGCAACGTGTCCTAATTAAGAAAATAAAAGTGCAATGATATTTAACTTAATTTTACCTTTTATGTTAGGTTCATCCCCATTTGCTTTTATTTATGTCAATACTATAGACAGTTAAAGATGGATGAAAGATAAAACACAAATGTTAAAAATTGCTTAAACAAAACAAATAAATCATGTTTGTTATCAAAAGTTGTTTCAAATCGAACATAAAAAGTCAAACTTTTGTTAAACACATACTTAATCGCAAAAGGTCCGCAGCTCAAAGAAGATGTGTACATTTATAATTATGAACAAATGTCATTGTCATTATAATGCTCTTTACAAAAACAACAACAACAATGTAATGGTTAAATATACATGTATGTACTTGTAATATATAATATACAAATATAAAATACTATGCCTTGAATGCTGTTACAAATTATTATGATTTATCTTTTTAAGCTGTTATCAATTATATAATAATTCTTTGCGAATCAAAGTACATGACACGTACCTATTCCCGTGAATGTATGTAGCTTTTATATAACGATAATAACAGTAATATAACAACAATGACATAATAATATATATGTCAATCACACTCCCCAAGTACGGCAAGCCCCGGGCTCGATCCCGGGCCGCGACATACCAAAGCCGTAAAAAAATGGTAGTGGTATAGCTCCCTTGCTAACGCTCAGGCAAATATAAAGGTAGTTCCACCACTGGTTGGCCCTGTGTCATGATAATGTGACTGGGTGTGGTATCATGCCAGGTGTTCACGGCATGCTATACACAGTGGGGCAGCGCTATATCTGCTTCAAGTGGACACCGTCTCCAGATAACTGAAATACTGTTGGTGGAACCATAAATCCAACAAACAAACATCAATCACACCATACTATCATGTTTTTATATAAATCAATTACATGTTATAACACGTTTGTTTTATAAATATCAAGCATATACAGACTGCCATAATATACTTATATAAATACGTATATATCAGATAAAATATTTGTAACCGAATTTTCTATAGGCAAATTAAACATAGACAAACATCAAAGCACACATATCAGTCAACAAGTTAATTTAAAAGGTATCTAGCTGTTTTAAAAGTTATCTGTATTGAATTTGATTATATCATATGCAACATAGCATATATCATCATGTAACATATATTGATTGGCGTTTACTCCTTTGTAAAAGAAGGAAACTTATTTTCCAAAACGACTAAGTTAACAATTGCATTTAGAAATAATACTTTCTAATATTTATGTAGGATATAAAAATAAGCAATAGACTTTATCTGCTGCTTTTAATATATAATGAAGACATGCATATGATTTCTGAAGGTTATATATTTATTTTACAAAAAGTCATACGTTTCATACGGTACAAAATCGTATTCGTCATCATATGTTGTGAATATGCATGTAACATACTGAGCCCAAGGTAAGTCATAACTTACATGATTCCTTTTAAAGAAAGGTTTTGTGGTATTTTCAGTTCTATAAAGACCTAATCTACATAACATTGGCTGAATCGTCTGTTTGTATAGTAAAACAATCATAAAGCACGGTTATTTATTTTGCAAACAGTCCCCTAGAATATGTTTAAAATAGTAAAAACATTATTAAAAATGAACAGATCGATCAAACTAGTTTCATGACGAATACCTAAATCACAACTCAAGTACGCGGTCATTTTTCCATTTGAGTACTTGATTAATAGCTCATTTTCACAACCAACGTCATATTATCAAGGTATGTGTAATTAGTATTTCCTGTCAATACGTTAAATATTTCAACATATACATGTGTATAAGAAGATCGTGTTCATTAATTGGTCAATCTGGAAAAAAGTAGACATAGAATAAATATATCGGAAAAAAGCGAGAACAAGTGAAAAAAAATATTCAGCTGTATTTGAAATATGCGTTATCTAATAAAGATACTGTGGCTATTTAACTACAAATAGTGTGTATGTCTTAAAGACTTATTTGAAAGATTACAAAAAAGACCTACTTGTATTATTTTCCTACATTCTAAAAAGAAACAATACCGGCATATTTTACAAACAACACATGACGGTTACCGAGCCGAAGCTAAAAAACTACAAGCTAAGTCTGTACGTATCATAATCCTAGGTGGAAAATATATGGCAGCGATTCGTGGCTTTTCATATTTCAAATAATTGAAAACCCTATTAAATATCATAAAAAAACAAAACATACCAATGTGCGTCCAATGTACACTGTTTTCGTGATGTTTTAAATTGAATGCGAGGACAATGTTGAAAATCTGATAAAGGTTTACATAAGCATACAACTCACCAGCTATAACAATAGAAAATTGATTCGTACACTCTGGTTTATGCCTAACACAACACTTCTAGGACGACAAAAGCTGTGACGTCTTACGTCTCGTTAACATCTACGACGAGTTGATTTAGTTTGACAACGCATCTGCGAGTTTGACCTTGCATTTTCACAGTGCTCAGAAACACGATGTGTAACTAACTTGTGATTTTCTTAACTGTAAACGATTTTTAAATAGACTTGTTTAGAAAGTAAATACTATCTGCAGCGCGTCGGTTATGCAAGATTTCATTAAAGATGATCAGTCAAATTTGGAGACTATGTGTCACGTGAAAAGTTAAATGACCCGCCTTTCATTCCGTCCGATTTCACGACCTCTTACGGATATGCATGTAACATGTAACATATATTGATTGGCGTTTACTCCTTTGTAAAAGAAGGAAACTTATTTTCCAAAACGACTAAGTTAACAATTGCATTTAGAAATAATATTTTCTAATATTTATGTAGGATATAAAAATAAGCAATAGACTTTATCTGCTGCTTTTAATATATAATGAAGACATGCATATGATTTCTGAAGGTTATGGGATTGGGATGGGATTAGCCGGCATTTTTGCCGATACTGCGCAGCGACATTTCTATCATTACAGCACAGGGGCACTTATGAGGTGCCCAGGGACTGAACCCGGCCGGTCCATTATACTGACACCGACGAGTCAGGCGTAATGCTGTCCCCGTAGCCCCGAGCGTTAGGAGGGAAGCCACTACTACCAACTTTAAAGTCTTTGGTATGACCCGGCCGGGGTTCGAACCCACGACCTCCCGATCCGCAAGCCGACGCTTCTGAAGGTTATATATTTATTTTACAAAAAGTCATACGTTTCATATGGTACAAAATCGTATTCGTCATCATATGTTGTGAATATGCATGTAACATACTGAGCCCAAGGTAAGTCATAACTTCATAACGAATCGTCCGAGCCAGACGTTATTTCATTATCTATGTCCTGTTTTGTATTTGGCTCGTCGGATATGCTGGCCGGATCACCGTGCATTGCATTTCCGTTGCCGTTACAACTATTCTGCTGATTTTCTTCCGATGTCTTGGCGACATTTTGCATATCTGATGCATTTATAATAGTTGAGGTTGCATCATTGGCACCAGCTACTGCGTCAACTTTATCATTTCCGGGTGACACAGATTGGTTGCAACTGCCTATCTGGGAGACTTTAGATGCGGAGGACTGATGATCTTGTCTGACGTCTGTGTTGACATCAAAACCGCTCTGCGGATTTTCTGCTGGTAACTCGGCAACTCTTGGACTATCTGATTCATTTCTAATCGCTACTACATCACCTTCTTTATCATTCCCGGGCTGGTTGACATGGGAGCCTTCTATTCCACCAGTTATCTGGCTAACGCGAGCTGCATCTTGTTCATGTTGCCTTTGCGTTTCTTGTTTCTCCTCCAGCATCGATTGTTTGCTACGATCAAGAGAGGCATGTTTAGCATTGACAGAGCATTTAGCCGATGGGATACATTGAACAGTACCTTTGCACAGAACATCGCCATCTTTGCACAGGAGAAGACAAGGCCAAACTATGAACGCAATTCTCTCGCCTTTCTGGGTATATTGTTTGTATTTCTTGGTATCCAGCATGTCGCCTGACATAGTGTCGAGGACTACTGGAGGGTCCTGAATGGACATCAGGTAGCAGACCTTGAAGCATTCCTTTGTGTAATCCCGGTTGCTGATAGCCATTTTAGTCGCTTCCGAGTCATTTTTAGAAAGCAGTTCGGCGAATTCCTATCAAAGATAAACATTTAGCAGAACAATGCAGATGACGAATCAGGATTAAAGATAGGGAATTAGGACCCAATGCAAGATTGGCTTTTGTCACTTTTTGTCCGTTAGCATAAAACCTGTCTTTCAGGTGAACAATATTGGTAGAGAATCAATACATGTTAAAACGTTCGCATTTAACTAATTTTAAAGACGCAGCGTCATATTGATTTGTGCCGATATTCTGCTTTTGCTCTGTTTAATTCTCTTTGACAACAAATGCAATACACAGTTATATTAAACATGTTTTTATCATTTGTACAATTATATAATAGTTTTAAAAATGTTGGAATATAAAAGTTGTATTTAAAACGATCATAAATTATTGCATACAATGTAAATTAAAACCCCAGAGGTATGAAATATTCATCGTCAATTTGGCTTACATGTATGAAATTTACAAATATTCGTAAATTATACATCCGACATAGGAAGCAAACGCATGTTGCCCAATCTGATTAAATCATATCCTAAAAACCGCTGCGCTATCAGGATCTGACGACGAGTCAATAAAACCTTCCCAACCAGATTGTCGCCTACAAAATCGCAAAAGTAAATGAGGATCCGTTTTTCGACTCTTACCGAAAGCGATATGCATTACGCTCTCTGATTGGCTGTAATCGGGGAAAACCATTTTGATGTATAAACGGTATTTGCGGGCCGTCATCATATCTTACATTTTGTAATATCTAAATTTGTGACATTGCATGTTCCCTACATACTTATATGTGTGTCATCGAAGATTACGAATTCGATAAAACTTTGGCAGTGATATCGTGAGTATATACATGCACTCCAATAGCTTAATGATTGTGCTGTACAATTTCATCGCTTGATGTAACCGCGATGAATGTTTACAAGTTATAACATAAACAGTAATTATATACAGTCATTTAATTACAATTAATAAATAACTCATTATTTCTTTCCTTTTTAAAATCATGGCCTTTTACTATAATTCATATAATATATCAATGTAATTTACCTGGAATTCTGTTTCTAACAAACTATCAGTTTTTGTCTTTCTGTTCTCTTTGATGAACTTCATCACAAAATCCGGAACGGTCTCATCCTGTGATTAAAATATAGACAACATAAATATTCCAACCTCGTGCTACATGGAAGGAACTTGGTACATTTAGAAAGTGTGATATACGGGATCGGGAAATCACAGTGAAGGATACAAACAATTGTATTCGATCGTTAAAACATGTCGTATTCGTCACGGAATTATCGTAAGCACTGTACATGTGTAGTAGGTATCATAACATCAATTGGTATACACTGTAATCCACGAAACATGTTGGTTTGTGTCTTTTTAAACTTTCACAACCTAGTATACACGCTATAGGTTATCTAGTTATTTATAGACTTCCTAGTAGACGTGAATTTCGTCTGTTAGTGTATTGACCGAATCATCATTATAAATTAAGTGTTTATGTTGGTATACCTATGTAAAAATAGTTCATGCATGCGTTTGTGCTAATCAGACACCTCAAGTGTTGATTGTAAAAAGAATTCAGTATACCCTATGAACAAACAGGCATGGAATACCATCCACCGTACTTCACCGTATGTGTCCGCAACCTTTGTGGGTAGGGACAAACGTGTTTTGTTGGGTTATGGGCTGGACCTCTGGATGCTCCCAAACACTTAAACATCAAATGTTAAGATTAAAAGTTCTAATATTTTAAAACCTTAAGGCCAACGATCGGTCGACATATTTGGTTTAAAGGAGGTTGAACACTATTTTTAACTGTGATTTACCTTGTTGACGTAGAGGGTTTTTCGCAAATTGTCCATCCATTGCTGTCTTTTCTCCACGCAGTATTGATGTGTTTCCTGCCAAACAGACAAAGGCGTGGGTATCATCATCATCATCATCATCATCATCATCAGCAGCAGCATCATCATCATTATCATCACCATAATCCTCCTCCTCATTATTGTTATTGCTATAGATATCCATACTATAAATGTCATATTCATCGTAATTATTATCACTATCATATCACAACGATTGTGGACGATAAAATAAAAAAAATGTGTATTAGCACACGTGTTTTCAGGAAAACTTCATTTATTTTATGACTGACAAAGTAGTAAAAAAAACATGATGTTGCGTTTTAAGTACATGTCTGCCTGAGTATTTTGACATTCTGCGTCTCAATCTTCAACCTTGTAAGAAAATCAGCGGAACAATTCCTTTTGATGTGTTCGAAACGCATTTTAGGTTAAACAGACAATAATTGATTCAAAACATCGAAGAGCGTCCTGGTTATGTTTTAAACAACAGAATACATTGTCTGACCAAAGAAAACACCCTTTTATCCCAGTGATGACGTATTTTAGATTAATGTAATGACTTCATTGATAAGAAAGTTAATTGATAAGAGATGTAATTAAAACTGTGTACTTGGGTGAGGAGATTATCCTTGTATTTTTCTATGAATACACACTTTATTTTTAAACATTTGAATGAACGACGAAAGGACTAGAGATGAAGTGTCAATGGTGTTGTGTCCTATTCGCTGTCTAGATGGAAATTAGGTACACGTAACAATTTTTAATTCAATGATTAGTTTAACATGGATTACATGCACGGGGAGAGTTTTACGACCACCAAACTGCACAGGAACCATTGATATAGTAATGAATAAGAAGATATGACAGTTTTATAAGTCCTGTAACATATTTAAAATTTGAAACTGCATCGCACAAAGACGTTCACATGTCAATCAGTTGTAGAAGCTATAACAAAACTGTGATGAGACAAAAGACAAAATAAAGCAAACCTTGAGAATATCCAGCAACCATTTGATGGTCTCGGTCTCTGACATATTACTTTTTAGATTCTCGTATGCATCCGTCCATTGATTATCGTAAAGCTCGCTATACATTACTGCTATGTTGGTCGGGCGGTTCGCGTCGCTCAAGTCAGCAATGCCAGGATTATCGTTCGTAATCTTCATTCCCATAATTCGCTTAAACTGCAAACAAAAACATGTTTTCTGATAACAATGGGATACTTATTCTAGATACATTAAAAATAAATATTATAGTAATAATATAACGACGCCCAATATAATACTGGTAGAGGAATATCCCATATAATGGGTCCACAAACCGACGCCCTGCACCTTTTCCGGAAGAATTTCCCAAGTTACTGTATTTTGAGCAATCTTTCCATGTGATATAAGCAAAAAGAAAAGTTTTTTATGCAAGTGTATTAAAATTAAAATTAAAATGCGAGATTAAAGGGAACCGCAACACTAGCGAAAACCTGTAGTCAATAAATTATAATTCTTGTGAAAACCGTTTTTGTCGTGATATGTATCATCTAAAAATATATATGCACGTACAAGAATGTAAAAAATCGAATCCGCGCCGCACTATGAGGGCCGACATAATAGTATGTCACTTGACCTCTCTGACGTCACTGATTTCAGGCAAATCGGTAAACTATTTTGTCGAACCGCACATTTTTTCTTATATACGAAAAACAGGAGTGGGTATACATTTGTGTCCACTAAGTATTGTTTGGGGTGCTTTTGACTACCCTATCTAGTCTCAAGAGCGGTTATTTAACCGGTAGTAGGCCCGGTATTTATGCGTACGACAAGGGGTGTTCAAAACATTACGAGTGGTATGGGTATGCGACATTGTGATACAGTGTAAAATTAAAAAAAAAGATTCCATTATTTAACACTATTGCTCAATTTTAGAACAGGCTGTTAAAGAAAAGGAATGAAACTAACAATACGAAAGTTGGAATTGTCACCATTTCTGCAGAACTGTTTGCAGCAGCAAAAAACAAAAAAAAACAACAACAAAAAAAAACAACAACAACAACAACAACCTTATGCTGAAATCATGGGAGAAGCTATTAAGAGGACCAAGGATGGCAACCGGTGTCATACAGCCACCCACATGTGCCTTCACAGCCAATATGTGCGTGCCTGGTAAGATGGATGTTACATGGCATTTTTGGACTCATCAAAGGGGCAAGGATGAAAGTTAATCCTACCAAGTTCAGAAGCATGTTCCTGCGTAAAGGGATGTGTGAGAAAGCCATGTTAAGGATTGATAGAAGCATTCTACCAACTGTCGTGGAGAGCCAGTCAAGTGTCTTGGAAAGTAGTTCAGAGACTCAATGTACGATAGAGAGAGCATAGCAGAAACTATGACTCGGACAGCTTGATGAATCAAATAGATGAACGTTGACTTCCTGTAAAATTCAAGGCTTGTTGTGCATTCTTCCCAGAGTCCTTTGGCCTATGCTAGTCTACGATATCACAGTCAAGACTGATAATCAGCTGAAGACTAAATTCAACAGATATCTCCGCCTTTTGCTGAATGTTCCTCTAAGATTTGTCTTTATGAGCCTCTATAGCCAGAACAGTAAATTGTCTATGTCCAATCTGTCACGAAGAGTACAAGGTCACAAAGGCTGGGCAAGTGGTGATGCTCCGAGACAGCCAGGATGATGTCCACCAAGCAGGAGTACAAGTGAGCACGGGCAGGAAATGGAAAGCCAAGGAGGCAGTAGAGGAGACAAAGTCTAGGATACGTGACAGTGACATAGTTGGAACTGTACCGTCGGGACGGTTGCGTAATGAGAGCTAAGTGTAAACTTGCTTCGGCCAAAGAGTGCAGTGGACTTGTACAAGAGGATATCAAGCAGGTGGAGGAAGAAAGCAAAGCAGACTGACACGAGCTTTTGCAGTAAGCAAACAATCCGAAGGCAGTAGGATGGAATCCAGCTGCGTAAAATAAGCTGAACAGTCATCTGGACAATGGAGATCAAGACAATAAGATTTCTTTTAAAATCGGTGTAATATATCGCTCCATCGCCAACAAATCTGCACAACTGGGCCTTGGCAAAAGATGCTTCGTGCAAACTATGATTAAAACCTATTATCAACCGAACAGTTAGGAGGTATCAATAGTGCCTTGGACAAGGCCAGGAGATAGAAAATGGAAGTGTTGAAAGGACCAGCGTTTATCGACTTAATCAGGGCAGGAGAAAGCGTAGCTGTGAAGCAAAAATCAAGTCTACTTTCAACAGCCTCAGACTGATCAATGGTAGCAGATCGAGCTGAAAATCCGCCACGACTGCTCCGCACACACATCACAATTTCGACGAAGAGGCCAGACATTGTAATGTGGCCAGACAAGAGTCGACAGGCCATGCTTATTGAATTCTCTGCGAAATTGGAAAAGGGGACATTGGAGACTTATAAGAGGAAACTATCCCCATATCGGCCTTTATCTGAGAGTGCAAGAAGAATGAATGGAAAACTTGAGGTAGGATGTCGTGTCTTCCTTGCACAGTCTACGAGGCGAGCATCCAGTTCATTTTGAATCAGAGACCGATATCTGAAGAAAGCCATAGCAGATTTATCAAAATAATCTGAGCGAAGAGCAGTGGCAGAAGATAGTTTGGCAATATACAGGAATGATGACACCTCGACACTGTTTGCTGGCAACTGAAATTGGTAACTGTCCCAGGTTGGGACTTAATGATGGAACAAGCAGCAGACCTATTCTATATTACTGACTACTGGGACAGTTCATTACTAAATCTTAATACAGTCGAAGATCAGTTATTCAAACTCTCTTTGACCAAATCCGATGCATTACTCGACGTCATTGGTCGGCCGCGATTTTTTAAGACGGTTTAGGCGTGGTAAAGGTGGTATGCAGCAGGTCCACGCTTTCAAACGATACATATCAGGAGTGGCCATATTAAATTGTAGCCGAAGTGTTCTGAGCCTAACGACATTATGGACGTTACAAACTACGGGCGGCATAGAGAAAATATGACGTGACACACCAAAATAGAGCCTCCTTAAGCTGGTTGTTTTGCATGAATTTAAGTAATCGTTTTAAACTCTGTTTCGCCTCACCTTATTTGAAATATTACTTTAAATCGATTTAAAAGCCAAATACGTCAACATTGTCGTTCCTTTTAAACGAAACAAAACACCACATTTACACTGTCATAAGCGTTTTGATAAAGATTGAAGAAGGTCTATACTAATTCAGATGTATGTTCACCTGGTAGAGCTCACTATATATTCTGCATAAGAACAACTGACATGATCATTAAATTTCAGTTTCAGGTGTTACGTGTTTTGCTTACGAGAAAGGTGGGTTTCGGAAGCGCACAGGATTAACCCAGCATGACATTGACTACCCTTGGTCAGCAAATGCCTGGGAAAAAGAAGCGAGTGTAAAGGAACAAATATGTATGTCGAATAATACAAGATTTGACAGATGTGTCTAGGCATGGTTCAAATGTTCACATTAATCGTGTTATAGGTTTAACTAGATGTTCAAGTGTATATATCATCTGAAAGGCAATATACATGAAATGCAGATTTATTAATAACGCGGCGCTGAAACATCGCACAGAGGAAAGGGTCGAAATGGGGAGCGAACTGTTATTAAAGCAAGTGTTCCGTGAGGCGACTCACTGCCTCCATGAGCTTTTACTTCTGCATTTACCAACGGCTGACCAACAAGACATGTTTTAAGAAATTATCATCACATATAGCCAAAATCACTTTTTATTTGTTAACACTAACTAACCAGAAGTGAAACGCTGCTGCACACATCGTAATGTTATTTCTATGTAGCAGGTCCCAATAGCGTAAAGAAAGAAAATTCGACGCATACTCAGTGTCTCAGGGGCTTTAATCTCACGCTACACAAAATAGACCCTTTTTTTCCATGTGCAATATTAAATAAGATTTCGATAAAAAAGGCGTCGGACCCTCAGTTTATGATCTTTTTGACATTATCGAAATTTCATGTTATTGGGTTAAAATATTTGAAACGTAAAGTGAAAAAACAACAACGGTGTTTTCTTATATTTTTGGTAAGATAGAGTCAAAAAAATTTCTTATCATATTATCTTATTTCATTTACAAAATTTTAATCTAAAAACATGTGTGTAAAATTCGAAGCAGTTAATAACTACATGTGTTTTCCTTAGGAATGCCTTTTTCTGAATGCGTATTAATTTGCATGGCTGCTCACGTTAAAATTAGTACAAACATGCAACGTAAAGGACAATATTTCACTCATAATTTCGCCTTCACCACCAAAGATTCCATAAAAAAAGCACAGCATTTAATCAAAGCGATCAGAAGTGCTATTTAGGCCGTGTGCGGTTGACTATGTACGCTATTACAGGTGTGCATGCAAAAGTCGAAATCACTCTATTGCACCTGCAAATCAAATGCACAACAAAATCGAAATCGGAAAGCAGGCAAGTCTTCAAATGCAAAATTTTAATAAACAACTCTTCTTAAAATAGACTTTGCAATTGGGATGAAAGTTACACCAGATTCACTAACATGCGATGATAGAAACTACATTATTAAATATTCAATACTTTTTATATGATTTTATTCAATACTTTTTATATGATTTCGCATTCTTACTAAAGTAAGGTCTAAAATAAAAACTCATACATACTACCCGATTCGACCATAATAAAGTGAGTCAAATTAACTACCTCTTACACCACAGTTACCTGACCCTAAAAGTCCCGAGTGCACAATTCCACACCAAACGTGTACGATTTCTTTAGACTGAGCTGCTGACGTGATACGAATGCCTTATGTCCTTACATAACCTGGTGCAGAGGCGCAGAGGGCATTGATGTCTAGCGCGGGATAACGCAAATATCGTGGCCTAGTAGATGATGAACAAAAAATGGAACACCCGTTCTAAAAGCAATTCCAATTTCAAACCATTCCTTCAATGAGGAATACTCGTTGTTTATTCATAAAATTTCATTTCATGTATATCTGAAATACACAATAAAACGAACTTCCAGCTTAAAAGAAAACAATTTTAATGTAAACATTTGAAGCATGCCTTGTAACAATTGACGCATCTAGTCTCCTTTGACATGGAGATTTGTTCCGTACACGCATTATGTCTTCCCAGGGATGAATAACTGACCACGAGTAGTCAAGGTTAAGGACAATCTTGTATGAGTCCGAAAGCTTTCTCATAACGCTGGACGGTGTCGCAAGCGACCCTGCCCAAAATAGATCGGAGCTGAAATAAACTACGTTTACTGCGAAGGTTTCTGACGTACTGCTTTTACGTTATGTGATTTATTCCGTCAGCGACGTTACGCACAAAAGGCATATTGAGACAACAGGTAGGACTAGAGACAATCGATAAGGAGTGATAGCTAGAAAAAATCGGATATTACCGACGTCTTGTTTCATTAAGCTCATTCTTCAACAAATTGTTTTCCTGGGCCAACTTGTTTGCAACCTCGACTTTGGACTGGAAAAATAAATAAAATGTTTAATAAATACGCGTTGCAATCGTAAACATAGATATCCATTATTCCTCACCTCAGCAGACATCACAAAAATATCTGCATCATGCCATATTAATTAATTTCAATAATTCCTTAACCCTTAGGTCACCAAACTGTAAGCGAATACTTTCAAAGCTGTCATGAAGGAACTAGAACATCTTACACAGTAGGTAGGATATCAAACATGCAGAAAAAAAATGTTCCAATCACGAGATCGGGGTATTTATAGAATTTTCAAACACGACCCCATTGAATGAATGGCGTTTATTCTTTGCGGCTCGTTAGGTTTTTGTCAAAGCCCGCCCAAGCCCACCCAACAAGCAATCAAAGCGCTGAAGAGGTTAACCCTGTAAGCGACTAAAGGTGTGTAAATGATAGCCAAACTCATTCCGTGGTAAATGTACAACATATAAAAAAGCTGTCAAATTTTTAACTTAAAAATCCATCTTCCAAAGGTATAGATTACACATTTGGACGCAAGTTAAAAGAGAGTCACTTACATCCTATAATAGAAACACTTTTATTTAAAACATATACTACTTTCTATGATTGAACTTTTTTTACTGAAACACTTATAAATGATACTAGACGCGGCTTAAAACATTGATTAACCCCCACTTATTTCGTCACTACTACATCCCTGTGATCTACATCGACAATATCAGAGTGCGCCATCTCCTCTGAACTCGGGCGGTAACTTTAGACTGAAATGTTGAGATGATCTGAATGACCTCTGCCATACATACATGTACATTCATTTAATATGCGAATTATTATGATCAACTCTCAGAAATAATAGCTAGACAAAAGCAACCAGCTATCCTAAAATACAAATCATTAATATCAACGTTTCAACACAGTTACTTCACCCGATAATAGAAACTACTATATGTATAATTGGCATCATTGCATTTTTATTTTAATTAGGCCATAAATGCTATCAGGCGCGACAAAAATACACCATTAGGTTAACATTAACCACTACGTCATTTCGTCAACACTTCGATCATGTGGTCGTAATCTAAAAGTCACGAGAGCGACATTATTATACGAACGTGTGCTGAGACACTGAACTTGCTATTCTGTGAGAATGAGACCCAGGCTCTAAACATTGTCTTTTTGTAGTTGTGGTGCCGCTTGCGATATCGTCCAGCGTTATCAGAAAGGTGAATGTCGGTAGCACAAAGGATTGACAATGCATGATCTTGACTGCTCGCAGTCAGTCGTAATGCCAGGGAGGGTGTGTTTTGTGTGTGTGTGTATGTGTTTGTATTTTTCTTTGTTTGTTTCAGCAACTGTAACCACTCGGTCACGGGCGCCCCGCTCCCCCACGTCCTGGGAAAAAGTATAGCGTGTACAGAAATCAATATATATGTCAAAGGATATTAGACTCGTCGATTTTGTCCAGGCATGCTTTAAATGTTAACATCAATAGAATAACCTGTTTAAACCAGGAATTCGTGTGTTAATACTGTGCAATGCCTATATATGAAATGCACGTTCTTTGGTTGATGAATGAACAATGCCGCAGAGGAATATCACTCGATCACTAGAGGAAAGGATCGAACGGGTAGCGAACTTTTATAAGGACGAATTTGCCACTGACTACGTCACTTTGGGGTACCATGAGATAGCGCGATCTAGCTGACCATTGTGCTTCTAGCTTTTGACAAATTAATGGGCATATCAGTCGCTAATAGAAATTTGCAATATTCGGCGCGGGGATTTACTGCCTTCTTTGCCTCTATGCCATGTTATGTATGACAGAGGCCATTCGTATTATCTCAGCACCGTAGTCTTAAGTTACCGAGCGAATTCGGAAAAGAATGGCGCTTTCTGGATTTTCAGATTCAGATCACAGGTGTGCTGTGTGGACGAAATAAACTCCAATAATTAACATATGTGACGCCGTGTGGTGGTTTCATGAACGTGTGAAATACACAAACTACAGTAAGCAAAAGGCACGGCAATCATTTAACGATGTGGCCTGTGTGAGCGAAAAGCTGTGAAAATACAGGTAAATGGGCTTTATTAATTTTTTTTTTTAAATTATAATTAGTTCTAGTTCTTATGCGAGTTATTAAGTTACTAGTGATTCCATGTTTAAGCTACCGAGGTTTGGCTGTACATATTTTATGACTAGCGTTGATTGTTGATACATTTTTATATTTAGCTACTAAGTTACTAGTGATTCCATGTTTAAGCTACCGAGGTTTGGCTGTACATATCTTATGACTAGCGTTGATTGTTGATACATTTTTATATTTAGCTACTATGCATTTGAAAGTATATCTTACAACGGGAAAAACACAATCAATATCTCAGTATGTTAGCAATTAAATTTAATATAAGCAACTAAATAGGGTTATAAAAAGCGTTTTGCACTTACCGATATCACTTGTTTGATACTTTCTGATTCGGCGTGAGCCGCATTAAAATAGACGGGCATCTTTCGCAGATAGTCAAAAAGTGCGGAGAGTTGGGGAAGCTTTTCTGCCATCTTAAATGCAGTTTTGAAAAGATAAACAACATATCATTATTTAAGTTCATGTTTATATATAGATTCATGAAAGAAACATCATATAATGCAGTGAGAATTTATGTAATGCCTAGTATTTGTCTCGGTAGATCAATTTCATCCGAATATTCGTTGTATTGAAGCACTAACCTAAACAGTTAAAGAAATCAAGTCGAAAATATACACCTGTATCAATGTGTGCTATATTTTCCCCTTTGAAATAATTACATAATTATGTTATGACTTCAAAAAAATGTACAAGGGAGACAAATGTAAGAGTGTTTTAATTTCCTGTTATTAAAATATTGCTTCCCTTGATTTTTCTGAAAATAACCGGTTAGGAGCAGAATGAGACCATCCTACTGTTCACATGATTCTCATCAATGTATAATACTTCGTCTTGAAACAGTTAATACATATTTCAGCATTCGCTTCGATTGTAACGTTACATTAATGCAGCCAGTGTATACAAATAAGATTACAACATTAGGTAATTACCACTGACTTTCATGACAAGTCTAGATAGTACAATTTACGCATATTACTATTACCAAACCCTAACCATCGAAACCGAAAGTGGCAAAATAGAATTTTTTCTTTATATTCAAATATTTATTTTACAATATCTAGGCAGTCATATATTCTAACAATGGCATATTATATTTTGTTTATAGATTTGGCTAAATTGTATTCGTATTTTTAAAATGAATAAAACATGTACTTCTGAAACCGAAAGTGAAATGAATGCCAATAACTGGCCAAATTATTTGTTATTGATGTTGTGAATCTTATATGATGGCTAAATAAAATAGATTTAAAAATCTGTATAAGGTATAAAATCTAACCTTTATATGTGTTACGAAGTACCAAACAAAAGCGTCTGAAACAACCGGCACTTTCTTAGGTGGGCGAATGTCGAGTCTCTTTACATGCGTGTTAAGACATGTGGCTATAAATAGAACACAAGTGTTTTACGAAGTATAACACTAACAAGAACTCATGTCACACTTACTGTTATCGTTGTTTAATGACCGTTATTTCTTGTTTGTTTTTTGTTGTTGTTTGTTTGTTGTTTGTTTGTTTGTTTTTTCGCTGTGTATGTGTGTACATGGTTTGCGAGAAATACTGTTTTCGTTCATGTAGCTGCTTTTACTGTGATACAGTTTATTCTGATACCATCCGTTCGGGACAACTTGCATTGAAAGTACCAGGGGAGTATATTGGGCAATTATTTTGTACATATTTAAGTAAAATAGTTCACACATATACAATTTACATACAATAACAGTAAATTACAATAAAGACAGACGTAAAGATCTTTGTTCATACTTTGTAAAAGCAAGTTAATAAAAACGTTCTTAAACAATAAGGATTTGTCAATAAAGTAAGTTCATTGTATCTGTTTTAACTCCCGATGCATGTGCCTACTGTTAGTTGTTCACTTTGACGGGATATTTTTTATTTACACTGCTTGTTTGATAGAAAATCCTTCAGGAAGCGCGAGGTTAGAGCGCTCCACAAACCAGGTTTAAGCACCCCAGTCGGCCCTTTTGCCGACTGACCGTTCCAAGGCGGTAACTGATGTTTTTTTCTTTTTGTGCGTTATGTCTCGTCTCTGCGTTTTTGTCACATTATATTTACCTTGTTTGCCTTTGTCTACATGTATATACAATTCAAATATCTGTGAAAACTTTGATAGGACCTTTCTTATTGACCTTCTCATTTGCTCTTTGGAAGTTATGGCTTAACAACTATATTTATCATAAAATAGTTTACAATGGATTTATGGACTTAACAACTTAATAGTATTTATCATTAAATTGTTTACAATTTAAGTATTTCACATGGTAGGCATTTAATTGTAGTATGCAAAAAGAAAACAACTTAATGCATCTAAATTGAGTCGTGTTTAAGGTGATCGTTCATTTGATTTTTTTCAGGATGAACAAGGATCGCGAACGCGGCTGAAGGACACAGAGACATGGCATACAGGTCTTTCTTGGCCACATTAGTCCTACTTATTTGTGGGTGGGGCAAAACCTAGCTTGTACCGATTTGTGTGTTGGGCCACTTCTCGCATGCGCCCGGATACGTAAACATTAAATGTGCAGGTTTAAAGTTGCAGTAATCAAATTTTGAGGTCTTCGATTGGCCGAGATATTGGCATGAACATTAGCAGCAACAGCAGAATCAGTAGTAATATTATTGTTGCTATTGCTATAGATATCAACACTATCACTGTTAAAATAATTATGATTATGGCCATCATTATGTTAAATTAAGTACAAGTCGACGAAACTCCTCTGTGTATTAAGTATAATTAAGTATAAATTTCAAGTTATCCAGACGATCATTGATTCAAAACATCGAAGAACTTCCAAGTTATCTTATAAACAAAGCGTATTATTGGTGTATATGTACATCAACGAAAGATATCTAAAGAACAGAAAACCTCAAGATGAGCACTATGATGCAAATTGAAACATAAGAAACCGAAAATGCCGATGTTTACAGTGTGGTTTGTAATTTCAAAAAAGATGAAGCAGATAACAAGGAAGAAAGTAAGGCAGCAGATAATCTAGTTCCATCATGCCTAGAAAACTTAAAATGTGTTACTCTTACACATTTATGTAATGAATCGACAATAGGAGAGTGTCTTGTTTAAAGAGCATGCTCTCTTTGGCACCTTGGATGTCGAACACCCGTAATCTGTCTTGGTACGGAATATCAGAAGCTGTGTTCTTTTCTTGTTTTCACTGCAAAAGCATACCATGCTCATAACATAAAATAACATCAACACTCATTATCACTACACATGTCGACCACCCGTGAAAAAAACGTTGAGAAAATGTCAGTACGTTAGAAATCGCATTATACATGTATGACATTTGATAGTCTTGTTTCAGGATTGCAACATTTATTGTAAACTAGACCCTGTCTCGTGCATAGAGCTTTACCCTCTTCGCTACCAAGCCTTGTCCGCTAAAGACGACTCGGACAAATGACTCAATCCAAATGTATTGATTTTAACAAAAAGCAAAATAAAATAAATATACAAAATAAATAAAGAGAGAGAGAGAGAGAGAGAGAGAGAGAGAGAGAGAGAGAGAGAGAGAGAGAGAGAGAGAGAATTTATGTTAAAGCAATAGTATGTTCTTTGAACGGTGTTGATATTCATACTCATACTCATAAATGTAATAATTTAAAATTAAGCAAAAGCTACACAGTATGTAGTTTTGAGCAGCGAAGGAAATTTACCACGGCAATAGAAGGGGTTACACGTGACATTCCCCACTTAGAGCAATGTAAGGAATCAATTTTGTGGATGTCAACGTAAACGTACCTCGAGAATATCAAGCAAATAGTTGATTGCCTCCGTCTCTGACATCTCATCTGTTATTTTTTGTATGCGTCCGTCTATTCAATGCCTCAAAGTTCGCTATACAATGTTGCTATGTTGGGCGGGTGGTTCTCATGGCCCAGGTCAGCAATGCCACGTTTATCATTCGTAATCTTCATTCCCATAATTTCGCTTAAACTGCGAACTTGTTGTATGCTGATAACAATATTATACTTATTTAAGATAATCCACACAGAATATAATATACTTTTATAGACATTCTAGTGTGTGACGTTCAGTACTATATTGGTAGAAGAATAACTCAAATCATTGGTAGACAAACTTATGCACTGAACTTTTTTGGAAAAAAAAATCCTAAAATTATGGTTTTCGTCTGGGATTAAGTTCCATTTGATGAGGGTATAAGGAATAAATTACTAGTCTGCTTGCAACACGTAACCCTGCCAACCTGACATTAATAAAGTAGGCTATTAAAAATAAGAACAACATTATCTGAAAATTATACTTCGTTAATATGTACTGAACACTGAGACGTAGACAACGTGTAACAGTTTGCTTTAGCTACTTCATTGCTTCACATCGGACACATTAAAAAACCATTGATGAGAAGCCAAAAACGAAACGGAAACGAGAGAAATGAAATTTTATACGGACAATTTTAAAACGACAGTGAAAATGATTTTTTCTTTGTAACTACATAATCAATTTGAGAGTTTTTAGGCATTTAGACCATACATGGTATAAAACGCCGTATACAATAACAAAAAGATAATTAATCATAATATTTGTAAATTTAATAAAAGGAGCATTCATTAAAATAACAGTCATAGTGTGTCACTGTTCTTGCAAACCGTTGAAGCTAACGATGAGATTATTTAAACTTGTTCCTTCGTGCATGCAAGCAATTCAACCAAAATACATAACTATGGTCTTTGAAAGGGAGAAAAAGAACAGATATATTTAAAATCAATTCATGGAAACGATCAATAATAACATAAAGTTTTGAGTGTTTTATAAGAAAAATAAAACTCGTTTAACTATTTCCGCGTCTTTGTAAAATGTAAGTAAAACGCCAAAGGAAAAATATATAAAATACGAACCACGGATTTTCAAGACCTACACTTACGCGGTTTACTTAATGAAGAATATAGGATAGTCATTTCATTTCCCGTATCTGCTGTTCAAAAAGCTCTTACTATCAGTAGACGAGTTACTAAAGTTTGAGCAGTATTTTTTTATTGATATAAACAAATGACACTGGTTGATCTCTACTTGTTGTCAGGTGAGGTTGTTGCAAGTGTATTAAAAGAATTAAATGGTGGCTGTGAGGTTCAACAAAAAAAGAGTAAACAGTATATGCTATTCTTGGATTTACGTTTTCCGAATAGAGCTAACTATATCTTGCATCAGACAAACTACCTGGCCATGAGCATTAAACATCAGTGTCATTATCAGATGTTACATTGTTTTGCCAGTGATTCATTCAGAATACATACTGCAATTTGCTATTTAACATTGTTGTTGATACAATAGACGATCTGATGACGTTTTCGGTACAGAACGGTATTCGATAATCCCGGTGACTGACTACATTTATATAATAAACTATTATATCAAATGAACTTATCTATACGAATGTTAGGAATTAATAACGTTTTTATGCTCTACCGAAAATCGACGTTTTCATTCTTAAGGAGTTCGAAATAAGTGTCTCTTGACACAAAGATATGCGTTACTTTAACGCTTGAAAGAAAATCGTGCCTTAATCTGAAAATATCTGATTCCTAACGTCACCCATCTCTCAGGCATTGTTGCTGCGTTCTGTTTTGATTTTATATTTCATTAAACTGATTTAAATGATGCCTTCGTTTTACTTAGGAAATATGTATTAAATCCCTAAAGCGCATTTCTCATTAGAATATGTTATAAGGACAAATATAGAATTATAATTCAATGTCGTGGTATACTTGATTTTGAAGCCGTGGTTTAAATATTACACAAATCATGAGCTTGCTGTCATGCGTTAAGCAAGCTGTTCGTTTATTACTTACAATGTCGTTACAATTGCTTTACTTACAAAGGCTGATAAAACTGTTTAGTGGCTAGATTTTAAATGGAAAATAATTGAAAAAGCTATAGTACTGTCATGAACGTGACGCTAAAACGAAGGTAAACAAACGGAATGAATCGTTGACTTTTGCCGTTTATCTGTTGATAAAACGTCCTCGTTATTTTAAACACAGTCCAACACGGTTCATAAACCGGTGAATGTCAATGTTTTATTCCTTAATGCTGAATGTATTTAAAACTGTTTGATACGACACACACGCCTGTATAAGAAAGAGACAGATATCCTAATTTCTATTTACCACCACAACCATTCATGCCTTTTTATGCACAAGATATTATTTTGGTGGTAAATGGCACACCATTAACTATGTTTATTCAAACTAGAGATGTTGCTTGAATTCAAAAGAAACATTTACATTTTAAAAGCGACATTACTATGTTTATTTTAAAAAAAATACGTTTTCAAACACATGACACTTATTGTTAAGTGACCTATGTCATATCTCATGTGATCCCGTGTAATACAGTGCTATTTCTTTGTTAGCAAATAGAATAAGAATAAGAAGATCAACAGTGTGCCCATTTTGGCATTTCATGTATACTCTGGCGTGGTATAATGCCCGTTTTCTATATCGTGCTTCTGTTTGTCTCAGTGTATCTGACTTTGTTTCTACTTTTCTTAATGTGATTATGGGCCCGTCCCTTTTGTTGAATAAATAATGAAACGAAATTCGCAGTAAGTGTTTATTATTTTTCGAATTAGTTTATTGTTACAATTAAATATACATTATTAACATCACACATCTAACACAATTAAAATTTAGCTTGCGCCTATTATATAAACGTCTTATTTTTCTGCAAAGGACAATAAGAAAAGTTTATATGAGAATTAACATAAATATATTCATTTGAACTACCAACAGACAAAGGCACACAGAGTAAATATTAAGATGACAAGACATAGAGATGAGACATAACATACATAACGAAAAACCAACAGTTACCGCTTAGGAACGGCCATTCGGCATTAATACCGTCTGAAGTGCTCAAACCTCACTTCAGCCTCGCACTTTCTAAACGTTTTTGTCGCAAACAACAGTCTTATAGTGAGTTAAAACTGAGTAAATTAGTTTAAAAGACAAACTAAATAGCACTAATCATAATGAAACATATGTAATGTACACTATGCACAGTAGATGAAAGTCTTAGCAACAATACAATTTCTAAATGCAAGTAGTTGGAAATAAAAGTCACCAAGCTATGAAGCATATTAAGAACGAGTTAATATTTTAATACATTTAAAGGAAGTGAATTCATATATCAAAATAAAAGTGTTCAATTAAAAAGAATAAAGTATTGAATTTTAGCAAAGCGATCACAGCGGAAGAAAATGTTAGTATTATGCAGGAATAGGAAATGAAATGTAATATTAATAAATATAATGTTACGTGATAATAAACCGACGATGAAAACCAAAGTATTCGCATTTTGTCTAATGCCGCAACCTGGCGATTAATCGGTATATATATATATATATATATATATATATATATATATATATATATATATATATATATATATATATATATATATATATACATTTACATTTAAAGCGTTTTATTTGGTCGAGCGTTGTTCACGTGCGAGTCAATATAAAGAGATATTGACTTGAGAATGTTTTCACGTGAGCACCGAGAACATACTATTGACTTCTTTTTACGCGCACTGTTGCTACAGTATTGCAAAAACTACTTTCAATGTCACATGTTTGTCAAATTACTGCTTTGCGTGACAGCGAACAGTTATGAGTATTAATTTTTTTGGATAATGGCAAACTATTTACAATTTTAAAGCAACAAATTACAATATTTATTATATAGTATAGTTATTTATTCAGCACATTAAGATGATGACGCATTTGATAAAATCATTCAGACAGCAGAAGGAATATGTATTAATCCGTAAAGTTAATGTTTTTATTGCATACTATGAGAACTGAGCATAACACTATCTTTCATTATAATCATAATTTAAATTTACATCAGTTCTAAGTGTATATTTTCGCAAACATTTAAACAATTGACAGGATTTCCACAAAACTGTGCACTTTTCAGTTTATTATTCGAGGATTAAACCTTCTGATATGCGGAATGGTAACTATGACAGTTTTGTTTTGTATCCACCCATATAACTTTAAACAGTCATTTAACACAGCATTGTTAAAATGTTTCTGTTTCATATCAGTTGCTTTAGTCATTAGTTCTGTTTAAGTGGATATTCTGCTCAAATGAAGTTGTTGTACAAATCTCCATACAACTCTCTTGTAGCGTCAGGACCAAACTTACGAGTTAAAGAATGAAACCCTTGCCATTGGCCCGCTGTTGGCTGCTGCCCAGGACGTAAGTTTAAGGAAGAAACGTATGGTTTGTACGTTTCCAGGCATGCTTCAGCATATGGAATACCGTCCTGCTTGGAGCTAGATCTATTGGGATGTACTTGTGTTCCATGTTGAGTTACGGGTTTTTCATTTCCAAAACGTTCTGTCAGATTAGTAGCAAGTGATGCATCATGATTATGGTGCAGTGACTGATTTATATTGCCATGCATTTCACAGCCTCCACTTGAGGCAGAGGGTCGCTGTATTCCAGCAGCTGTCGAGGAAGTAGATGATTGAGACAATTGAGTGTCTCTTGCTTCGCGTTCATCTTGAATATTTACCTGCTGGTTCTTTGGGTTGATCATGTGGAGTGACCGATCATTACTTGCGGAATCGGGGTGTCTAGTACTATGTATTGTTTCGACAAGTTGGACTTCCAGAGGCGCTGGAAGGAAGGGTTTGTCTGTTGCCGCCACAATTGCTCCTTTTATCTTCTTTGGGAGACTGGACTAATCTTTCACTTTCTGAGCTATTTCCAAAACATGTTTTAGGTTTTGCGCCAGCGACTTCATCATAATGTTCGTTAATTCTGCCTGTCGTAGACTGGTTTTTGTTGTATGTACGATCGCTTGCTGTCATCTGATTGAGGCCTGCTGTACCGTGTCCTTCTTTCGTTTGCTTGTTCATCTCTGCACTGGACATCCGGTTTTGACGATCTTCTGTAGGCCTAGACTTACTCCCAATGGGGCTTATCAATGATTGGAAACATTGGACTACGCCTTTTGTCAAGACACCGCCGTTTTTACACAACCTTAGGCAAGGCCAAACCAAATACCTGATTTTCTCGCCAGACTGGGTGTACACCCTGTATGTATTCTTGTCCAGCGTGTCACCAGGAGAAATATCGAAAGTATCGAATACCACTGGTGGATCCTGGATGGACATCAGGTAGCAGACCTTGAAGCACTCTTTTGTGAAATCAGGGATATCTAGTGCGATTCTGGACAATGCCGACTTGTTTGTAGTAAATATCTCCATGAATATCTAAAGAAATGGATAAACATTTTGTTGACAGATGGAAAATCAAGATAGAAGTACATATAAGCGATGTAGAACTTACTCCTAGAATGAAACATATGTTCGAATGTTTTCATATTGATATCCACCAATGTTAAAGCAAATACCATGTTACAAAGCGATTTGGTTATGCATAGTTAGTGGACGAATACAGGGTGACATTGTTACGTAAATATTGCAAATACTGTTTCACAGCTAACACTTTGCATACAACTTCGCATCATTTTGACAATAAATGTTACTAATGATAATTACTATTAACATTGCATCGGCAATATCATTTCCTGTTAAAACATCGCATCGGAAATATCATTTCCTGTTATTAAATTGTTGAAAAGACTCTAACCGCCAAAGTTTAAATAATATATGACCCACTACTAATGAAGGATAAATGTGAAACGGCAGAAACAGTAATTGTGAACTTGTCATTGCCAACTTAACATTTAAACTTTCTTAATCTTCTGACATGGTTAGTAAGGACAATGTCGCCTACAAATGCATTTGTGTGTAACATTAAAGATTAAAAATAGAGATAAACACGTTGCCTTTATTGTCATTATGGGTAAAAATATCGGAAGTAGGTTCACTGCCGCAACCGTTATGATGTACGCAAAAAGTACCTCGTATTCATTTGCACACAAACTGTCAGCTCGTCTCTTTTTGTTTTCTTTGATGAACTTCATCACAAAGTCAGGAATGGTCTCGCTCTGTAATTAATCGAGAGAAGATAATCCGTCAATATGCTTAGAAAAGGCGTGTAATAAATTTGAATTTGGATTAACCAGAATTTTAAATAGTAACCTTATGTAGAATAAATATATTGTGCAGTTTACATGTTGTTCTCAGCATTCTGCGACAATAAATTAAATAAAACAAAATTATTTGCAATCTACAACGTTTACTTGAAAGTTCCTGTCTACTTAGGCTATGGGTTTGTGTCGGACTTTTATGTATATGCTCCTTCATTTCAATTGAATTCTTATCTATGAACATTTACGTGCCAGTTTGAGCTGTTTTATAATCACTCGACAAATGAACATGGCTACAAACTCAAGATTTATGTAATATATTTTCTATCATATTACATAATGGAACTGATTAGCAAAGTAAAAAACAAGGCTCAAAATTATCTCAAAGGGAAATGCTGATTCGAGATACATCTGTGGCGGAAACGTTGTGTATTCATGGTTAGCTCTGACATACAATCTATAGTATGGATGAAATGTTACTTAAGCCCTATGGTTAGTTTTCGTTCGCCAACACATAAATGTGTTGTCACAGAACGAATATGATCTAGATAGAAAACCATCATATAGCCACTTTAAAACTAGCAATAGTTTTCTCCTGACAAAATGTCAAAAAGAGGACAGAACATATTTAGGGAAGTATCCGTAACTAGTTTGCATTTTAACTGTTTATGATGGATTTAACGTTTATATTTTGTCGAAAACGGAGCTAATACACTGTGATTTACCTCGTTTACTAAAAGTGTTCTTCTCACTTCTTCCATCTGTTTCTTTTGTCTTTCTTCGCAATATATATATGTTGCCTGGTAACAGAAAAATCATCATCGTCATCATCATCATCATCATCATCATCATCATCATCATCATCATCATCATCATCATCATCATCATCGCCGTCATCATCATCTCCGTCATCATTATCATCATCATCATCATCATCATCATCATCATCATCATCATCATCATCATCATAAACTACTATTATCAGACATAATGTAAATTAAATAATCTCGATGGAAGTTCCTTGTAGCTTTATGTGACAGTAAGTTTGTTTGACGAAGATACAATATACAGTGAATTTGAAAGAAAATTAAATACAATAACGTCAATCGTATATGGAGACAAAACGTGTAAAGTAAGGAAACAATGATGATCGAATGCTTCTTTTATTCAATCGTTCAAAAAAAGATCGAGTAATTGTAAAGTGGCAAAGTACATGTCTGTTAACTGTGAAGTTTAGAAATTATAACCAAGAAAGGAGACCTTTTTTGTCAGTCTTAAATAAAGAAAAAATAACTTTTCTTCCGTAGTAGTTGTCAAACCTCACTATTATCTACTTAAAATGCCGACGCAAGGTTAACCCGACTAAATATTGAAGCAACTCGCATAGGAAGAAATTCTAAAATACCATAGCAAAAAAACGTAACATTTCTACTGAACTTCTCAGGAGGTAACACAAGTCAAAATCAATAGAAAATCAGCGCCTACACTATTAGTGTGTTTAATGTACAAACTAAATTCCATTCTATTTTAATTAGTTTTAAATTTCTGTCAAATGTCATAAAGTTCACCGTTCACGTCCTAACTGTCTAACTGTTTCGTATGTATTAGTTTCTATAAAGTAAGAAATTGAGCGATAGCTATCTAACATGTATGATATTTTGGTTTCTTTGTTCTAAGCAGTTTATTTTGTTAACAAAACAATTTGTAAGTTTATGTCTCACTTACGCCTGAAATTTTATATCTTATATTTTTGTTTACAAATATAATTTATGCACCTTAAGGATATCCAAGAGACATTTGATGACAATGGCCTCCTCCCTATCGGCCTCCAGTATCTCATATGCGTTCGTCCATGTATTGTCGTAGAGTTCAGTGAACATTTCCGCTATTTTGGTCGGGCGGTTCTCGTCGCTTAAATCAGCAATGTCCGGATTGTTATTTGAAATCTTCATTCCCATAATAGCGCTTAAACTGCAATACAGTTTACAAACCAAAATACAATTAAGTGTGTACTGAAACAAGACGGATGTAAATATTAAGTAAATTTAAACTTAACTTAGGGTGCCGACAACGTAAGTTGATATATACTCAGCTAATACATGGATATTTCAGAATTAACGTCAGTTTACAAGTAAAAATGAAGGGATGTTGCGGAATGCGGCGCAAAGAAACGATAATGAAATCACCAAAGACACCGAATTTTAAGTGCTATAAAATGCGACATTTTCTTGGTTTAAAAAGATAAAGTAGAGAGAAAAAGAATGGTATAGCACGGACCAGGCTCTTACCGAAGTTTTGTTCCGTTAAGCTCTGACTTCAGCTCTTGATTTTCTTGGTCTAACTGGTTTACCCTCTCCCTGTTATATTTAAGCTCTGCATCTTGGTTCTAAAATAGCAAATAATATTTCGTTATATTTGTTCAGCTGTCAATATCTGTTTTTATGTCATGCAACTATGCGCTATAACAAGTCATATAACCATTCTCCATCTTGATTTTAGTATGTATCGGAACATAGCAGTGTAAGGTTATATGTATACGGAGTGTCATGTTAAATTTAAGTTACATGTAAGTCTTACAGTAATAAGGTACTTAAGTGTACTGTCTTTTAAAGCTTATAATTTATAAACATAAAATAAACGATATTCATTTAGGAGGATTGTCTTTATAATTCTAGAACAAAAGAAAGTTAATTTTATCTACACGTATTAGTAAACTTGTGGAGAAAGTGTGTACGTTAAATGAGATTAGGTTCTGGGCATAATGTCTTAACGTCTTTTAAACTCGTTACATGTACGCCTTTCATCCACACATGAGATCCACTACAAGTGGGAGGGAAAACTTTCGTTAATGATGGCTTCCGTCTGATATGCAATGTAAGATAACTGAGTTTGTTTCTTCAATCTTTCGTTGTCTTTCTTTTACAATATCCTGACTGACAGTCGCCAAAGGTAATGCATCTGTCGTTTGATGCAACAAAAACAAACGACTTTTTGTAGCAGCTATGTCAATTGTCATTAAATGGTATTACACTTGTACGGTAATATTATAGTCGTTGCTATAACTTGTGCTTCTTTTAGGTCTAACTTGAATGTTCAGATAAGCAAATGTTTATGAAAACAAAATAAATAAAACAACTTACCGCTATCAATTGTTTTGCGGCATTTATTTCTTGTTCGGCGGCAGAATAATATGTTTGCATGTGCCCGAGATAGTACGCAAAATTTGCATTTTGGGGAAAATCTCTTAAATCCTGCGCCATGTTGCGTGCCGCTGAGAATTCTGGTAAGATAAATAAAAAAATATGTTCAAGTAACGTGTTATGACACGGATAATACAGACCCATGTGCCATTATAAGGGGTATTGTTGCTTTTTCAAATCAGATAATTGATTGACTCTCCCTCTGTTAGACTACTACATGCCTATCACATCGTATAAAATGTGTTCATTACCAGGGTTTACAGGGCTCTAATAAGACCCATGCATGCATACCTTTTGCTAAAATTGCAACAATTCTCTTGAAATATACTGGAAGCGGTTTTGGCCGAAAATAGGTCACCCGGCTGCTCACAGGATTCCGATGACGCAACCTTAGTTTGTCCTGAAGCAAATCTGCCGTATGACAAAATACAACTTCAATGGTGTGCAATTGCCATTGAACTTTAAATGACACGTATACACAACACAATACAACATATTCAGCAGGAAAGAAAACACAAGTAAACATCGAAACCGAAAGTGGTTAAAAATAAAATCTCTTTATATATTCAAATATATATATTCAGCAATAACATATTATTAATATTATTTACAGACAGTCATATATTTCAACAAATGCATGTAATAGTGAGTCTAATCATTTGGCTCAACAGAAAATGTATTTTTTATAAATAAAAATTGTACTTTTGAAAAGGAAATTGAAATTAACTTTTACTACAAATGACTGAATAATCTTTTTTGTGAATCTTATATGAACATGAAGTAAAAATATTACAGATGTAAGAAAAAACTAACCTCTATATGTGTTGTGAAAGTAGCTTACCACGAGCGTCTGAAACAGCCGACAGCCTTCGTTTAATTGGCGAATCTCGAGTCCAATGATTTACACCATTGTTGAGTAATGTGGCTATAAATAGAACACACGTTTTCCCAAAGTATAACTCTAAGAAGAACTAATGTCACACATGCTGTCATCTCTTCAATGGCGGTTATTTCTTTGCTTTTCATTGTATTTTGTATACTCGGTTTAACTGTTTTCGTTCATGTAGCTCCTTTTACTGTGAAAGTTACGTCTAGGACAATATCGAAACCTGTCTGTTTATTCTGATAACATCCGGGAAACTTGCACTGAAAGTACCGAAGGGCGCATAACTGGCAAAATTCCAGGTATGGCGCGAAGTCGGTAATGTGTTTGTTATATTGTGTATATCCTTGTTTACAACGAAGGTGTCTATACAAGAAAACATTGAATTACCATTGTCTGCAGGTATTATGGCCTGCTAGAGAGTTGTATATACTTTTTCAGTATCAGACAAAATGGTGTGGATTTAAGAAAAAGCTTTTGAAGTTAAAGCCCGTTACATTTTTTTATAACCTGTCATAAGTATGTTATCTTTTTTGATAATCTGTTTTTTTGTGCATATAAATATATAATCAAAATTTAGAGCAACAGAAATTAATTGGATCCATAAACATCAAGGAATAAAACGTGATAGAGAGAAAACCTGTTTCATTACAAGGGCGTTATTTATAAAGGAAACATTACTTGTATACTTATTAATATGTACTATGTTAACTACATTTTATTTTGAAGTGGTCTCTCATTCCATGTAGATGCACATGGACAGGAAACAAAGCAATAAAGTTACTCGGACCAAACTGCCATTGTGTCTAAAACCAAAAGACCTAACAGTACGCTTCGTTTGTTTTCATAGTTCTATAAAATATATTATTCAGTGAAAAAGACTCGCCGATTATTTCAACATATTTGAATTGTCTTTAATACATTTACACTCAAATGATGGTTGGGGCTTGATACCCTACTTACAGCAACCCGACTAAGCCAACTATAGCGTTTATTCGTATTTAGCCACTTACATGGTAAAAATTGTATTATTTAATCGCTTTGATTTGTTCTTTTTAGCTTGCATACTCGATAACATAGCAAATACACTGAACAATACGTTTTCATATACAATACCAGCAGGAGAGCATTTATTTATTTGTTTGCCGGTCAGTGCTCATACACTTTATGGTAATTTCTCCTATTTTCAGTCCTTCTATCGTTTTTGTTGTTTTACCTTTAGCCAAACCACGACCGGATGCCACCAGACTTTAGAAATCTGTTTCCAAAGGGTTCTAACCATCTTAAAATATTTCAAAATTGCTTTGGAAATTGTAATAAACTGAAAAAGTGCAAAAATATTATTAGTTAATGAAAATAAATTTACAATGAGCTTTTCTATTTAAGCAAATTAATTTGATATTCTTTTATCCTCTGAACTGTTTAATTGTTACCGATTTTGTTCAATATTTTGAACAGACTATTGCATCTAAAGGATGTTAGCGTTAAGGGGTCGACAATGGGACATTGCAGAATACAAATTTATATTTGACATAAACTTTAAGGGTGGTATTCGAATGTTTGTCTATATCAAAACTATGTACGATTTCTAATTCTGCTAAAATTGATTTTATAAGTATCTACTCATACTTATTATAATTATTTTTTATCTTTATTCATGACCTGGAGAAACTGCAACATTTACAAAATAAAGTTACAGAATGTATGTTGATGTGCTAACTCTAGCCTAAAGTATGCTCCTGTTTAAAGCTTCTGGTATTGAAATAATGGCTTGTTTATATGCACTTTTTAAATATCAAAACAACAATGTTTTCAGCTTGACTCTTCTAGTTTTTTCGAGAATAAACTGAGTTTTATTATGTCTTCAGGGTAGATAAGTAGTCTTTTAATGTGTTAGAATGGGATCCTTTTGTAGGTAACGTGTTCTGCCAGTTCAACGAATACACCGGGTGTCTATTGTCCATAACAGAAGGAATACTGGCATGTACCAGCATATCAACCGTCACTATAAGCGGTCGACCGTCACGATTTTACTCCCGGTTGGACACATGTTATTCTGGTTCACCAAACCGGCTCCCAGTGAGACGACAGCGATTAAGCGTAAGCAGTGAAACTAAAACTGTACCTGTATAAAAATTGGTATGTAAGCTAAAGGAATCCTTATAGTTATCACAATTTCTACCCTAGAAAGTTATAATTTAAATATAACAACTTTATCTGATTTTCTTTAGATGTAAATTTGAGGGTAATTCACAACATAAATGATTTTAATATATATTTAAAATAAAACAAAAGTCTGTATGATAAAGTCGCATTCTCCAATTGGTCTGTACCCGGTGGAATACTGGTAAATTATGATCATTATTGCGATGCCCATCTGGTTGCGATGGAGGGAGACACCAAACAACCACCGGTGCAACTAAGGTCGGCTAGAGACCTTTCAAAATTGTAAGTTTTTCTTGTGCAAATGTACGAGATTAGAGCCAAGAAAGTATTAGATGGACGTGACAACAATGTACATTGAACGCGATATGCATAAATTTCGCTTCTTCTCATTGCATGTTAAACGGCTGATGCTCTCTGCTTCTAAAGAAGCCCTAAATGTTGAAGGACAACATGCGAATATGAACAACGTGTACAGATAGCACACCTACTTTGATGAACGTTTGTGAATAATGTTTGATTTTAATATGTTTTGATCAAAGGTTGATATATAATCGCTGAGCAGTCAAAACAACGATAATGAACGCGATTTGACTTTTAACTTACGTGCAATAAAGTGTCGATCCGCTTTACATCGATAATGGATCGAGGCCTTATTCTGTTTGACAAAGTTCTATATTGGTTCACCATTATGCCTCACTATTTGCTATTCTAATCAAACGGATGTGAATATGCCGTTATCCATCCTTGTAAATTTACGAGGTACTCAGCCTTCGGTTGATAATAAAAATATATGATGAGGACACATGGATCTGGTTTACCAGAGGTAACATTTTTTAGATACACAAAACACCAACCATACAGCGTTTAGTTAGAGCTTAAAGTAATTAATATATTGTTTGCTTTTATACGGCTTCTTTTATTCATAAAGCGTTTGATATCAACGTAAACGGAGGAACCTTAATGAAGCTATAGAGAGGTCACTAATAAAATGTTCTGGTTAAGTTTCTATCTCTCTTAACATAATCCTGTGATCTCTTACGCTGTAATTTTGGCATTATGCTACAATGTATTTTACTCTCACTGACATCTTTGTCGACGATTTTTGTTTAGTCGACATAATATTTTTCTATCATACTTGACACATCTTTTCGATTTACACATAAATTTGAATATTATATCATGTCTGTATGTACATTTATGCAAATTTGTTAAATATATATAAAAAAACATTCGGTTACTGAATTCGTGTTTCATTCTTTCTTCCCATTTAAACAGGGCTAGTGTCTGCGCTTGGAGGTGTATCCCAAAGTTTGCCTATATAAAATACAAGTAACAACAACCTACAACTGCTTGAGGGAATTTGGACATTATCTTTATATAAAAGCGTACTTTAGTCTAATTAAAGGCCATTTTGAACACTTATTTAATTGTTAGACAGTACAAATCCTTAACTCGCTTTAAATGTTCATCTATTTTTTAAATTCTATAAATAAGCAGGATGGGGATATCTTCTAAAATAGATATCGAAGTCAGCGCGATTTACCCGGATAATGATAAAATGCCTTCAAAAGTAATTGGTCACGTAGTATTCTAAGTTTAAAGGTAGCTAACTCTGCAGCTTTTCAAAAAAAGAAATAATATGGTTGTTTGAGGAACCTTCGGAAACAAATATGTGGTCCAAACTGCCAGATACCATCTTTAACGATATAATATCAAGATGTTGAAAGCATATTTACATATAAATTTTTACACCTGTGTTAGCTCGTGTCTTTTACATAAGAATAACAAAATCTTAAGTATAACATCGTCCTTTAAAGGGGACACAGACTTGTAAGTGTGAGAATGTTTAAGCACCTAAAACAATGTTTCTTATTTTTCCATATTGTTTCTGTAACTTTTAACAATCAAACATGTATTATTTTCCAAAATGAACTAGTAAATGATGACTAGTTTTAACCTATCGTAAGTCATCCTGAATCTAATTATGTCACAAAATATATGAATATGTTATGCTATTGCTTAATAAGGTATGTAGTATGTCACTCTCAAATCATTACACGCAACTATTGATTGATATCTGATCTTCTTATAGAAAACGTGCTATCAAATAAAATGATACAGTGACAAACATTTCGGAAATTTTGTATATATTGGTCCCTGTGTGCATATTTTGGAAGTATTTGTATAAGTACGCGTTCGATTCGCCCTACATCGGAATGAACGAGTTAAAGTTTCTGATATTATCTTTCGTTAGTCGTTGTCCGGGAGGTAAATATTATCGTACGTAGTATTATCTATTTGGTGATAATGGTTGCTGTTTAGTCTGCTTTCGAGTAATGTTCGGCCAAGTTTGATCTTCTCTGCATGTTCTGGGGTCAGGTGTTGCGGAAGCGTTGAGTTAGAGTTTTCTCTTTGATGCAGAGGTTGCAGCGGTACCTAGTTATGCATATGATTTTACTTCACTAACTCTCCTTCACTTGAGTTAACGTTTCGTTACTTCCACAACCTCCAGCAATGGAATGCTTCTCTGTACTTCATCCGGTAATTTGTTATGAGATTTGTTGGCTTGTCTGTGGTTCGTCATTTAAAGTAATTGTTAAATCCTTTGCCTCAGATTTGATTCCAGGAAGTTGTGTTCCACTCGTAGTCTGTTTACATGACTCAGCTGATTCGCTGGACATGTTACTTAGGTTTTCTGTTGTGTTGCCATCATGATTGCGAATCCGATTGTCTGTCCTTTTGCTGTCGTCCCTTCCATGTCCAATAGCAGATTCATATTTTGCACCAGCGATTTGGTCACTTTCTATATCAAATTTTGCGATCTCCTATTGACATTCAAAGTCAATATCGTCTCTTTCTTTTCAACTTGCTCCTTGTTAGTTTAGGAACTCTGCATCATCGTTTTGTTTCATTTGCGTGTTTTGCCTCTCAACAACCAAACTTGTGGGATTATCTCCTATAGAGGCTCTCTTGACATTGGCGGACTTATTCGGTGACGGGATGAATTGGACGACGCCTTTGCTCAAGACACGACCACCTTTACACAATCTTAGACAAGGCCAAACCATGAAGTCGACCTTTTCGCCTACCTTGGTGTACGCCTTGTAATTATTTGTATCCAGCGTAATATCTAAAGTATCGAAGACCATGGGTGGGTCCTGAATTGACATCAGGTAACAGACCCTGAAACATTCTTGTGTGTAAGCAGGCAAGTTGAGTGCGATGTTCCTCCATTCCACGGTACTCTGGGATAATCTGACTATGTATTCCTGTAAGGTAAGTATCCTTGTTACGATGGACTTTAAAATTGACAAATTGAAACAGTATTAGATCACATATTACATGCTCAAGAAACTATGTACATGTTATTTGGCATCGTGAGTTTGAAAGGTAATAAACAATGAAGAAACTGTGTAAAAGATGGTGCCATTATATGGAAGGTAAATTAGCAGATGTATAATGATATTAAAATGTACTTTGATTCTATGTACTAGAGAAGAATTTAGACAAATATTTTTACACTCCTTCAATTGGAAATGAAAAAGTTGTTGCTAAATTTTTCTCGGATCAACGAAGCTGGGTAACATCAACTTGTGTTGAGTTTTTTTCCGACAGGTTTCAGGGAACCACCGTTAAATGAAGGAAGATAGTTGTCTAGAAATTATGCATGTTTTCCATTTAGTAACCTATGTAAATGAAAATATAAAATAAATATCATAATATAAATCGCAAAAATACTTACATCTGCATAAAAAGGAGCTTAACTAAGATCAATATGAATCATACTGACAGACAGCCAGGCAGAGGAAGGCTATTTATTCCCTGCCACTGTGTTGTCAAGTTAGAGAAGCAAATTCTTTTGTTACCTTGTATTCTGTTTCCAACAAACTAGTAGCTCTCTTCTTTCTGTTCTCTGTGATATACTTCAGCACAAAGTCCGGAATGGTATCTCCCTGTTATTAGGAAATAATCGCCATAAATATCATGTTCTTAGGCCAAAAATGTAAGTAATGATGGAATTGATATGCCGTGCAGTTTGATATACAGCTTTGTCATCTTTACATCTTTTGGCAACATTAAACAATTATTATTTATTTCTTTCTCAAAACTTAATCCTTTTAAAATTAAGGACGTTGTTTCTGCAGTGCACTTTGCTGGCGTCGTAGAAAGCTTTTATAATACTAAAAACTGTAAAATGGAAGGCAATTATTAATCTGTTAAATATCATTACCTCGTTTAACAAAAGCGCTCTCCTTACTTCGTCACTCTTTGCCCGTTGTTGTGCTTCGCAATATTGTTTTGTTTCCTGTTTAAAAAAAGTAAAAAATACATCGTCATTACCAGTATTACCATCGCCATCATCACTGCCATTATTACCACCACCGTAATCATCATCGTCATCATCACCATCATCACCCGACAAAACCAGTAATAAACAACCACTACGATTTGCATTGAAGCGATTGTAGAAAGAAAGCCGTTGTCTGTTGACGACTTCGGTAATTCGCGACCTGCGGTTGAATCCGAAGCCATTCGTAGCCGACGCCTTCCCGATTTGCTACCAAGCTCAGTCCACTATTATTACAATCATGACCAAATCCAAATATGTAGTTCTACCTGACAGAGAGCAGATAATTAATAATCAAGCTGTTTGTCAAATTGTGATTCATATGGCCTTATAAAAGGTTCACTCAGATATGTACATGTTTTTAGATACGCGTTCCGATACAAACAGTGTCACATCTACATCGGCCAGTTATTACTTAGTTCTGGAATATTTCAGACAACCGAAATATCTCCCCTAACCAGAGCTCTCGCCCCTATCGAGACTCGAATCCACGAGGTGATCCTGAAGAGTATCAAGTCAGCGACTTTATCTGCTCTACCAGAGGGGCCATGTCGTACTAAGATCAATATTAAGAAGTACACTTACAATGATAATCACTAACAAACATTTGATGGCCTCGGTCTCAGACATATTTTCTTTCAGTAACTCGTATGCGTCCGTCCATGCATTGTCGTAAAGTTCACTGAACATTTGCGCTTGCTTGGTTGGCCTGTTCTCGTCTCTAAAATCGGCAATGTCCGGGTTGTCATCTGTAGCCTTTATTCCCGCGCTAAATCTGTAATTGTTTGTTCAAATAAAGGTAGCTTTATCGTCTGCTCAATTATTGTAGCGTCCATGGCTCACTGGATTTATCAATTACTTAATCAAGTTAAGTCATCTGATAATATATCGTATTGTAACCTAACTCTATACAGTCAAGTTCATTTTGTGCAAGGAATATCATGTTAATTATGTTTATTTAAAAAATTCAAATGTTTATTAATTTACGGTTATTACATAAACTGCAATGGACTAAACTTAAGTTGTTTCTTTTATCAATTAAATCCTTTCCATTTTATATGTGTTAAAAGTAAAATATAAGCATTTAGTAAAAACTGAAATTAAATGAGTAAAATGATATTACATTTACTATCCACGTGAGGTTGATCCAGCCAAAAGTTAGAAAAAATATTGGGTATGAAGCATTGTACTGCCTGAAAATCTTTTGAAACGTGTCAAAATCAAAGATCATTGCATCATTGAAAAAGAACCTAAACATCGCAAATGGAATAGGGTTGACAAGCATTCGGACAGCATACTTTCGACTTTGGCCAATTGATGTTCGAATTGTCAGAAACGTTTAATGCAAAGTAATACCTTCCTTTTTATTAAGACGTTGAAGTTTCTTGAAGGATTTTTATGTTTGACATGTTGATATCAAGTTTAATGCCACCCATGTGAGCATAACGTCGGCCGAATTTGGAATTCATTAATGCCACGTGATTGCATCAAATTTTTCTTTAAGTTATTACCTTGATCTAGTTTCTTTATCCGATTGTGGGAATTCCATTTTACTTTCTAAGTCTCTGTGGTCACTTTCTTTTTCACTTGCTCCTTGTTGGTAGAGGGATTTAGCATCTTCGTTGTGTTTCAATTGCTTTTTAAATGACTGGTGGCTTGCGTTTTCTTCAACTCTCTCATGTTTGATTTCAGGAATTTGTATTCCATCTTCATGAGCTGTCTTTACACATGACTTAGCAGATGCGCTGGATGGATGATATACGTTTTCTTCTTCCTTGCCATCATGACGGCTCATCTGAGTGTGTGTCCTGTTGTTGTCGTCCGGTCCATGTTCGATTGAAGATTTTTCTTTTGCATCAGCGATTTTTTTACCTTCTACATCATATTTTGCGAACTCCATTTCACTTTTAACTCGTATACGATCACTTTCATTTCCAGTAGCTCCTTGTTGGTTTCGGAACTTCGCATATTCGTTTTGTTTCGTTTGCGTTTGTCTCCTGAACCCAAAGATTTCGGGACCTACTCTTACAGTTGCACTCCTGTCATTAGCGGACTCTTTCAGTGACGGGATGAATTGGACGACGCCTTTGCTCAAGACACTACCATCTTTACACAACCTAAGACAAGGCCAAACCATGAAGTCGACCTTCTCGCCTACCTTGGTGTACGCCTTGTAATTGTTGGGATCTAACAGATCAACATGCGTAATATCTAAAGTATCGAAGACAACAGGTGGGTCCTGGATTGACATCAGGTAGCAGACCTTGAAACATTCTTGTGTGTACGCAGACACGTAGCATGCGATGTTCCTCCATTCCACGATACTCTGGGATAATCTGACCTTGTATTCCTGTAAGGTAAGTATCCTTATTACGATGGAATTTAAAGTTGACAAAAAGAAACAGTACTAGATCATATGTTACATACTCAAAAAACTATGCACATAGTATTTGGCATTGTGAGTTTGAAAGGTAATAGATAACGAAGAAACAGTGTAAATAGATGATGCCATTATATAGAAGGTAAATTGGCAGATGGATAATGATATTAAAATGTACTTTGATTATATGTACTAGAGAAGAATTTAGACAAATATTTTACATTCTTTCAATGGGAAATGGAAGATATGTTGCTAATTCTTTCTTGGATTAACGAAATTGGGTAACATTACCCTTGTGTTAAATACAAGTCTCCGTCATATGTTTAAATTGTGTGATTTACTCCGACATGTTTCAGGCAACAATCGTGAAATAAAGAAAGATATTTGTCTAGAAATTATGCACGGGCTCAATTTAGTAACCTACGTAAATAAGAATGTAAATTATCGTATTATTTATCGCAAAAATATGTACATGTACATAGAAAAAGGGAGCTTAACCAAGATCAATATGACTCATACTGACAGACAGACAGGCAGGAATGTTATTTATTCCCTGCCACTGTGTTGTCAAGCTATAGTAGTAATACAGTATAGCGTAACAAATCCTTTTTGATTATGCTGCTACAGTTACCTTGTATTCTGTGTCTAACAAACTAGTAGCTCTCTTCTTTTTGTTCTCTTTGATATACTTCAGCACAAAGTCCGGAATGGTATCTCCCTGTAATTCAGAAATAATAACCATAATTGTCATGTTCTTAAGCTTAAGATTTTATTTATTTATTTATTTATTCCAACGGACGGCGGAAAACGTATTCTATGTAATCCATGATAGAATTGATATGCCGTGCAGTTTGATATGCAGCTTTGTCATCTTTACATCTTCATGGCAACATTAAACAATTATTATTTATTTCCTTCTCAAAACTTAATCTATTTGAAATTAAGGACGTTGTTTTTGCAGTGCACTTTGCGGACGTCGTAGAAAGCTTTTATAGTACTAAAACTGGAAAATGGAAGGCTTTAATTTACTCTGTTAAATATCATTACCTCGTTGACCAAAAGTGTTCTCCTCAATTCGTCACTCTTTACCTGTTGTTGTGCTTCGCAATATTGTTTTATGTCCTGGTTAAAAAAGCAAAGCAAAACAATACATCGTCATTATTAGTATTACCATCGTCATCATCACTTCCACTACTACCACCACCATCATCATCATCATCATCATCATCATCATCATCATCATCGTCAATATCAGTATCAACATCATCATCCGAGAAAACCTATTACAAAGCAACCACCAGGATTTACATTCAAGCGATTGTAGAAAGAAAATCATTGTCTTTTTACGACTTTGGTAAGTCGCGACCTGGGATTAAACCCGAAGACAACCGGAGCCGACGCTTTACCTCTTTTATACCAAGGTCAGTCCACTATTATTATAATGATGGCCAAATCCAAATATTTAGTTCTACCTTACAGAGAGCAGATAATTATGCGTCAGGCTGTTTGTCAAATTGTGACTTCCAATGTCGTTTTAAGATTTTCACTGAGATATGTACTTGTTTTTGGATACGCGTTCCGATACAAACAGTGCCATGACAACATCGTCCAGTTCTAATACTTAGTGCTGAAATGTCTCAGACCCTCAGAATATCTCCCCACACGAGAGTTCTCGCCCCTATCGATACTCGAATTCACGAGGTGATGCTGTAGAGTAACAAATCAGCGACGATATCTTATCTACCTGATGCGCCACATCTTACTAAGATCAATTTTAAGAAGAACTCTTACATTGAGAATCACTAGCAACCATTTGATGGCCTCCATCTCAGACATCTGATTTGTTAGCAACACGAATGCGTCCGTCCATTCATTGTCGTAAAGTTCGCTGAACATTGCCGAAAGATTGGTCGGGCGGTTCACATCTCTCAAATCGTCAATGTCCGGGTTGTCATTGGTAATCTTCATCCCCATGATAGTGCTCAATCTGTGATTGTGTGGACAAATCGAAGTAGCTCTATTGTTCGCACAATAATTGCAGTGTCTTAATCAAGTACAGGTTTGCCAAGTACATCTTCCTGATAATATATCGTATTATAGTCTAAGTTTCCATTATCTCCGACGTCATTTTCTGAAAGGACAAACACGCTAACTCGTTCTTATTTACAAATGTGTATTATTTTCCGTAATTAAATAAACTGCATTGGACTAAACACGAGTTGTTTCTTTTATCGAAATAGTAAAACCGGAAATCGCATGTGTAAAATGTTATTGGTTAATTAATTGCGAGAGATTTATCTAGCCAAATATTTGAGAAAATATTAGGTATAAATTTCTGTATTATCTTCAAATGTTTCAAAACGTGTGACTAAACGTTGTTACATTGAAAAGTTACCCAAACATGGCAGAATACCTAAAACGGACGAGCATTCAAAAGGCGTGCTTACGATGATTGCAAACATAATTGATGGGCGACTTGTCAGAAAATATTAATGCTAAGTGATGCCATCGATTTTTTCAGGACATTGAAGTTTTTGGTAGGATTTTTATGTTTGACATATTGAAAGCAAGTTAAATACTACCCATGTAAGAATAACGCAGGACGACATTGGAATTCATTTATTCTACATGATTTAATCTTTTTTAGGTACCTTGGTCTAATGCGTAAAGGTGCAAGTAATCAACAGCACTGGTTCGAACCCGCTAAGCATTACTCAGTTATTTAGTTACAAATAATCATTGAAAACAAAGACACGATGTGAATAAATGTCGCGTTTTTCGGTTACATTATTTTTATTTATAGTTAAAAGAGTTTATACATTGTTTTGCTAATAGAAATGACCAATGCAGGTTTGAATGCTATAATTATTATCGTATAAGATGTCGAAGAATAACATTGCTTTATTCCACCAATTACTTTTATTATGCTGACATCAAACTATGTTAATAAAATTGATGTAGATATTCAGGGTAGTTTTGTGTGATAAAAGATCTAAAAAGTTAAAGACTGAGACAATAAAGTGCTACAGAAGAATTAAGACAACTATTGAACGGCATTTAAAACGACACAACAATAATACAAGGGCAAGTCCCGTCCCACTTGACCAAAGCGGTTGACTGTATTGTTATTCATTTTATAACAAATAGACTCAGGTGTTTTTGTGTCGTCACCTTACCCGGTTTATCCATTCATTATTTGCTAAGGTCCGTACTATCATATATTCTTGAAAGATAAGATAAGTTAAGCTTATTACTACCTTAATGTTAATTGTAAAGTTTGCCAAATTTCGACTTATTAAAGGTTTTGGCTACATGTTCTTACCCCCAGTTTAATGGGTTTCTTTATATATATATTATTGTATTAGAAACAAGAGATAAAATAGAATCCACAAGATTTTATTGTTTAATTTCATACATTCATAAAGTAAAAGTGTGTATCGCAAATGGATTCGAAGGTGTGACTAGAACTCTTAGGACACCTACTACATTACATTTATCCATTTATCGTAACCGTCAATTACAGTCTGTTTACATGAAATCTGTAAAACATCCGATACTTTACGGAAACAAATGAGGTGTTCAATGTAATTCAGTCTTATATATAACTGTAATTCAACCGAATGTTAAAACATTTATCGACATGTTTACAGAGGCGAGAAGGTTTTTTAATCAGCAAAGTAAAATTCAGAACTTATGATTGTTAATGTGACAAAAGGAAATCGATAAGACAAGTTGGAAATATAAGGCGGAATGGGAAAGGTTGTATCAAGAGTGAAAACTAACATAACAAAGAGGGACGAAATGTGTTTTTAGCACAGAGTAAGTGGACATCAAACGATACGGATAAGATAGAACATGTACGTACCGCAATGTTGTTTCATTAAGTTCTTTCTTCAAGCCATTGTTTTCTTGTGTCAGGTGGCTCACCAACTCCTTCTGAGTATTTAGCTCTCTGGTAAGGTTCTATAATGTAGCGAAGATCTATTTCAAATATAGCGTTCTTGATGCTTATCTCGGAGTTAGAATTATACAATATATGAAAATATACACGCTGGTACACAAGTCATGTAATTATTCTGCATCACTATGCCGTTAATATTTATCAGAACACAGCAATATGAACTTATATAGATGATCGTATTAACATATAGTTTAAACTTGTATCTTTAATTTGCAGAAAAGGATCTTGACTGATATTTTTAGGGAACTTTATTGTAGAAGATATCCAGAATTAAATATTATAAATTATTCAATTAACTCACTACCTAACCCACAAAACTTGTTAAGGCTCGTATAACTTAAAAAAACCCAGCTCAAATTGCTTGCTTTTAAGTACTTAAAATCTCTTGTAAGGGCCGGGATTTTATTTTCTTCTTATGAAATCGTTATAAAAAAAAAAACATTCAAAAACAATACTTAAGTAACCCACTTGTGGCCGAAATGATTGTGGTGATTCTAGTAAAAACGTTCAAGAAAATATGACAATTTCTGAAAGTATGTCTCTTTCGTATGTCAACACTTGATACTGCACTTGTGCGATACTGCTATGGTTATATGTGGGTTTTTCGTTGCTTTATTTTTTCAACTGACCGCTATCACTTATTTTGCGTTTTTATTTTCTCTTGATGGATATGCGTGGGTTCTTTATTGGTTATACCAACCTGTCATTATTAAGGCAACTTGATCGTTTAGAAAAACGACATTTGATTGTATTAATTTTTAACAAGCATGCAAACAACTCACCGCTATCACTTGTTTTGCGTTATTTATTTCCTCTAGAGATGCGCAATAATAGTCTCCCGTATTCATGAGGTAATTAAACAATGCAGCCGTTTTCGGGAATTCCGCATCCATCTTGAGAGACGTTGTGTATTCTGATAGGATTAAACAGAAAAAATCAAAGTACTCTAGTTAGAATGGCTATTGCAGGCGTATGTACCTGTATAAGGGATGATATGTTGTCGCTTTATCAAATAAAAGAATGGGTTGAATCAAATACAGTTTATCTGCTACCCACACAAAATCAAATGAATCTGACACAGCTCAATCCAGATGTGACCAAAACACGCGGTGTTCAAAAGTAACTTCCAGTAATTATTTAGCACCTAAACTAATTATAGTAAAGCGCTCCGCGATAATCGAGGTTGATGTATTTCGTCAACACTACCCATTGTGACCTAAATCTAAATCCAAAATGTAAACCTAACATAGAACTGGAACAGAGCTGCAGACGACAGGGAGACAACACGAGGGATATAGCTACTATATCGGTGTAGTATTTAATGCATAGCCAATTGGACAGTCATTTTTATAACATGTGTGAGCCACTTTCTGCCTCTTCAGTCAATAAGTGATATTCCTGGATGGCGGTGTGATGCATTCCATGTATATAATCATCACAAAATAAAATAATGATTTGAATATCTAATTGAAAAAAGATTACAAATATAAATTTTTTGTTAGCAAGCGATATCGCCCCAAAACCGGTTTGGGGCAGAAAGAAATCACCAGATTGTTTACACGATTCTATTCAATCTATTTACTTCGACCTTGAATCCGTAGTAAGCATTTGCTTCGATTGTATCGTTTTTTAAATGCAAACAGTATGTGATAAAATATGAGTCCAAACCTAGGTAGTTACATTGTCTTTCATGACATGTATACATAAATACAATATTCGTATATTTCCATTTACCCCAAAACATCGAAACCGAAAGTGGTAAAATAGAATTTCTCTTTATATACAGATGTTTTAATTTACAATATCCATGCAGTCATATACTCTAAGAGAGCAATGTTGTCTTTGATTTATAGATTCTGCTCAGATCATTGTACTTGGACTGTTTTACACGAAGTAAAAATGTGCTTCTGAAATTGAAAGGGAAACGATAAATAGCCGAAGTCTGGTTTATGGTGAATCTTAGGTGGTGGTTATATAATTTGAAATACATGTAAGGACAAATCTTACCTTTATGTGTGTTTAAAAGTTCCTAGCACATAAGTCTGATACAAAGACACCTTTATTTCGTGAGAAAACGTCAGGTTGAATGATTTACATGCGTGTAGAGTCATGCGGTCATGAACAGAACACACATTTTTCGAAAATACAACTCTCACAAGAACTCACGTCACACCTGCTGCTACTATTGTTTTATGACCGCTATAAGTTTGTTTTTATTGTGTACGTGTATACTTGGTTTGTGATAAGAACCGTTTCCAATGATGTAGCAGGTTCAAAAAGAATTCATTTGAATGGAAATAATACAATTATAATTAATAATATTTAATATATTATTTATTTTAGTGTCTAATACTAACATTCAAAGGCAAAGGCTCACGAAATAAAGTTATAACGTTACTGGGATCAGAACTGCTCTGGGTGGATATGTGTGAATGCAGAGGTTCTACCATGGCGCTATTTTCCATCGTACGTTTTCATGTTGAAATCAAATTTACCCCATATCAATAAAAAAAAAATCGCCGCTAAAATAAACATTATTGTGCTAATTGTTCTCAGTACTACAACACATAAATGTTGGCCTGGAGTGATGTTTTTGTTCGATAACCGGTTTCACTCATCCCAAATCGAATTATTGCGCAAATAACAATCACGTTTCAAAGTTACTATCACAGCAAGACTTTACGTAAACAGGAAGCGTCCGGAGTCATAACTAAGCTGATTTGCGTTGGCACGAACGAATGGCCATTCATGGACATAACTACTCGCCGCCAGTCATCATTCCGGTAAAAAATGTAGTGCGGGTACTGAAACAACATCATGTTGAAGGAGAATTCCATTCTGTCTTAAACCATAGAAAGAGATCATTTAAATATAACAATTTTATCATATTTACTTTACATGTACATTTGAGGATTACTCAGTTCTGTATATTAAAACTACATGTACACAATATTCCTGTGTATTGAATATGTTTTATCATACAACTATATTTTATTTGATGTTGCCACTGTCTTTTTTTCTGATGAAAGTATTATTATAATGGTAATGTATATTATACATGTTTATCAACTTCTGAATTTATACATGAATTAGTAATAATTGTTTGCACACATGAATATCAGCATACTCATACTAACCCATTTACATTATGATATACAGGTATCTCTTGAGTGTTCATAAAATCACCTCAAGACTAGTTGGAATTCAGTATAAATTAACGTTGAGATTTGTTACTATAAATAAAACCAACAAAGAAACTCGTCATGCGTAAAACCCTAACTCGACTACTTGGCAGTATTTTAACAGGTACATGCAGATTTAAAACTACATACCAGCGACAAGCTGGAGAATCGATATAACCAGTTTAACTGCTCCCAACAATTAAGCTATCCATGCGTGCACTTTTAAGAAATCCATATTTAAGTGGCGTCCTGTAGATAATGTCCTGCAATTTAGGTTATAAGTATAAAGCAATAGAATGCTATTATGCACAAACATTGGTTTGAGACATTTTATATCACAAGACAATACCAAGGAACTGGAAATAAATGAAAATAATAAAAAAGAATCGTTTAGATAAAATATACCACTTCTCTTTATGAAATATTTGCAGTTTAAATAAAAACTATAGGACTTAATTATTTTATAGATCAGGATACTTCTCTCGTATTACTGTTGGGCAAGGATTTCTGATGGACTTTTGAACAATGGTGTGATTCACTGAAAAGCCAAATTAAGGATCTACACACTGAAGTCTTATATGATATACACTCATACAAGATCACTATGCAAATATACCTTTAGATATGTGAATGGTCTATAAAAAGGGCTTTTTGCATCTATCCTATTGTCCAGCTCAATAAGTAAAATATATGGCCTATGCAAAGATATCGCGTTCTCCGATTATTCTGATCCCTGTGGATAACTTGTTTTCGCCGTTCAATTATGATCATTATTGCGAGGCCATGCTAATTTGGGTGGAGGATGACCCCAAACAATTGTAAATATAGTGCCTTCCTCCTCAGATTATATCAGATTGAACGGGACTAGAACCAAAAGTATTAGACGAACATGATAACAGCTGATTTTCCTTTTCTCATAGTCTTAAAAAATGTTTCTTCTAACAGTATGTTGTATTACTGATGCCCGCTGATTTCTAACGATTCTCTAAAGGGAATTCCTCTCTTATACGTCGGTTTAATTTACCACCTGTCGTTTTCAACATAGGTTTCCTCTTAAAACGATAACTCTTTAAAACGGCTACCGTCACTCATTTTTACTTCCGTGTAGTTTGAATTCCCTCCCTTGAGCGGCCGGTGATTCTTCTCGCCAGTTGTAGTTAGCCATCTTCGGTATTGCCGAGTGATATCGGAGATTTTGAAAATGAGCTACAAAAGCTATGCATGACTGTTTCCCACTATACGCCTATTCCCATGTCGACGGGAACCACTTAGTATAAACTTCAAACCAACATTGTTTTCACACTTTTCTCTTGTGTTTTTACGTAAGTGTCTTAATATTAGGACAGACAGACATATTTTATTTGTATATAATGGCCACTGGACCAAAATACATATCATTTACATAAGCATATACGAGAATTGCGTTTATATTCATGCAATAAGCATAAAAGACACTATATTTTCTCCTGAAAATTTAGTTTCACTATACAAAGCAATATAAAATAGCACATAATAGCAAACCTACTAGCTGTTGCTCATAAAGTTTAATCACTTAAGTGATATAAATAGCTATTTTCTTCAATTTTAATTGAGATCTTGTCTTCATAGGGTTGCAAAAGTTATATTGAGTTTTACTGCCTTTGAACCAATTCAGCAAGTGCGGTTGTCTTAATATTTTTCTATTTGGAACTCATCCTCAATCGTTCTGATATGTAAATAGTTAAAGCAATATAAACAAATACGTTAATTCCTAGGGACATTTTGATGCTTTCCTACTTCTGTGGTAAACGGTTATGAACCGAACACCTAAATCGTGCTAAGGACTTTTGTAAAATGAAAGAAAAATCTAGAACTAAATATCGTTCTGGTTTTAAAAGAGTTTTAGATTGTTTGTAATTGTCAAAGCGACTGAATTCATTTACACGTGATAACCAATTTTGGTTCTTGCAATCAGCTAGCCGTGCTTTAAATTGACAGATAAAGTCACTTGCATTACCTATTTCCTGAAACACCCATGCATACCCAAATCCAAATCGAAATCATAACTTTTTACTGGCACTCACCTAAGTTTGTCTACCCATGTTATCCAGCCGTTTTAACATTATATAACTATTTCTCGGATATCTATGTTCTTGCATAATTAACAGTTTACACCAATATTTTATGCATTTAATATGATAATTAACACTGACTGGTAGTCTACCACACTCTCCTAATACCATACAATTATTAACTGTAGTATTTCTAAGTCCTAATAAATCTTTACAAAAATTTATCTGGATTGTTCAATTTCATCTGCATCCTCAATGCCCCATATCTCTGCTCTGTAAATAAGAATAGGCTTTAACCATGGAATCAAAAAGATTAAAATATTTCAAATTTAAGTTCAAATTTACCAAGGTTACGTCCAAAATCCTTAATAGCGTTAATGGATTTCTGCGCTTGAGCAGCAAGCTTTGCTTTAGCTTTATTCCAGGATAATGTAGAAGAAACAAATAACCCCATGTATTTATAATAAGATGTGACATTAACTCTTTCTCCCATATAAGTCCATTTTTCGCATGCCCGTAGAGGTCCACTCTTTCTAATTACAATAATTTCGGTCTTGGAGAGATTTATATTCATTCCTGAAAATTGAAAAAAATCTGCCAGAGTATCTAATTGACGTTTAGTTCAATGGCTGTAACAGCACAACTTGCAACATCATCAGCATTTAGTATACATGTAATATCTGGAATATTCTCTGTTACAAAGATTCCTCTATGACCCCTCTTATAAACGAAATTACATCATTATTAATATAAAGATTGAACATTATTGTACTGATCTGGTCCCCCTGTTTTATCCCGGTGTTACAGTTAAATGCACTAGACGCTTAGGAGCTTGAAATAAGTACCCGACTCTGTAAATTAGAGCGCAAAGCTACAAGGCAATAATACAGTCTTCCCCTTATACCTACGTCAAATAATGTTTGGAATAGTTTATGGTGCTGTAATCCATCGTATGTCATTCTAAAAATCAACATATTACGTAAAATCTATCTTCAGGCTTGGTACAATATTTTTGTATCATACGTTGCAAGGTAAAAATATTATCTGTTGTAGAGTAACCCCTCGTAAACCCCGCTTGCGCCTCCGCAAATTTTGTTGAACTGAATAGCGCAAGTGTTTATTCTTTTAAAAAGAATGCTTGAAAATATCTTATAAATTACGTTAAGAAGGGATAGTCCACGATAATTTGATGGATTATCAGTAGAACCAGACTTATGTACAGGTACTATTATACTTCGCTCCATTTATATGGGAAATTGGCAGACAGAAATATTTTATAAAACAAAATATGTAAAATAGGACTTACATGTGTTTTTGAAACATTCTGTACCTATTCCATCTACTCCTTGTGTTTTACTACTTATAAACTCTGTGATGCTATTTATAACTTCTCCCTCGGTAATATCGCAATTTAATATAGCATCATACTCAGTATTAATACCCTCCTCAGAGTTTACCGTAGTAATAGCAGGTAAAATATCAGAATATAAAAACTCTTTAAATCGATCAACCTATTATAAAACTGGTAATTGGCAGATAGGTGATTCACACATGAACTTCTTCTGCTGTTTTATTAAATTCCAAACACCATTCGGACTGTTACAAGCAGATACCAACTTTGATTCCATGTTTACTTGATAGGCATGATTTCTTTCGTCGGCACAGTCTCTTAAAGCTATATTTGCTATTAATGTACAATTGCAGATCGTCGGGTGAGTTACTCTAGCGAAAGCGCCTTAACGTGACATATTTATCATGTTCGCATTCATGGTCCCACCAGGGTTCATTGGTAGAATTTATTCCCAGACCAGACCTATTACTTAAAGCTCTTCCATGTGTTACCGGCATGGGTTCTATATATAGACAGAATAAACTCAATAGCATCATTAACATTACAGGTAATCATTTGAATTATATCTTCATAAGACTGAAATAACTTTGATATAAAAAATGCCGTAAGGTCTAAACTGAATTCTTCAATCCATTTATACATTTGTAAATCAATTTATGTATACACTGCGGTTAGAAGATCTATTTGCCCTGAATTTCTTATATATTAAAAGGTTAGACTAAAACAAACCGGAAAGTAATCCGATTCATTGCAAAGGTCAATATAGAAGTTTGTTATGTAAGGAAACAAATCAGCTGACGCAATATGGTAATCAACTACACTCGCACCATTGTTAGTAATACATGTAAAATCACCGTCTATGTCATGATGCAGGCGCCCATTTACGATGCGAACGTCATTTAAGCGACAAGGTTCCACTAGTGATTTACCAAAAGAATTGGATCTGTCATCTTTGTTACATCTTGTCGTATCTAAATTGTCTAAATCCAAATTTAGATTGAAATCAAAATCCAAATAATCGTCTGGTATAAAATCTAACATATTTTTCGTGCGCGCATTTAAATCACAAGCCAAATAAAACAAGTTACCAGGATACATTCCGTATTGTTTGTAAACTATCGTTTACATACTGTACTTAACGAAATCTGCTTATTCTCCGCTATTTCGCAATGAATATACACTTTTTTCCTTATACTTTCAAAACAAGTATAACCATTGATGTACGACTCAAACAGCAAAATTGGCCAGGATCGTATAACTTCTCGACCAACCCCCACCAACTCTCTGCGTTCTTTCAATTTTTACATCTTGTAGCTCGAGTAGATCTAGAGTCGTCGAAATAAAATTTCGCACCTTCGCTAAGCTTCACTTTCTTCCCAACATTCATATCTACAACCTCTTATGCCGTAAAACCTCACATTATCCGCCTGGAATGACCTTCCACTTAGGTCAATATTGTCAGTTAGTTTAGAGATGTGATTCTTCATTTCACGATTTTCAGCCTTCAATGATTCATTTTCCCCATTTAGGATATTAATTGATTAATTCATGAAGTCTATTTTATTGTGAATACCAATAATATCACACCTAAGCTCATCTATCATGCTACGGAGAAAATCCATTACCTCATTGTCTGTGGTCCTACTTGCCCTGGTTCTATTCTCCTGGGAAGCTGGTATTTGTTGACTGATACTGGTATGAGCATCACTAGCATTACTTGTCTCACTAACCACTGGTAATTCATGGGAACCCGTTCCTGCAGTAATAGCAGAAAAGGACAGCTGTCTCTGTCTTTGCTGACGTGGTGGTCCCGGGTTACGCTCTACGTCTCCACCCACTAACAATAGTACGGAGAGAAATAGAGCCAGCCTAAGGGCCATTTTTATGGACTGACCACTCATTAACAAAACGTCCAATTTGACTTTACCTCTCAATGGCATGCTAAATACTCCTTTCATAAATCTGTATGTTGAAACATTGACACCCATATCTTAAGAATTGAAGAAAATTGTTGACACTAGTTACATCAAATTATAGGGGACACAACTCTTCTTTATTACAACAATCATTTTCCGGCTAACACACGTTAGCCAGTTAAGGTAGATAAACCAATCAAGTTCTTTATGAGTAAAGAAGCGTCTTACACTAATTATTCGTTAATTAGAAGGTGGGGTAATTCTGGAACAATTGACTGCTGGACTAAATTTGTCATCAGTGTCATCAGTGTAAACAAGAGTAATGGCGAGTTTTCTTATAAATACCTATCGTTATTTAGCTACCGAACACTGTCTCAAAAACTGTCTTAATTACTGCTGTAAACTACTGTTCAGTTACAATGAACTCCAAAAAGATAAAAAGTATTTCTGTCACTTGAACAATATATAACTGTTGTTAATCTCCTTGAATGAGGGAAATCAGCTACGGCTATTGCTGATCAGTTTGGGTGTGGCAGGACACAGGTTCAGGTAATACTTAACTGCTTGGGAAAAATGTCATACTGTCAATGCTAAATATGGATGTATAGATTGACTGTTTAGAAATAATCAGCAAAATTCAAATGCACAAATAATGTAAAGTTATTTCTTAAAAAATTACCAAAGACTAAAAAGCAGTTTTAAATGCCAGTGTCTCAAAACAAATTAATGCTATTTCGTCAATAAACGTGGGCAAATGTAAACATGAAAACGAAGGACATGACAAAACGTAACAAAAGCAAAACCAAAAAAAGGATTTTGTGGATTCGAACACGGGACATCGTGATTGGCAGCCCAGTGCTTTACTGACAGGGCCATTTTATCTTGATGTAGGTTTGATTCATATAGTTTAATTTAACATAGCGACCGGAACAACGCTAACAGTTAAAATTCGATGTTATTTATGTGAATTATTTGAAGGGTTTCAAGCTGCGCTTACCAGTTCATTTGTATTAAGATCGCGCATATTGAGTGGACAATTGCTTTTGTATTGGCCAGTCTTTTGCGCCATATGCTCCTTGTTTGGAAATAGTTTACTGTTGAAAAAAATATACATGGTAACGACTGTCCGCTTTTAAATGGAATAAAGATGTTCCCATGTTTTCTTTCTGTTTGGCAAAGTAACCATTGTTGCAAAGATAAGGTTGTTCTCAAATTATTAACCGGGAAGAGAACTCACGCGCGCAAATTAACATGACGGACACATATATATCCAACAAAATTTTCATTTGGAGAAAGGCTTATGTTATTTTACATATTAAGTAAAAAGCAACAACGTGCTACGTTCCATAAAATAGACCCTTGGTAATTTAACCGACTACTCTGAGTTAATTGTCAGCAAGTCTTAAAAAAACATATTATTTAATGCTGTTTACGGACTTTACCCAACTTTTTCATTGCGTGCCATATTTATGATGTACGTTTCCTTTTTCATATAAACAGCTACTGCATTTAAATGACCGGATTTTCAAGACATATGTCGAACAGGATACGTAATAAATGAAACCACCATTGATCTAACTGTCGCAGGTTGGAAACTAGCCTATGGTATGTATATGCGTCATGAATTTCTTAAAATTCCACAATTTGAAAGGTGATAGACCCAATATTTAAAGCCATTTATTGGCTGACAGGCACGTTATTTTACCAACGCCAAAGCAGTTTTAAATGGCCAGTGTCCTAAAAGAAATTAATCGTCCATAAAAGTGAGCAAATGTAAACATGAAAACGGAAGAACATGACAAAACGAAATAAAAGCAAGACTGAAAAAAGTATGGATTTTGTGGGATTCGAAACTAGGACTTCTTGGTTGGCAGCCCAGTGATCTACTTATAATATTTATATTAATATTAATATTTATTGGGACATACTTTAACATGTATCACGTGCTCACTTACACTAACGAAGTTTTATAGTTGCGACTTCATATTCGTGTTGTTTTTATGTTTATTATCATAAGTTAAAAACGTATGCGTGTTACTTCCAAAGTGCAAATTTAGAAACGAATGTTTTCTTTTTGCTAGATCATATAAGAAACACAATAAGTAATAAAAACATAAAAGCGAAAATAATATTTTATAAAAAGAATAAACATAATGATTACAATTTTCAAAACCATTAAAAATGTGAGCTTTTCTTCGAAACGTAATTTACTTTGTGAAACTTGACGCAATTCTATTGTGATATTTTTTAAAACAAACAAATATGTTAAACATGGTATTGCAAGTTAATAAAGCATATGCCTCAGCGTTAAAACCTTACAATTATATGATGTTTGTTTCTTGAAAAATACTAATTTCGAAACTCATCGACATGCTTCTAAGTTATACAATCTATAATATATTCTGATCGTGTATAGAGTTTCGTGCAGATGTTTCTTCGTCCTATTTAATAAAGGGCATCTAACCAAAGCATCTAGTCAACATGGACACCTGCAGTTGTCCTTCACATGCTGGGGCAATAAACCATGAAGGTCCATATGTACGCTAATGCTGATTTATGTTTGGTTTACAACATGTATTATTACCCCGACCAATAAAAAAGTTCACAATTATATGTATTATATTGCTGCCTAGTCAATGTCTCAATTGTAGTTAATAGGCTTGCTATAAAATTGGATTAGGAAGAAGTAAAAATGATGTGTGGTCTTAGCTTTTATTTCAACATTTACATCGTCAGTTCGGAGGTAAAAATGTTGCTTAATGGATTGCTACTATTTTACAAACGTTTTCATAAGCTTTCAACTAATATATCTGCAGTGAATATATTATTTAAACACATCAAAATTCAGAAAGGTAAAATGAGACACAATGCTCTAATGATGTTGCATCACTGCCTCAACATTCCGAATTAAATTTATCGATTTAATAGACCCAACATAATCTTAAAAGTAGATACTCCCATGCTTATCCCAAATAAGAATGTATTGCCTATTGCTTTAACATGTTGTCTCGGTAGTTGGATACATTAGGAACACATGTCTTCTTATTTCATAAATTAAAATCTTTTTTTCCTATATAATATCCACACGGTGAACATACGTTATTCACCCGGACCTGACGCTCACCTGCCAAATCCCCTTCTCGTTGGACGCGTGGTTTGATAATGCATAAACCATTAATAAAATTCAGTAAAATATCGTTTATTTAAGGTCAAAATAGCTTTATTGTACATCAGTAGGGTCACAGTTTAGAGTATGTGTACATTTTAAAGTATGTACAGGACCACACATTAAACATTTAATAACTATTTCATATGAAGAGTTAATATTCACCTAGCCGCTGTACTCGTTAAGACTGATGTATACACATTATGTTTAATGCATAATTTGGAGCAAATCCACTTTGTTCAAGTTCAAAATGACTAAAATTGTAAACAAACACATTAAACGACACCCTGCATTTTTCCAAGCTTCAGAAACCTTTGCTTATAAAAAGAACACCATGGTAACATAACATTGTCTGACCAGAGAAACTACTTGACCCTTAAACAATCCCTAGTTTAAACAATTGTTCATCTCCGTCTGAAAATTGGAAACTTGACTTCTCTTCCCAGATCGCTTAATTATTTTAAATGTCTAATTTTATACAAAACTTTTAAACAACAATACAATACAAATCTAAACGAACTAAAGGTAAACGTTTGTTTCTTTAAGTTAAGCTTTTGTTTTAGCATTAAAGAGCGTTTCTTGCACTTAAATCAACCTCTTAAGTTAGTGAGCGCTCTTGAGGTCTTATCCTTATGATGGTATTCCGTCTGATATATGAGGTACATTCGTCAGGGTGTTTTAATATTCGATTTTATTCCTCAAACAACAGTAGTGGAAAGTCTTCCAAGTGAGAGTGATTGTGTCGTTGGTTCTGTAATAGGGACACATCTTGAGTATTAAACCAAATTGAATTGAAATTGCCTTATCCACACGTCATATTGAAACAAACCGAACGCACTTTATTAATATTATCCCAATTCAATTCTACACATTATGTGTATCCACATTATTTAGAAAGGTCTTATACTGTGACTTAGAAAATGAGTTTGCTGTTTATTAAAACAAATTTAATAAATAAATAAATAAATAAATAAATAAATAAATAAATAAACAAAAACAAAACACCGCTATTAATTGTTTTTCTTTATTTATTTTCTGTTGGGAAGCAACAAATTGATATTGCATGCTCACGATACAGTCAGTTATTCTGGGAAACTCTCTTACCTTCACCGCCATCCTGAGGACCGCCATCTTGAGGAGCGGTAAGTGTTCTGGTAACAGTAAAGAAACCATTTTCGATACACGATGCAATAAAACAGCTTATGGCAATTCACATTTAATTCCTATATACGTACATGTGCATGTGCATTTATAAAGAGCATAATTCAAATCAAATGACTAATATAACGCTCTACTGTTTAACTACTACATCGATGTCCTGTAAGGCTGCTTAACATCGCCGTCAAGGTCTTCTTATAGTTTTGTGAAATATTTTTATATTAAAGCAGACAATTCCAAAATTTGCATTGGATTATTTAAAGTTGCCAGTGATGCGGACAGTTATTTACACCTGACTGTTAGGATATGTCTACATAATTACTTTCAATATAATCTCTAAACATGGATATCGAAAACGATAAAGTAGCTATTTCTCCTTAAATGTTAGCTTTCTTACACTAAACGAACATTGAAACATTCTTACAAAAGTACAGCCTTTTATGTTTAAAACATATTTAAATTATGTTTTATAATGTTTTAAGAATACAATATTTGTACATATTGAAATCGAGAGTAAAATAAATTATGGTAGGAAAGAAATACAGTTGTCATTTCTTTTTGTGAGCATCATGATGGTAAAGTAAAAATGGAAAAGTTCAATTTGTGAATACAAATATAATTTACAATACCAAGTGGTAATAATCCCAATTCTTCTTGAATTCCTGATCCTGATGTATCTTTTATTTCATTAAAAAACAAACCTTCGAATGATAATATGAAGTTATACACAAAAGAGATCAATAAACAAACAGCGATTGAATCTCTTACGATCAGTCATTCTAAAGGCGGTGTCCAGGAGCCTTCCTATAGTAATGTCATACAACGATAGTTATGTCATGTCGATATTAATGATATGCACCGATAGTAATGTCATGCAACTATAGTAATGTCATGCAATGATAGTAATGTCATGCAAAGATAGTAATGTCATGCAACTATAGTAATGTCAGACCGATAGTAATGTTATGCAATGATAGTAATGCTTTGCAACGACAGTAATGTCATGCCGATAGTAGTGTCGTACAACGACAGTAATGCTATGCAACGATAGTAGTGTCATGCCAATAGGAGTGTCATGCAACGATAGTTGTGATATGCAACGATAGTAGTATCATGCCGATAGTAGTGTCATGCACTGATAATAGTGCCATGCCGATAGTAGTGTCATGCAACGATAGTAGTGTCATGTCGATAGAAATGTTATGCAAAGATAGTAGTGTCATGCAGCTAGTAGTGTCATGCAACGATTGCAGTGTCATGCAGCGATACATGTAGTAGTTTCATGCAACGATAGTAGTGTCATGCAACGACAGAAGTGTCATGCAGCGATAGTAATGTCATGCCGATAGTAATGTCATGCCGATAGTAATGTCATGCCGATTGTAATGTCATACCGATAGTAATGTCATGCCGATAGTAATATCATGCAACGATTGTAATGTCATGCAACGATTGTTATGTTATACCAAGTAATCTCACGCAAACAAAGTAATTTCATGACGACAACAGTGTCATGCAACGAAAGTTATGTCACGCATAATAATGTCATGCAACGACAGCATGTATATGTGTTCCATTTGCTTTCATTATTTTAATTTTTCTTAAATTTACATGCTATGAAGATCTTTTCTTTTACAAATCTTATTGTTTTGTTTTTCATGTTACTGCGGCCAAATCAACATGCATTGACTCCGAGATTTATTTCCCTGTTAAAATAGTATGCAAATCTAAGTTTACTTTTCTGCGACGGTTTTATCATGTATTGACTCTAATATTGATTTCCTTGTTAAAATAGTGTGCAAATGTTAGATTTTCCTCTAACTTTTCTGTTGTGACGGACTTATTATATATTGACTCTAATATAGATTTCCTTGTTTAAATAGTGTGCAAATGTTAGTTTATTTTCTCACTTTACTGTTGCGACAGATTTATCTTGTATTGACTCTTATATTGATTTTCTTGTTAAAATCGTGTGCAAATGTTAGTTATTTGTCTTCTCACTTTTCTGTTGTGACGGACTTATAATGTTTTGACATACCACGTGCACTAAACTATTCTTAACAGCTTACCATAATGTGAATATTTACATAGAAATGTACACTTCATGCGTTCTAAGAGAAAAACATTTGTTACAATTTGTTTGATTCCAGCTCAAACGACAATTCGCTCGTGTTTATGTTTTATTGTCCTTAGGTCATTTAAATGTCTGGTTTAATTTAACATGTGTATTCCAATGTTCGGAATAGATATTATAGATAGAACAGGTTAATTGCACATGCGTAACTTGAACAATAACGCGGTAGGTCGCGACATACCAAAGTTGTAAAAAATGGTAGTGGTATGGCTGCCTTGCTGACGCTCAAGCAAATATGAAGGTAGTTCCAAGACTGGTTGTCCCGGTGTCAGGATAATGTGACTGGGTGTGGTATCATGCCAGGTGTTCACGGCATGCTATACACAGTGAAGGCATCACTATATCTGCTTCAAGTGGACACCGTCTCCAGATAACTAAAATACTGTTGATGGAACGATAAATCCAACTGAAAATCAGCAACAACACCATACTATCATAATTAAATATAAATCACATGTAATAACACAATTGTTTCATAAATATCAAACATATACAGACTGCCATAATATACTTATATAAATACGTATATATCATTATATATTTGTCACCGAAATTTCTATGGGCAAATTCAACATACACACAACAAACATCACAGCACAACGATCTGTCAACAAGTAAATTTGAAAGGTATCTGGCTCTTTTAAAAGCTATTTAAAATTAATTTTATTATATCATATGCAACATAGCATAGATCATCATGTAACATATATTGGCGTTTACTCCTTTGTAAAAGTATGAAACTTATTTTACATAACGATTAAGTTAAAAAATGCATTTAGAAATAATGTTTTTCTAATATTAATGTAGGATACAAATATAAGCGATAGACTTTATCTGCTGCTTTATTAGGTAATGAAGACATGCATATGATATTTGAAGGTTATACATTTAGTTTACAAATTGCATACGTTTCATACGGTACAAAATCGTATTCGTCATCATATATGATGTTATGAACATGCATCTAAAGAGTTTGCGAATTTTCTGTTCTATAAAGACAAATCTAAGTTGCATTGCCTGAATTGTTTGTTTGTATAGTAAAAAATCATAAAGCGTGATAATTTATTTTGCAAACAGTCCCCTACACTATGTTTAAAACGGTAAAAACATGATTAAAATGAGCAGATCAATCAAACTAGTTTCATGACGAATACTTAAATCATAACTTAAGTACGCGATCATTTTTCCATGAGAGTACTTGATTACTAGCTCATTTTCACAACCAACGTGATATAATCAAGGTATATGTAACTAGTATTTCCTTTCAATACGTTCAATATTTCAACATATGCATGTGTATAGGAAGATTGTGTTCATTAATTGGTCAGTCTGGAAAAAAGACATTGAATAAATATATCGGAAAAAAGAGAGAGCAATGGAAAAATATTCAGCTGTACATGAAATATGCGTTATCCAATAAAAATACTGTGTCTGTTTTACTCCAAACAGTTTGTATGTGTTGATGAATTATTTGAAAGATTACAAAAAGACCTTTGCGTATTATTTTTCTACATTCCAAGAAGAGATAAAAAATATTCTCTGAGAACTGGTGACAAAAGAAAGGCAAGATGAATGCACCTTAATATCAAAACCACAATATATACAGCTGTTTTAGATGTATTATTTTTGTGTTGGAATTATACACTAATACCCGACTTATATCAAGTGATAAGTGCAGAGACAGTTAAAAGCTATATCAATATTTTGTGAGGAAAGAGGCATGATTGTTAATCTAAGATAGTCGGAAATTATTGTTGTTGTTTTTTAAGAAATGGAGGTCCGTTACGTAATAATGAATCTTGGACATATAATGGAAATACAATTAAGGTAACTAATATGTATAAGCATTTGGGCTTATTGTTTACTCCAAAATTATCATGATCACAAACGAAAAAAAAAAGCTGCTTAAGCTAGAAAAGCTATTTTTAGTATTTAAATTTATCAGAAACCTTTCTGCTATTTTAGCCAACATGAGATGTTTAAGCTTTTTGATTCTACGGTAGTTCCATTGTTGACAATTTGTCTGAAATTTGGGGGGTTTATTTATTCTGAAGATAATGGAAATGGTGCAAACGGATTTTTTGTAGGTACTTCTAAGATGTTAACACATCAGTGAATAATTCTTTGGTCTTAGGCGTGTGCGGTCGTCTGCCATTATGTTCTATATATTTTGTTGAATGCATTATATACTGGTGTAAACTTCTGTATATGCCTAATACAAGATATAAAAAATGCTATAAAATGTTGTATTCATTAGATTATTTTGGACGTAGAAATTGGGCAACGTATATCAAAGAGATTTTATTCAGATATGGCCTTGGTTATGCATGGATTGCACAGGAAGTTGGTAATGATAACTCGTTTGTTTATATTTTAAACAACTTATAAAAGCCTGCTTGAGTCAACAGTGGACAGCAGTAATGACATACTCTACTAGATGTGACATATATAAATTGTTCAAATCAAATTTAAACCCAGAGAAGTATATTTCTATAGACATACCATTCCATCAAAGAAAAGCTTTAGCAAAATTTAGAAGCCACAAACTCAAAATTGAAATAGGAAGACACCAAGGAATACCACGAGAATTACATGAAAAATTACATGAAAATTATAGAAATATTGTTTAAAATTTGAAATATTATAAAATGAAGATATTGGTGAAAGCCGTTAGATCAATGTCTACAAGTTAAAACCATTTATTTTCGTTTGTCAAACGCCAACAGCCGTTTTATATTGTTAAACATCATTTTTTACAAGTGCTAGTAATTTGACATCTAAGTAAGATTAAATTTGAGTACATTTTGATTCATGAAAAGCATTGTAAAAGCTGTTTAATTTAAATCAATAAATTAAAACTTCTCTTTAGATCGTTGGTGTAGCCCAGGACATTGTAGTATATGCTATACTCTCTGCGTTTTGCTAGTATTAGGCAACGTTTCATGTACTTGAGACCTGCTAGGCTCATACTGCTTTATTGGAGATTTAAAGTGTTTACTGTCTAATGTAGATGATACCCCTTTAACTCAGTATGCATCTGTCCTCGCTTGCTGTTGTGTTCCCTCATGTCCCAAGCTATACTGCTTGCCCTGTGCTCTTGTAAAGACAGTAAGTTTCTCTTCTCCAGCCGATTGAATGCTTCGCGGTTAGCTATGACTTTGATCTTGAAGATGTAAACCAATGTTCATAAGTCCAAATATTCGTCCAAGTCTGACATTTCATTATGCGTGTCCTGTTCTGTATATTTTGGCACGTCGGATAAGCTGGACGGACCACATTGTACTATATTTTCGTGACGGTCACAACTATTCAATATAGCTGTGGTTGTACCCTTTGCACCAGCTACTTCTTCGACTTCATCATTTTCGCGTGACACAGATGGGTTGCCACTTTCTATCAGGGAGCCTTCAGATGCGGAGGAGGAGGACTTCTTCTTACGTTCCGGACTGGATGGCATAGGGGACTTCTTTTCCGCCAGAGCAGCATCTTGTTCTTGTTGCGTTTGCGTTTCTTGTTTCTCCTTCAGCAGCGATTGTTTGCTACGATCAAGAGAGGCTTGTTTAGCATTGACAGAGCATTTAGTCGATGGGATACATTGAACAGTACCTTTGCACAGAACATCGCCATCTTTGCACAGTAGAAGACAAGGCCAAACCATGAAATCGATTTTCTCGCCTTTCTTGGTATATTGTTCGTATTTCTTGGTATCCAGCATGTCGCCTCGTGTAGTGTCGAGGACCAAAGGAGGGTCCTGAATAGACATCAAGTAGCAGACCTTGAAGCATTCATTTGTGTAATCCGGAATGCTGAGGGCCATTTTAGCCGTTTTCGATGTATCCTTAGAAAGCATTTCGTTGAATGCCTATCAAAGATAAATATTGAGCAGAACAATGCAGATGACGAATCAGAAGTAAAAAAGGGAAGTAGGACACACGGCAAGATTGGTTTTTGTCAACTTTTGTCCGATAGCATAAAACCTTTCTTTAAGGTGGGCGATATTGGTAGAGAATCAATACATATAAAAACGTTCATTTTAAACTATTTTTAAAGATGCACCGTCAGCTTTCGCTCTGTTTAATTCTCTCTGACAACAAATGCAATACACAGTAATGTTAAATATGTTATTTTTTATCATTTGAACGGTTATATTACAGTTTTTAGAAATTAGGAACATAAAAGTTGTATTTAAAACAGCAGTAAGTATGAAATAACCATCGGCAACTTAGCCTTCATGTATGAAGTTTAAAAAAAACGTAAATTATATACCCGAAATAAGAAGCAAACACATGTTGTCTACATACTTATGTAAGTATCATCGAAGATTACGAATTTAGTCTAACTTTGGTAGTGATATCGTGAGTATATACATGCACGTTAATGGCTTACTGATTATGTTGTGTAATTAATCGCTTGTTGTAACAGCGCTGAATTTTTACGAGAATTAACATTGACATTAATTTCATACCATCATTTATATTTCTATCAGTGAATAACTTATTTCGTTCCTTTAAATCACGACCTTTATCATAATTTCAAAATATTGTAATTTACCTGGTTTTCTGTTTCAACGGTCTTCCTGTTCTCGTTGATGAACCTCATCTCAAAATCCGGAACGGTCCCATCCTGCGGTTCAAATAAAGACAACATAAATATTCCAACCTCGTGCTTCATGGAAGGATTTTGACAATCGGAATACCTCGGATAATTCACGAATAATCTCTCTGATGTATGTAGGTCGTTAGATCACCTCGACCATTTGCTTGAATGAGACAACTTCTGTGACACACTTCAAAACAAAGTTGGAAGATCTGATGACAGCTCACTACAGTACGATTCCTATAAAACTTCAATTTGTGGCAGCTTCAATTTTAACTCATCCAATTTTTATTTACCCAGCACTGCAGACATGCAACTGTCAAACGATGGCATTGTTTAAGTTTGTGTGAACTACATTTAAGGCATATTCTTCTTCCGACTTCGGCCGAACAAAACAATCGTGATTTTAGTAAGTATCATTGCACCAAATACATTCGAGGAATGATTGTCCCGATGATGGAATTACCCGAGGAGTTCCGATTGGTCTTTTGATATATTCAGAACAGTGAAATACAAGATCGGGATATAACAGTGCGGGATACAAACAATTGTATTCGAAAAAATGTCGTATTCCTCTCGGAAGTATCGTAAGCATTTAGTAGGTATCACAACATCAAAGGGTATACAATGTAATCCACGAAACCTTTGATTTGTGTTTTTTGAGCATGCATTTTTGACTCGCTGCGCTGCTTCTTTTTCTATAGAAACATCTTGATAGTCTCTATCCTATTTTTTATTTTCCACTGTACTGTAGATACCATTGTAAGCTCTGTAAGCCTTTTGTTTATTTTATTGCGTTATTTTTGCTATTTTCGTTCGCTTGTTCTTTGTTATCTACACTACGTCGCCCCTCTAGACTAGCATGAATTAAATTTCGGTTTTATTTAAATTCCATCTGAACTTTATTATTTTCATTTAAGTAATATCATACAAATTAGTACATGAAATAGAGCAATCTTTTTTCACCGTAGTTGAAGGAACGATCTAGGATCGTATTTAATGTCTAATGTTCCATTCTCTGCTCTTCGCGTCCGCATATCTCATCCGTGATCCTCGTCCGCGTTGTGTTTGCGGATACGTCGGAAAGGGATTCTGCCTCCGCTTATCGATAGCGGAAACGGAACGCGGACGCGATTAAACACAAAGGCGTGGAATACCATTCACCGTACTTTACCGTATGTGTCTGCAAGCTTTGTGGGTTAGGACAAAGGTATTTGTGTCGTTATTGGCTTGACCTCTGGATGCTCCCACACACTTAAACATCAAATGTTAAGATTAAAAGTTCTAATAATTTTAAACTTTAAGGTCAACGATCGGTCGTAAGAGATTTTGTTTAAAGGAGGTTGAACAATATATTTAACTGTTATTTACCTTGTTGGCATAGAAGGTTCTTCGCAGTTCTTCCATCCATCGCTGTTGTTTCTTCACGCAATATTGATGTGTTGCCTGCCAAACAGACAAAGGCGTATCAATCATCATCATAATCCTCATCCTCATTATTTTATCGGAATAGATAGCCATACTATAAATGTCATATTCATCGTAATTATTATCACTATCATGTCACATTGACAAAACTATATCAATCGGTAAGTGAGGTAAAGTTCACGCTTGTGGACGATAACATAAAAAAATGTGATTCACCACCCGTGTTTTCAGGAAAACTTCATTTATTGTGTCACTGACGAAGTAGGCTTTGCAAGGCGAGTGAAAAATCAATGATATTGCGTTTTAAAGTTTATGTGTGCCTAAGACATTCTGCGTCTTAAACTTCAACTCAACCTCATACGAAAATCAGCAAAACAATTCCTTTTGATGTGTTCGAAATGCATTTTAGGTTAAAAAGACAATACTGATGCAAAACATTGAAGAGCGTCTTCGCTCCTAAACCTAGTCCTCAAACTGCTATGATATATGGATCAAACCAAATGTGAAAAAGGAGGAATAAATACTTCGAATGGTGTTTCATTAACAGCTTATTCCAACTAAAGAATTAGAAAGCAATATTGTATGTACATTTCTAGTTTTGTACGGAGAAGCAAACTTATTAGGACAACGGAACGGGTAACATATGACTCGGAGCAATGAAATAATAAGAAAGTATGACAAAGTTTTAAAAGAAATTTGAAAACGAAAACAACTCAGGACAAAAGCAACCACATGCCAATTAGTTGAAAATTTAGAAAAGAACTGCGACAACACATATACGAAATAAAGCAAACCTTGGAACGGTTGGCCAGTCGCTACACAGGCCGAATGGGTTGTTTAAAACAGGTTTTACTGACTTCTGATATTGCACTTCTTGAGAGGTTTTCCAAAGAAAACACCCTTTTACAACAGAATTGTCTCTCAATAATGACTTATTTTAGATTAATGTTATGACGTCATTGATAAGAAAGTAGAGATGATATTAAAACTGTATTTGGATGAGAAGATTTTCCTTGTATTTTTTCTATGAAACACACACGTTTTGTTTGTAAGAGACATTATACATTTGAATGAACGACGAATGGACTTGAAATGGCGTGTCTATAGTGTCTAGATGGAAATAAGGTACAAAATGCCAATGCATGTCAAAGGAAAATACACAATAACAATTTAGATATGATTAGTTTACTGACAACATAGATTACATGCACGGGGAGAGTTTTATGACCACCACACTGCACAGGAACCATTTATATAGTAATGAATACGAGGATATGACAGTTTTATGAGTCCTGCAACATATTTTAAAATTTGAAACTGCAAAGCAAAAAGACGTTCAAATGTCCATCAGTTAAAGAAGCTAAAACAAAACTGTGATTAAACGAAATACAAAATAAAGCAAACCTCGAGAATATCCAGTAACCATTTGATGGTCTCGGTCTCTGACATTCGAAGTTTTAGCTTCTTGGATGCGTCCGTCCATTGATTATCGTAAAGCTTGCTATACATTACTGCTATGTTGGCCGGGCGGTTCTCGTCGATACGGTCAACAATGTCTGCGTTATCATTCGTTATCTCCATTGCCGTACTTTCGCTTAAACTGCAATCAAAAACATGTTTGCTGATAACAATTGAATAACTATTTTACATACATTACAAAAATAAATATTATAGTTATAACTATAAAGACGTCGAATATAATATTGGTAGAGGAATGTCCCATATAATTGTTAGACAAACTAACGCTCTGCACTTTTTCTGGAAGAATTCCCCAAATTATGGTTTTCACTACACCTGGGTCTCGATTCCATTGAATGAGGGTCTAAGGTATAAGTCGACCACTTAAACCACTCGTCTGCTAAACACCTATCAGAATAAAAGTAAAGAACCAAAGACTATATGAATATACAGCACACCACAGCTGTCGCGGCTCTTCATGGCCTACACTTACACGGTTAACGGTGTGAAGAAGGTTAGATAGTCATGTCATTTTAAATCTGCTGACCAAACGACTATTGCATTAATATTTACTGTATTTTGAGTAATCTTTTCATGTGATATAAGCAAATTGCAAAGTTTAGGTCTCGATTGTTGTGAGTTTTTATGCAAGTGTATAAAAAGAATTGATAGGGGAGATAAATCGTAACCGCAACCCAAGCGTAAACATGCAATCAATAATTACAATTGTTGTGAAAACCGTTTTTGTCTTGATTTGTCGTGAGTTGTATCATCTTTAAAATATATGAACGTACTTGCATGTACAAAATCGAATCCGCGCCGCACTATAATGACCGACATTGTAGTATGTCACTTGACCTCTCTGACGTCACTGACTTTAGTTATCTCGGTAAACTATTTTGTCGAAACGCACTTTTTTCTTAATATACTAACAGGGGTGGGTATACATTTGTGTACACTAAGTATTGTTTGGGGTGCCTTTGACTTTCTTATATAGTCTCTAGTTTTTAATCGGTACGAAGCCTGGTATTTATGCAGTATACAATCAAACAAAATTTGAATCCATTTTTAGCACTATTGCTCAACTTAAGAACAGGCTGCTGGAGAAAATTAATGAAACTATCAGTACGGAAGTTGGAATTGTCACAGGCACACCATTTCTGTAGAACTGTTTGCAGCAGCCAAAAAACATACCTTATAATGAAGTCGGGGGAGAAGCTATTCAAAGGACTTAGGATGGCAACCGGTGTCATACAGGCACCAAAAGGTGCCTTCATGGACGACATGACAGTCAAGATGTGCGTGGTTGGTTAGATGGATATTGCAGGACATTGATGGACTCATCAAATGGGCAAGGATGAAAGTAAATCCTACCAAGTCCAGAAGCATGGTACTGCTACAAGGGAAGATGTGTGAGAAAGCCATGTTCAGGATTGATGGAAGCATTCTACCAACAGTCGTGGAGAGCCAGTGAAAAGTCTTGGAAATTAGTTCAGAGACGCAATGTACGATAGAGAGAGCATAGCAGAAATTATGACTCAGACAGCTTGATGAATCAAATAGATGCACGTTGACTTCCTGTAAAGTTCTGGAATTGTTTGTGCATCCTTTCCAGAGTCCTTTGGCCTTTGCTAGTCTACGATATCACAGCCAAGACTGATAATCAGCTGCAGAGTTAATAATTATCTCCGGCTGAATGTTCCACTAAGATTTGTCTTTATGGCCTCCACAGCCAGAACAGTAAATTGTCTATGTCCATCTGTCATGAAGAGTACAAGTTCACAAAGGATGGACTAGTGGTGATGCTCCGAGATAGTCAAGATTTAAAGTCCACATACACACATCACATCCGACCAAGATGCCAGATATTGTGATGTGGTCAGACAAGAGTCGACAGGCCATGTTTATTGAATTCTCTGCGAAATTTGATAAGGGGAAATTGGAGACTTATGAGAGGAAACTATCCCGACATCAGGCTTTGTCTGACAGTGCAAGAAGACTGGATGGAAAACATGAGGTTGGTCGTCGTGTCTTTCTTGCACACTTTACGAGGCGAGCATTCAGGTCATTTTGAATCAGAGACCGAAATCTGAAGAAAGCAATAGCAGATTTATCAAAATAATCTGAGGGAAGAGCAGTGGCAGAAGAAAATTTGGCCATGTACAGAAATGATGCCACCTCGACACTATTTGCTGGCAACTGCAATTGGTATAACTGTCCCAGGTTGGAACTTAATGATGGAACAAGCAGCAGACCTATTCTATATTACTGACTACTGGGACAGTTCATTACTAAAGCTTAATACAGTCGAAGCTTAGTTATTCAATCTGTTTGAACAAAGCCAAAGCCGATGCGTTACTCGAAGGCATTGGTCGGTCGCGATTTCTTTTAAAGACGGCGGATCCTGGTAAATGTGGTGTGCAGCAGACCCACGCTTTCTAACGATACGCATCAGGAATGACCATATTAAATTGTAGCAGAAGTTTTCTGAGCCTAGCGACATTATGGACGTTGTAACACCACGTGCGGCATAGAGAAAATATGACGTGACATACCAAAAGGGAGCCTCCCTAAGCTCGTCGTTTTGCATATTTTTAAATAATCGTTTTTATCTCTGTTTCGCTTCATCTGAAATAATAATCTATATCGATTTATAGCCAAATACGGCAACGTAATAACATCACACTTACACTGACATAAGCGCTTTGATATAGATTGAAGAGTGCCCAGGATTAACATGAAATTGACAACCCTCGGTCAGTAAATGCCTGGGTGAGTGTTAAGGAACAGATATGTATATCGAATAAAACAAGAAGTGACAGTGGTTTACATTAATCGTGTTATATGTTTAACTAGATGTTCAAGTCTATATATATCATCTGAAATGCAAATAAACATGAAATACAGATTTATTAATTTATCATGCGGAGCGAACAGTTATAAAAGCAAATGTTCCTTTAGGCGCCTCACTGCCTTCATGAGTCAATTCTGCGTTTACCCACGGTTGACCAACAAGTAATATTTTCAGAAATTATCATCATATATAGCCAAAGTCACTTTTTATTTGTTATTTTTAAGCTCAAAAATATTTTTTTTCAGAATTTACTAATCAGAAGCGTAATGCTGGTCCACACTTAGAAATGTTATTTCTATGTTGCGGGTCCCAATACGCTCACGAAAAAAAACCTCAACGCATGTTCAGTGCCTCAGAGCCTATCATCTCAAGCTAGGCAAAATAGACTCTATTTCTCCATGTGCAATGTTCAATAAGAGTTCGATAATGTAGGCGTCGGGCCCTCAATTTATGATCTTCTTGATATTTTTCTCAATTACATCTTATTGGGTTAAAATATTTGCAACGTACACTGAAAAAAAGTGTTTTCTTATATTTTTGGTAAGATTGTGTCAAAAACGTTCTTTTATTTTCTTTCTTTCACAAAATGTAAATCTAAATCAAATGTGTGTAAAATTCGAAGCAGTGAGTAACTACATGTGTTTTCCTTAGGAATGATATGCCTGTTTCTGAATGCATATTAATTTGCATGGCTACTCACGTTAAAATAATTACAAAAATGCAAAGAAAAGGACATTATTTCACTCTTTAGTTCGCCTCCACTACCAACGATTCGATAAAAACAGCAATTAATCAAAGCGATCAGAATCGCTATTTAGGCGGTGTGCGGTTGACTATGTACGCTATTACAGGTGTGCATGCAAAAGTCGAAATCTCTTTATAGCACCTGCAAATCAAATGCACAACACATTCGAAATTGGAAAGCAGGCAGGTCTTCAGATGGAAATAAACTCTTCTAAAAATAGACTTTGCATTGGGATAAAAGTTACACCAGATTCACTAACATGCGATGATAGAAACTATATTATTAAATCCCTTCAAAATGATTTCGCATTTTGCCGTTAAAGTTTCTGGTAGGATTTTTATCTTTGACATGTTGATAGCAAGTTAAATACCTCCCATGTGATCATGGTCGAAATTGGAATTCATTTATGCCACGTGATGTCACCTATTTTTTCTTAAGTTATTACCTTGGTCTAGTTTCTTTATCCGTTTGTTGGAACTCCATTTTCCTTTCAAAGTCTATGTGGTCACTTAATTTTTCACTTGCTTCTTGTTGATAGAGGGACTCAGCATGTTCATTGTGTTTCATTTGCTTTACAAATGACCGGTGGTTTGCGTTTTCTTCTACTGTCTCATGTTTGGTTTCAAGAATTTGCATCCCATCTACATGAGCTGTCTTTTCACATGACTCAGCAGATGCGCTGGATGGAAGATCTATGGAACTTTCATTTCCAATAGCTCCTTGTTGGTTGAGGAACTCTGCATTGTTTTGTTTCGTTTGCGTGTTTCTTCCATCACCGAACCCAAAGATTTCGGGATCTACACTTACAGTTGCACTCCTGTCATTGGCGGACTTTTTCAGTGGGATGAATTGGACGACGCCTTTGCTCAAGACACCGCCATCTTTACACAACATGAGACAAGGCCAAACAACGAAGTCGACCTTCTCGCCTACCTTGGTGTACGCCTTGTAATTCCTCGTATCACCATGCGTGATATCTAAAGTATCGAAGACCACAGGTGGGTCCTGAATTGACATCAGGTAGCAGATCCTGAAACATTCTTGTGTGTAAGCAGGCAAGTGGAGTGCGATGTTACTCCATTCCACGGCACTCTGTGATAATCTGGCCTGATATTCCTGAAAGGTAAGTATTCTTATTAGTATGAATTTTAAGGTTGACAAACAGAAACAGTACTAAATCATTTGCTACATTCTCTAGAAACTGTACTCATAGTATTTGGCATTGTGAGTTTGGAAGGTAATAAATAACGAAAAAACTGTGTAAAAAGATGGTGCGATTATATAGAAGGTAAATTGGCAGATGCATAATGCAAATGTACTTTGATTAAATGTACTGCAGAAGAATTTAGACAAATAGTTTACACTCTTTCAATGGGAAATGAAAGATATGTTGCTAAATCCTTCTTGGATCAACGAAACTGGGTAACACTACCCTTGTGTTAAATACAGGTTTTCGTCATATGTTAAACTTGTGTGATTTATTCCGACATGTTTTAGGCAACAATCGTAAAATGATGGAAGAGAAGATATTTGTCTAGAAATTATGCACGTGCTCCATTTAGTAGCCTACGTAAACAAGAATATAAATTATCGTATTATTTATCGCAAAAATATGTACATCTACATAAAAGGAAGCTTAACTAAGATCAATGTGAGTCATGCTGACAGACATCTAGGCAAAAAAGCTATGTATTTCCTGCTACTGTGTTGTCAAGCTATAGTAGTAATACAGTATAGCGTAGCAAATCCTTTTGATTATACCTTGTATTCTGTGTCCATCAAACTAGTAGCTCTCTTCTTTCTGTTCTCTTTGATAAACTTCAGCACAAAGTCCGGAATGGTATCTCCCTGTAATTCAGAAATAATAAGCATAATTGTCATGTTCTTAAGCTTAAGACATTGATTTATTCTAACGGACGTCGGAATACGTATTCTATGTAATCGATGATAGAATTGATATGCCGCGCAGTTTCATATACAGCTTCGTCATCTTTACATCTTCATGGCAACATTAAACAAATATTATTTATTTCCTTCGAAAAACTTAATCTATTTGAAATTAAGGACTTTGTTTCTGCAGTGCACTTGCGGACGTCGTAGAAAGCTTTTATAGTACTAAAACTGGAAAATGGAAGGCTTTAATTTACTCTGTTAAATGTCATTACCTCGTTGACCGAAAGCGTTCTCCTTACTTCGTCACTCTTTGCCTGTTGTCGTACTTCGCAATATTGTTTTATGTCCTGGTTAAAAGAAAAACAAAGTAAAAAAAAAAATACATCGTCATTATCAGTATTACCATCGTCATCATCACTTCTACTACTACCACCACCACCACCACCACTACCATCATCACCATCATCATCATCATCATCATCATCATCATCATCATCATCATCATCATCATCATCATTATCACCATCATCATCCGAGAAAACCTGTTACAAAGCAACCACCAGGATTTACATTCAAGCGATTGTAGAAAGACAATCATTGTCTTTTTACGACTTTGGTAAGTCGCGACCTGGGATTAAACCCGAAGGCATCCGGAGCCGACGCTTTACCTCTTTGATACCAAGGCCAGTCCACTATTATTATAATGATGGTCAAATCCAAATATTTAGTTCTACCTTACAGAGAGCAGATAATTAAGTGTCGGGCTGTTTGTCAAATTGTGACTTCCAATGTCGTTTTAAGATTTTCACTGAGATATGTACTTGTTTTTGGATACGCGTTCCGATACAAACAGTGCCATGTCAACATCGTCCAGTTCTATTATTTAGTGCTGAAATGTCTCAGACCATCGGAATATCTCCCCTCACGAGAGTTCTCGCCCCTATCGAGACTCGAATTTACGAGGTGATCCTGTAGAGTAACAAATCAGCGGAGATATCTGCTTTACCTGATGCGCCACATCTTACTAAGATCAATTTTAAGAAGAACTCTTACATTGAGAATCATTAGCAACCATTTAATGGCCTCCGTCTCAGACATCTGATTTGTTAGCAACACGAATGCGTCCGTCCATTCATTGTCGTAAAGTTCGCTGAACATTGCCGAAAGATTGGTCTGGCGGTTCACATCTCTCAAATCGTCAATGTCCGGGTTGTCATTGGTAATCTTCATCCCCATTATAGTGCTCAATCTGTGATTGTGTGGACAAATCGAAGTAGCTTTATTGTTCGTACAATAATTGCAGTGTCTTAATCAAGTACAGGTTTGCCAAGTACATCTTCCTGATAATATATCGTATTATAGTCTAAGTTTCCATTATCTCCGACGTCATTTTCTGAAAGGACAAACACGCTAACTCGTTCTTATTTACAAATGTGTATTATTTTCCGTAATTAAATAAACTGCATTGGACTAAACACGAGTTGTTTCTTTTATCGAAATAGTAAAACCGGAAATCGCATGTGTAAAATGTTATTGGTTAATTAATTGCGAGAGATTTATCTAGCCAAAAATTTGAGAAAATATTAGGTATAAATTTCTGTATTGTCTTGAAATGTTTCAAAACGTGTGACTAAACGTTGTAACATTGAAAAGTTACCCAAACATGGCAGAATACCTAAAACGGACGAGCATTCAAACGGCGTGCTTACGATGATTGCAAACATAATTGATGGGCGACTTGTCAGAAAATATGAATGCTAAGTAATGCCATCGATTTTATCAGGACATTGAAGTTTTTGGTAGGATTTTTATGTTTGACATATTGAAAGCAAGTTAAATACTACCCATGTAAGAATAACATAGGACGACATTGGAATTCATTTATTCTACATGATTTCATCTTTTTTAGGTACCTTGGTCTAATGCGTAAAGGTGCAAGTAATCAACAGCACTGGTTCGAACTCGCTAAGCATTACTCAGTTATTTAGTTACAAATAATCATTGAAAACAAAGACACGATGTGAATAAATGTCGCGTTTTTGGGTTACATTATTTTTATTAATAGTTAAAAGAGTTTATACATTGTTTTGCTAATAGAAATGACCAATGCAGGTTTGAATGCTATAATTATTATCGTATAAGATGTCGAAGAATGACAGGGTAGTTTTGTTTGCTAAAAGATCTAAAAAGTTAAAGACTGAGACAATAAAGTGCTACAGAAAAATTAAGACAACTATTGAACGGCATTTAAAACGACACAACAATATTACAAGGGCAAGTGCCGTCCCACTTGACCAAAGCGGTTGACTGTATTGTTATTCATTTTATAACAAATAGACTCAGGTGTTTTTGTGTCGTCACCTTACCCGGTTTATCCATTCATTATTTGCTAAGGTCCGTACTATCATATATTCTTGAAAGATAAGAGAAGTTAAGCTTATTACTACCTTAGTGTTAAGGGTAAATTTTGCCAAATTTCGACTTATTAAAGGTTTTGGCTACATGTTCTAACCCCCATTTTAATGGGTTTCTTTCCTTTTCTTTGATTACAAAAAAGTTTGGACACACTATTTCCCATGGGACACAGTTTGTGTGAGGGTATATATGTTTGTACACATCCCATTTTTTCAGCACAAGAACAGTCTCATTCGTATGCATTTCTAGTCACTTTGTTAGAAACACTTATGTTCTAGAGAAAAATGGTAAACAAATAGTTATTTATTTCCAAATCATTCAAAGAATAAAGTGAACTCCTTTATCGAAAAGGCGTTACACGTGAAATATATGTTTTTTATTGTATTAGAAACAAGAGATGAAATAGAATCCACAAGGTTTTATTGTTTAATTTCAGATATTCATAAAGCAAAATTGTGAATCGCAAATAGATTCGAAGCTGCGACTAGAACTCCTAGGACATCTACATCATTACATTCATCCATTTATCGTAACTGTCAATGACAGTCTGTTTAAATGAAATCTGTAAAACATACTTTACGGAAACAAATGAGGTGTTCAATGTAATTCAGTCTCATAAATAACTGTATTTCCACCGAACGTAAAAACATTTATCAACATGTTTACAGAGGCGAGATGGACTTGTACCGATTTTTGGTCAGCAAAGTAAAATGCAGAACTAATGACTGTTAATGCGACAAAGGGAAATAGTTAAGACAAGTTGAAAATATAAGAGATGAGGCGGAATGGGAAAGGTAGTATCAAGAGTAAAAACTAATATAACAAAGATGGACGAAATGTGTTTTTTTAGTAAAGAGTAAGTGGACATCAAACGATACGGATAAGATAGAACATGTACGTACCGCAAGCCATTGTTTTCTTGTGTTAGATGGCTCACCAACTCCTTCTGAGTATTCAGCTCTCTGGTAAGGTTCTATAATGTAGCGGAGATCTATTGTCAAATATAGCGTTCTTGATGCTTATCTCGGAGTTAGCATTATACAATATAAGAAAATATACACGCTGGTACACAAGTCATGTAATTATTCTGCATCACTATGCCGTTAATATTTATCAGAACACAGCAATATGAACTTATATAGATAATCGTATTAACATATAGTTTAAACTTGCATCTTTAATTTGCAGAAAACGATCTTGACTGATCTTTTTAGGGAACTTTATTGTAGAAGATATCCAGAATTAAATATAATAAATTATTCAATTAACTCGCTAACTAACCCACAAAACTTATTAAGGCTCGTAAAACTTAAAAAACCCCAGCTCAAATCGCTTGCTTTTAAGTACTTAAAATCTCTTGTAAGGGCCGGGATTTTATTTTCTTCTTATGAAATCGTTATAAAAACCAAAACATTCAAAAACAATACTTAAGGACCCCGCTAGTGGTCGAAACGATTGTGGTGATTTATGCGACAGTTACAGTAAAAACGTTCTTGAAAATATCACAATTTCTAAAAGTATGTCTCTTTCGTATGTCAACACTTGATACTGCACTTGTGCGATACTACTATGGTTATATGTGGGTTTTTCATTGCTTCATTTTTTCAACTGACCGCTATCACTTATTTTGCGTTATTTATTTTCTCTTGATGCGTGGGTTCTTTATTGGTTATACCAACCTGTCATTATTAAGGCAACTTGATCGTTTAGAAAAACGACATTTTATTGTATTAATTTTGAACAAGCATGCAAACAACTCACCGCTATCACTTGTTTTGCGTTATTTATTTCCTCTTGAGATGCGCAATAATAGTCTCCCGTATTCATGAGGTAATTAAACAATGCAGCCGTTTTCGGGAATTCCGCATCCATCTTGAGAGACGTTGTGTATTCTGGTAGGATAAAACAAAAAAAAATCAAAGTACTCTAGTTAGAATGGGTATTACAGGCGTATGTACCTGTATAAGGGATGATATGTTGTCGCTTTATCAAATAAAAAATGGGTTGAATCAAATACAGTTTATCTGCTACCTACACAAAATCAACTGAATCTGACACAGCTCAATCCAGATGTGACCAAAACACGCGGTGTTCAAAAGTAACTTCCAGTAATTATTTAGCACCTAAACTAATTATAGTAAAGCGCTCCGCGATAATCGAGGTATTTCGTCAACACTACCCATTGTGACCTAAATCTAAATCCAAAATGTAAACCTAACATAGAACTGGAACAGAGCTGCAGACGACAGCGAGACAACACGAGGGATATAGCTACTATATCGGTGTAGTATTTAATGCATAGCCAATTGGACAGTCATTTTCATAACATGTGTGAGCCACTTTCTGCCTCTTCAGTCAATAAGTGATATTCCTGGATGGCGGTGTGATGCATTCCGTGTATATAATCATCACACAATAAAATAATGATTTGAATATCAAATTGAAAAAGATTATAAATATAAAATAATTGTTAGCAAGCGATATGGCCCCAAAACCGGTTTGGGGCAGAAAGAAATCACTAGATTGTTTACACGATTCTATTCAACCTATTTACTTCGACCTCGAATCCGTATTTCAGCATTTGCTTTCATTGTATCGTTTTTTAAATGCAAACAGTGTGTGATAAAATATGAACCCAAAGCACGGTAATCACATTGTCTTTCATGACACGTGTACATAAATACAATATTCGTATATTTCCATTAACCCCCAAACATCGAAACCGAAAGTGGTAAAATAGAATTTCTCTTTATATTCAGATGTTTTAATTTACAATATCCATGCAGTCATATACTCTAAGAGAGCCATGTTGTCTTTTGATTATAGATTCTGCTCAGATCATTGTACTTGCACTGTTTTACACGAAGAAAATGTGCTTCTGACATCGAAAGGAAAATGAATTACTATAAATAGGCGAAGTCTCGTTTATAGTGAATCTTAGGTGGTGGTTACATAATTTGAAATACATGTAAGGAAAAATCTTACCTTTATGTTTGTTTAAAAGTTCCTAGCACATAAGTCTAATACAAAAGACACCTTTATTTCGTGAGAAAACGTCAAGTTGAATGATTTACATGCGTGTAGAGTCATGCGGTCATGAACAGAACACACATTTTTCGAAAATACAACTCTCACAAGAACTCACGTCACACCTGCTGCTACTTCTGTTTTATGACCGCCATATGTTTGTTTTTATTGTGTATGTGTATACTTGGTTTGTGATAAGAACCGTTTTCCATGATGTAGCAGGTTAAAAAAAATTCATTTGAATGGAAATAATACTATTATAATTAATAATATTTAATATATTATTTATTTTAGTGTCTCATACTAACATTCAAAGGCAAAGTTATAACGTTACTAGGATCAGAACTGCTCTGAGTGGAGATATGTGAATGCAGAGGTTCTACCAAGACGCTATTTTCCATCGTACGTTTTCATGTTGAAATCAAATTTACCCCATATCAATAAAATAAAATCGCCGCTAAAATAAACATTATTGTGCTAATTATTCTCAGTATTACAACACATAAATGATGGTCGGAGTAATAGGGTGGGTGGGTTTTTGTTCGATAACCGGTTTCACCCATCCCAAATCGAATGATAGCGCAAATAACAATCACGTTTCAAAGTTACTATCGCAGCAAGACTTTACGTTAACGGGAAGCGTCCGGAGTCATAACAAAGCTGACTTGCATGGTCAGGAACGAATGGCCATTCATGGCCATAACTATTCGCCGCCAGTCATCATTCCGGTAAAAAATGTAGTGCGGGTACTGAAACAACTATCATGTTGAAGGAGAGTTCAATTCTGTCTTAAACCATAGAAAGAGATAATTTAAATATAACAATTTTATCATATTTACTTTACATGTACATTTAAGGAATAATCAGTTCTGTATATTACAACTACATGTACACAATATTTCTGTGTATTGAATATGTTTTACCTTACAATTATATTTTATTTGATGTTGCCACTGTCTTTTTTTCTGATGAAAGTATTATTATTATGGTAATGTATATTATACATGTTTATCAACTTCTGAATTTATACATGAAGGTGTCAAAATTGCTTGTACATATGAATATCAGCATACTCATACCAACCCATTTACATTATGATATACAGGTATCTCTTTTGTGTTCATAAAATCACCTCAAGACTAATTGGAATTCAGTATAAATTAACGTTAAGATTTGTTACTATAAATAAAACCAACAAAGAAACTCGTCATGCGTATAACCCTAACTCGACTACTGGCAGTATTTTAGTAGGTAGGTTAAGATTTAAAACTACATACCAGCGACAAGCTGGAGAATCGATATAACCAGTTTAACAACTCCCAACAATTGAGCTATCCATGCGTGCACTTTTAAGAAATCCATATTTAAGTGGCGTCCTGTCGATAATGCCCTGTGTTTTTTAGATTATACGTATAAAGCAGTAGAATGCTATTATGCACAACAATTTGATTCAGATATTTTATATCACCAGACAATTCCAAGGAACTGAAATAAATGAAAATAATGAGAAAGATTCTGTTAGATAAAAAATACCACTTCCCTTTATGAAGTAATTGCAGTTAAGATCTAATCTATAGGACTTAATTATTTTATAGCTCAGGATACTTCTCTCGTGTCTCTGTTGATGCATAATATGAAGGCAAGGATTTCTAATGGACTTTTGAACAATGGTGTGATTTACTGAAAAGCCAAATTAAGGATCTACACACTGAAGTCTTATATGATATACACTCATACAAGAACACTATCCAAATATAACTTCAGATATGTGAATGGTCTATTAAATTGGCTTACGCATCTATCCTTGTCCAGTTCAATAAGTAAAATATATGGCCGATGCAAAGATATCGCGTTCTCCGATTGGTCTGATCCCTGTGGATAACTTGTTTTCGCCGTCAATTATGTTCATTATTGCGAGGCAATGCTAATTTGGGTGAAGGATGACCACAACATTTTTTAAAAAATAGTGCCTTCCTCCTCAGATTATATCAGATTGAACGGGACTAGAACCAAAAAGTATTAGACGAACATGATAACAGCTGATTTTCCTTTTCTCATAGTCTTAAAAAATGTTTCTTCTAACAGTATGTTGTATTACTGATGTCCGCTGATTTCTAACGATTCACTTAAGGGAATTCCTCTCTTATACGTCGGTTTAATTTACCACATCTCGTTTTCAACATAGGTTTCCTCTTAAAACGATAACTCTTTAAAACGGCTACCGTCACTCATTTTTACTTCCGTGTAGTTTAAATTCCCTCCCTTGAGCGGCCGATGCTTCGTCTCACCAGTTGTCGTTAGCCATCTTCGGTAATGCCGAGTGATATCGGAGATTTTGAAAATGAGCTATAAAAGATATACATGACTGTTTCCCACTATACGCCTATTCCCATGTCGACGGAAACCACTTAGTATAAACTTCAAACCAACATTGTTTTCACACTTTTCCCTTGTGTTTTTACGTAAGTGTCTTAATATTAGGACAGACAGGTTTTATTTGTATATCATGGCCACTGGCCCAAATACATATCATTTACATAAGCATATACGAGAATTGTGTTTATAATCATGCAATAAACATAATAGACACTATATTTTCCCCTGAAAGGTTAGTTTCAGTGTACAAAGCAAAATAAAATAGCATATAATAGCAAACCTACTAGCTATTGCTCATAAAGTTTAATCACTTCATTGATATAAATAGCTATTTTCTTCAATTTTAATTGAGATCTTGTCTTCATAAGGTTGCAAAAGTTATATTGAGTTTTACTGCCTTTAAACCAATTCAGCAAGTGCTGTTGTCTTAAGATTTCGTAATTAGAACTCATCCTCAATCTTTCTGATATGTAAAAAGTTAAAACAATATAAACAAGTAAGTTAATTCCTAGGGACATTTTGATGCTTTCCTACTTCTGTGGTAAACGGTTATGAACCGAACACCTAAATCGTGCTAAGGACTTCTTTAAAATGAAAGAAAAATCTAGAACTAAATATCGTTCTGGTTCTAAAAGAGTTTTGAACTGTTTTTACTGTCACAGCGACTGAATTCATTTACACATGATAAACAATTTTGGTTCTTGCAATCAGCTAGCCGTGCTTTAAATTGATAGTCACTTGCATTTCCTATTTCCTGATACACCCATGCATACCCGAATCCAAATCGAAATAATAACTTTTTAACGGCACTCACCTAAGTTCATCTACCAATGTTATCTAGCCGTTTTAACATTATATAACTATTTCTCGGATCTATGTTCTTGCATAATTAACAGTTTACACCAATATTTTATGCATTTAATATGATACATGTAATTAACACTGACAGGTAGTCTACCACACTCTCCTAATACCATACAATTATTAATTGTAGTATTTCTAAGTCCGAATAAATCTTTACAAAAAATTATCTGGATTGTTCAATTCATCTGCAACCTCAGTGCCCCATATCTCTGCTCCGCAAATAACAATAGGCTTGACCATGGAATCAAAAAGATTAAAATATTTCAAATTTAAGTTCAAATTTACCAAAGTTACGTCCAAAATCCTTAATAGCGTTAATGGATTTCTGCGCTTGAGCAGCAAGCTTTGCCTTAGCCTTATTCCAGGATAATGTAGAAGAAACAAATAAACCCATGTATTTATAATAAGATGTGACATTAACTCTTTCTCCCATATAAGTCCATTTTTCGTATGCCCGTAGAGATCCACTCTTTCTAATTACAATAATTTCGGTCTTGGAGAGATTTATGTTCATTCCTGAAAATTGACAAAAATCTGCCAAAGTATCTAATTGACGTTTAGTTCAATGGCTGTATCAGCACAACTTGCAACATCATCAGCATATAGTATACATGTAATATCTGGAATATTCTCTGTTACAAAGATTCCTCTATGACCCCTCTTATAAACGAAATTACATCATTATTAATATAAAGATTGAAAATTATTGTGCTGATCTGGTCCCCCTGTTTTATCCCGATGTTACAGTTAAATGCACTAGACGCTTAGGAGCTTGAAATAAGTACCCGACTCTGTAAATTAGAGTACATAGCTACAGACAATAATACAGTCTTCCCCTTATACCTATGTCATATAATGTTTGGAATAGTTTATGGTGCTGTAATCCATCGTATGTCATTCTAAAATCAACATATTACGTAAAATCTATCTTCAGGCTTGGTAATATATTTTTGTATCATACGTTGCAAGGTAAAAGTATTATCTGTTGTAGAGTAACCCCTCGTAAACCCCGCTTGCGCCTCCGCAAATTTTGTTGAACTGAATAGCGCAAGTGTTTATTCTTTTAAAAAGAATGCTTGAAAATATCTTATACATTACGTTAAGAAGTGATATTCCACGATAATTTGCTGGATTATCAGTAGAACCAGACTTATGTACAGGTACTATTATACTTTCGCTCCATTTATATGGGAAACTGGCAGACAGAAATATTTTATAAAACAAAATATGTAAAATAGGACTTACATAAGAACATGTGTTTTTGAAACATTCTGTACCTATTCCATCTACTCCTTGTGTTTTACCTATTATAAACTCTTTGATGCTATTTATTACTTCTCCCTCGGTTATATCGCAATTTAATATAGCTTCATACTCAGTATTAATACCCTCCTCAGAGTTTACTGTAGTAATAGCAGCTAAAATATCAGAATATAAAAACTCTCAAAATAATCAACCCATTGTAAGAATATATAACAAAGGCTGAGCATTGCAACATATACCAAACTCCGAAAAGGCACAGAACTGTTAAGACTGTTATTTGGCAGATAGGTGATTCACACATGGACTTCTTCTGCTGTTTTATTAACTTCCAAACATCATTCGGACTGGTACAAGCAGATACCAACTTTGCTTTCATGTTTACTTGATAGACATGATTTTTTTCGTCGGCACAGTCTCTTAAAGCTATTTTTGCTATTAATGTACAATTGCAGAACGGCGGGTGAGTTATACCAGCGAAAGCGCTTTAACGTGACATATTTATCATGTTTAGCGTCTTCGCATGCACGAGCCCACCAGGGTTCAATGGTAGAATTTATTGTCAGACCAGACCTATTACTTAAAGCTCTTCCATGTGTAACCCGCATATTCACGGCCGCGGTTTTATATATAGACAGAATAAACTCAATAGCATGATAAACACTACAAGAAATCATTTGTATTATATCTTCATAAGACTGAAAAAACTTTGATATAAACAATGCCGTTAAGTCTAAACTGAATTCTTCATTTCATTTGTACATTTGTAAATCAACAAAAGAACAACCATCGTTAATGTTTACACTGCAGTTAGAAGGACTATTTGCCCTGAATTTCTTATATATTGAAAAGTTAGAGTAAAACAAACCGGAAAGTGATCCGATTCATTGCAAAGGTCAATATAGAAGTTTGTTATGCAAGGAAACAAATCAGCTGACGCAATATGGTAATCAACTACACTCGCACCATTGTTAGTAATACATGTAAAATCACCGTCTATGTCATGATGCAGGCGCCCATTTACGATGTGAACGTCATTTAAGCGACAAAGTTCCACTAGTGATTTACCAAAAGAATTGTGTCTGTCATCTTTGTTACATCAAAATTGTCTAAATCTAAATTTAGATTGAAAGAAAAATCCAAATAATCGTCTGGTATAAAATCTAACATATTTTTCGTGCGCGCATTCAAATTACCAGCTAGATAAAACAAGTTTCCAGGATATACATTCTGTATTGTTTGTATACTATCGTTTACATACTGTACTTAACGAAAACTGCTAATCCTCCGCTATTTCGCAATGAATATACACTTTTTTCCTAATACTTTCAAAACAAGTATAACCATTGATGTACGACTCAAACTGCAAACTTGGCCAGGATCGTATTACTACCCGACTAACCCCCACCAACTCTCTGCGTTCTTTCAATTTCTACATCCCGTAGCTCGAGTAGATCTAGGGTCGTCGAAATAAAATTTCGCACATTCGCTAAGCTTCACTTTCTTCCCAACTTTCATATCTACTACCTCTTATGCCGTTAAACCTCACATTATCCGCCTGGATTGACCTTCCAATTTGTCAATATTGTCAGTTAGTTTAGAGATGTGATTCTTCATTTCACGATTTTCAGCCTTCAATGATTCATTTTCCCCATTTAGGATATTAATTGATTCATTCATGATATCTATTTTATTGTGAATACCAATAATATCACACTTAAGCCCATCTTTCATGCTACGGAGAAAATCCATTACCTCATTGTCTTTGGTCCTACTTGCCCTGGTTCTTTCTCCAGGGAAGCTATATATTTGTTGACTGATACTGGTATTGGCATCACTAGCATTACTTGTCTTACTAATCACTGGCAATTCACGGGAACCTGTTCCTGCAGTTACAGCCGAAAAAGACAGCTGTCTCTGTCTTTGCTGACGTGGTGGTCCCGGGTTACGCTCTACGTCTCCACCCACTAACAATAGTACGGAGAGAAACAGCGCCAGCCTAAGGGCCATTTTTATGGACTGACCACTCACTAACAAAACTTCCAATTTGACTTTACCTCTTAATGGCATGCTAGATGCTCCTATCCTATATCTGTATGTTGAAACATCGACGCCCATATCTTAAGAATTGAAGAACATTGTTGACACTAATTACACGTGCATCCATTTATAGGGGACACAACTCTTCTTTATTACAAGAAACATTTGCCGGCTAACACACGTTAGCCAATTAAGGTAGATAAACCAATCAAGTTCTTTATAAGTAAAGAAGCGTCTTACACTAAGTATTCGTTAATTGGATGGTGGGGTTATTCTGGAACAATTGACTGCTGGACTAAATTTGCCATCAGTGTCATCAGTGTGAACAAGAGTAATGGCGAGTTTTCTTATAAATACCCATCGTTATTTAGCTACCGTACACTGTCTCAAAAACTGTCTTAATTACTGCTGTAAACTACTGTTCAGTTACAATGAACTCCAAAAAGATAAAAAGTATTTCTTTCACTTGAACAATGTATAACTGTTGTTAAGCCCATTGACTCAGGGAAGTCAGCTCAGGCTATTGCTGATCAGTTTAGTGTGGCAGGAAACAGGTTCAGGTAATACTAAACTGCTTAGGAAAAATGTCATACTGTCAATGATAAATATGGATGTATAGATTGACTATTTAGAAATGATCAGCAAAATTCAAATGCTCAAATTCGGTCAAGTTATTTTTTTTTAAAAAGTACCAAAGACTTAAAAGCATTTTTAAATGGCCAGTGTCTTAAAACAAATTAAAATCATTAAAAGTGGTCAAATGTCAACATGGAAAGGAAGGAACATGACAAAACGTAACAAAAGCAAGTCCAAAAAAAGGATTTTGTGGATTCGAACCCGTGACATCGTGATTGGCAGCCCAGTGTTCTACTGACAGACCCACTTTAACTTGGTGTAGGTTTGATTTATATAGTTTTATTTTACATAGCGGCCGGAACAAAGCTTACAGTCAAATTTTGATCTAATTTATGTTAACTATTTGAAAGGTTTCAAGTTGCGCTTACCAGTTCATTTGTATTAAAATCGCGGATGACCACACAATAAACATTTAATATCTATTTCATATAAAGAGTTAATATTCAGCTAGCCGCTGTACTCGTTAAGACTGATGTATACACATTATGTTTATTGCTTAAATTTGAGCTATTCCACTTTGTTCAGGTTCAAATGACTAAAATTGTAAACAAACACATTTAACGACACCTTGCATTTTCCCAAGCTTCAGAAAAGCTTTTAAAGGAACATCATGTTAACATAACATTTTCTGACCAGAGTTACTACTTTGACTCTTTAACAATTGCTTGTTTAATTAACTTTTCTTTTCCGTTTGAAAACTGCCAACTTGACTAACTCTGAGCAGATCGTTTTAATATTTTAAGTTTTCCGTTTTATAAAAATATAGAACAACAATACAGTTCAAATATAAATTAACTGAAGGTAAACGTTTGTTTTTTAAGTTAGGCTTTTGTTTTAGCATTAAAGAGGGCTTCTTTCGCTAAAATCAACCTCTTTACTTAGTGAGCGCCCTTGGGGGATTACCCTTATGATGGTATTCCGTCTGATATATGAGGTACATTCGTCGGGGTGTTTTAATGTTCGATTTTATTCCTCAAACAACAGTAACGGAAAGTCTTCCAAGTGAAAGTGATTGTGTCGTTGATTCTGTAATAGGGACACATCTTGGGTATTAAACCAAACTAAATTGAAATTGCCTTATCCATACTCATATTGAAACAAATCGAACGCATTTTATTAATATTATTCTAATGCAGTTCTACTTATTATGTGTATCCACATTATTTAGAAAGGTCGAATACGGTGACTTAGAAAATGAGAAAGCTGTTTATTAAAACAAATTTAATAAATAATTAAATATTTAAATTAAATAAAAACATCAACAAGACACTAACCGCTGTTTATTGTTTTTCTTCATTTATTTTTGTTGCGAAGCAAAAAAAAGGATATTGCATGCATGCGAAACATTTAGTTATTCGGGGAAACTCTCTTACATTCACCGCCATCATGAGGACCGCCATCTTGAGCAGCGGTAAGTGTTCTGGTAACATAGTAAAGAAACCATTTTCGATACACGATGCTATAACACAGCTAATGGCAATTTACATTTAATTCCTATATACGTACATGTGCATGTGCATTTAGAAAGGAGCACATATTGTTGTTTCATCAAATCATATGACTAATATAACCCTCTACTGTTTAACCACTACATCGATGTCCTGTAAGGATATGCTGTTTAACATCGCCGTCAAAGTCTTCTTATAGTTCTGTGAAACATTCTTATATTAAAGCGGACAATCCGGATTGCAAAATTTGCATTTGATTATTTAACGTTGCCGGTAATGCGGACAGAAATTTGCTCCTGACGGTGAGGATATGTCTACATTATTACTTTGAATATAATCTCTAAACATGGAAATCGTAAAATGATAAAGTAGCTTTTTCTTCTTTTATGTTGGTTTTCTTTTACACTAAACGAACAGTGAAATATTTAAACAAAAGAATAGCCTATTATGTTACATGCCAGGCTTAAAATAATTTCAAATAATGTTTTATAGTATATTGAAAATAAAATATTTGTACAAATCGAAATCAAATGTAAAAATATGATAGCAATGAAATTACGGTTATAATTTGCTTTTGTGAGCATCATGATGGTAAAGTAAAAAGTAAAAGTACTAATCCCAATTCTTCTAGAATACGGGATTCTGATTTATCTATTATTTGAGTGAAAAAAAAAACACAACCCCGAATGATAATTTGAAGTAATACATAAAAACAGATCAATAAACGAACAATGAATGAATCGCTTGGGATCAATAATTCTTAATGCAGTGTAGAGTGTCGATAGCAATGTCATGCATAAGTAATGTCATGTATTGATAGTTATGCAATGTCGATATTAATAGCATGCAACGATAGTAATGTCATGCAACTATAGCATTGTCATGCAACGATAGAAATATCATTCAACGATAGTAATGTCATGCAACTATAGTAATGTCAGGCCGAACGAAGTGTCAGCAAACGATAGTAGTGTCATGCCGTTAGTCGTGTCATGCAACGATAGTAATGTCATGCCGTGAGTATTGTCAAGCAACGATGGTAATGTCATGCCGTGAGTAGTGTCAAGCAACGATGGTAATGTCATGCCGTGAGTAGTGTCAAGCAACGATAGTAATGTCATGCCGTGAGTAGTGTCAAGCAACGATAGTAATGTCATGCCGTGAGTAGTGTCAAGCAACGATAGTAATGTCATGCCGTGAGAAGTGTCAAGCAACGATAGTAATGTCAGGCCGTTAGTAGTGTCAAACAACTATGGTTATATCATGCCGTGAGTAGTGTCAAGCAGCGACAGTGATGTCATGCCGTTAGTAGTGTCAAGCAACGATAGTAATGTCATGCCGTTAGTAGTGTCAGGCAGCGAAAGCAGTGTCATGCCGTGAACATTGTCAAGCAGCGATAGTAATGTCATGCCGTGAGTAGTGTCAGGCAGCGATAGCAATGTCATGCCGTGAATAGTGTCAAGCAACGATATTAATGTCGTGCCGTGAGTAGTGTCAAGCAACGATTGTAATATCATGCCGTGACTAGTGTCAAGGAACGAAAGTAATGTCATGCCGTGAGTATATCAAGCAGCGATTGTAATGTCATGCCGTGAGTAGGGTCAAGCAGCGATTGTAATGTCATGCCGTGAGTAGGGTCAAGCAACGATTGAAATGTCATGCCGTGAGTAGGGTTAAGCAGCGATTGTAATGTCATGCCGTGAGTAGGGTCAAGCAGCGATTGTAATGTCATGCCGTGAGTCGTGTCAAGCAGCGATTGTAATGTCATGCCGTGAGTAGTGCCAAGCAGCGATGGTAATTCCATGCCGTGAGTTGTGTCAAGCAACGATAGTAATGTTGTGCCGTGAGTTGCGTCAAGCAGCCATCGTTATGTCATCCCGTGAGTAGTGTCAGGCAACGATAGTAATGTCATGCGGTGAGAAGTGTCAAGCAACGATAATAATCTTGTGCCGTGAGCAGTGTCAAGCAACGATAATAATGCCTTGCCGTGAGTAGTGTGAAGCAACGATAGTAATCTCGTTCCGTGAGTAGGGTCAACCAGCGATATTAATGTCATGCCGTGAGTAGTGTCAAGCAACGATAGTAATGTCGTGCCGTGAGTAGTGTCATGGTACGAAAGTAATGTGATGCCGTGAGTAGTGTCAAGCAACGATAGTAATGTCATGCCGTGAGTAATGTCAAGCGACGATAGTAATGCTAAGTAACGACAGTAATGTCATGCCGATAGTAGTGATATGCAACGATAGTAGTGTCATGTCGATAGTAGTGTCATGCAAGGATAATAGTGTCCTGCGATAGTAGTGTCATGCAACGATAGTATTGTCAAGCAACGACAATAATGTCATGCCGATAATAGTGTCATGCATCGATAGTAGTGTCATTTCGATAGTAGTGTCATACAACGATAATAGTGTTATGCCGATAGTAATGTCAGGCCAATAATTATTTCATGCAACGATAGTGGTGTCACGCAACGATAGTAGTGTCATGCCGATAATAGTATCATTCAACAATAGTAGTGTCATGAAAGGATACTAGTGTCATTCAACGATAAAGTGTCATGCTGACAATACTGCCATGCACCGATAGTAATGTCATGCAACGATAGTAGTGCCATGCCGATAATTATGTCATGCAACGATAGTAGTGTAATGCAACGATAGTTGTGTCATGCAGCGATAGTAATGACATGCCGATAGTAATGTAATGCTGATTATAATGTCTTGCAACGATAGTAACGTCATGCAGCGATAGTAGTGTCATGCCAATAGTAATCTTACGCAAATATAGTAACATCATGCCTAAAGCAATGAACGTTACGTCACGCAACGATAATAATGTCATGCAACGACAGCATGTATATGTGAACGCATCTTAGCATTATTTGTAGTCTTACACAAGTTCTTGTTAAGCTAAGACAATTTTCATGTAAACCATTAAATATTCCATTTGCTTTCATTAGTTTAGTTTATTTTAAATTTACATGCTAAGAAAAATTATTCTTACTGCGGCCAAATCAACATGCATTGACTCCAATATTTATTTCTTTGTTAAAATAGTATGTAAATCTAAGTGGCTTTTACTTTTCTGAGACGGCTTAATCATGTATTGACTCTTATATTGATTTCCTTGTTAAAATAGTTTGCAAATGTTAGGTTTTTTCTTTCACTGTCCTTACGTCATTAAAATGTCTGGTTAAATTTAACATGTGTATTCCAATTTTCGGAATAGATAGTACAAATAGAAAAGATAAATTGCTCATGTGTAACTTGAACAATAACGAGGTAGTGTCTGCTGTCACTGATACAGCGTCAGATCTTTGTTATTCTATATAGAATGAATGGACAATTCATGTAATGCAATATCGGGCCATTCTCTACAGGTGTGATCTGCTTGATTGATATTTGATTGCTGCATTTATAATTTATACCTAGTAAACCGATACAAAAGGTACCCGCAGTTAGATGTTAAACTATTTTTCTCCGCCATCTAGTATTGTTTATATTGCCCCCTTGCTAACGGTCAAGCAAATATAAGGGAAGTTCCACGACTGGTTGGCCCGGTGTCAGAATAATATGACTGGGTGTGGTATCATGCCAGGTGTTCCCGGCATGCTAAACATAGTGAAGGCAGCACTATATCTGCTTCAAGTGGACACCGTCTCCAGATAACTGAACTACTGTTGTTGGGAAGATAAACCCAACAAACAAACAAACAAACATCACACCATACTATCATGTTTTAATATAAATCTATTACGTGTTAAAACACGTTTGTTTTGAAAATATCAAGCATATACACTTCCATAATATACTTGGCTGTGTTATCTGTATTGAATTTGATTATATCATATGCAACATAGCATATATCATCGTGTAACATATATTGGCGTTTACTCCTTTGGAAAAGTATGAAACTTTTTTTTACAAAACAGTTAAGTTGAAACTTGCATTTAGAAGTAATATTTTTTAATATTGATGTAGGATATAAATAAAAGCAATAGACTTTATCTGCAGCTTTTAATATAAAAAGAAGACATGCATATGATACCTGAAGGTTATATACTTATTTTACAAATTGTATACGTTTCAAACGGTACACAATCGTATTCGTCATCATACATGGTATTGTGAATATGCATGTAACATACATATACTAGGCACAAGGCAAGTCCTAACTTACACGAGTCCTTTTTAAGAAAGATTTTGTAGTATTTTCTGTTCTATAAAGACCGAATCTACGTAGCATTGCCTGAATCGTTTGTTTGTATAGTAAACAATCATAAAGCATGAATTTTTATTTTGCAATCAGTCCATTAGAATATGCTTAAAACGGTATAAACATGATTGAAAATGAGCAGATCGATCAAACTAGTCTCATGACGAATACCTTAATCACAACTCATGTACGCGATTATTTTTTCATTTGAGTACTTGAATACTAGCTCATTTCCACAACCAACGCCATATTATTAAGGCACGTGCAACCAATTACGTTCAATATTTCAACATAAACATGTGTATTGGAAGATCGTGTTCATTAATTGATCAATCTGGAAAAAAAGTAGACATAGAATAAATATATCAGAAAAAAGTGAGAACACGTGAAATGATATTCAGCTGTATTTGAAATATGCGTTATTTAATAAAGATACTATGGCTATTTTACTACAGGTAGTGTGTATGTGTTGATGACTTACTTAAAAGATTACAAAAATACCTTTGAGTATTATTTTCTTACATTCCAAGAAGAAACAATACCGGCATATTTTACAAACAACACATAACGTTTGCCCAGCCGAAACTAAAAAACTACAAGCCAGTCTGTACATATCATAAACTTAGGTGGAAAATATATGGCAGCGATTCTTGGCTTTTCATATTTCAAATAATTTAAGAAACCCATTAAAATTCCATAAAAACAAAATATACCGATGTGCTTACAATGTACATCGTTTTTATGATGTTTGCAACTGAAAGCGTGGACAATGATGACATTCTGAAAAAGGTATACATAAACATAAAACTCACCAGCTGTAACAATAGAAGATTGATTCGTACAATGTGGTTTATGCTTAACACAACACTTCTAGGACGACAAAGTCTTCGACGCCTTAAACGCCTCGTTTACATCAACGACGAGCTTTTTTTTGTTGACATTGATAACACATTTTCGAGTTTAACCTAGCATTTTCAAGGTGCTCAGAAACACGATGCGTAACTAATTTGTGATTTTCTTTACTGTTAAAAATTATTTTAAAAATACTTGTTTAGAATGTGAACACTATCTGCGCCGTGTAGGTTATGCAGGAGTTCATTAAAGATGATCAGTCAATGAAATCAGTAAAGTTTGAAGACTATGTGTCACGTCAAAAATCAAATGAGCCGCCTTTCATTCCGTCCAATTTCACCACCTCTTACGGATATGCTAGTTGTCAAATTAAGAGCAAATTGTAACTTTTAAGTTCGCGGAGTAAAGACATGCCACTTAACAATGCCAGTTTAATAAAAATAACATACTGGGGTAGCATGATCAAGTGTGGTTGAAAGGTTCTGTTTGGCGTCGTCGTCTTTGTTTATACCGGTGCGTCCAGTGTGATTATGTAAATAAAGTGACAAAAGATGTTTGTGCGTGTGTGTGTGTGTGTGTGTGTGTGTGTGGTGTGTGTGTGTGTGTGTGTGTGTGCGTGTGTTTATAATTAGATATACATTGGTCGTAGAGTTTGGACCAGCATTCGACGTTTACTTGATTCGTTTGACCATGAAATACATATTTGGCTTTTTTCCGAGTACTCGATTTGTGATTTAAACCTACGACAATTTGTCTATTAGTCCAACAAACCGTCTGAGCCTGACATTATTTCATTATCCATGTCCTGTTTTGTATTTGGCTCGTCGGTGATGCTGGCCGGATCCCCGTGCATAACATTTCCGAAGCCGTCACAACAATTTAGCTGATTTCCTTTCTATGTCTTCGTGCCATTTTGGATATCTGATGCATTTATAAAAGCTGCGGTTGTACACTTTGCACCAGCTACTTCGTCGACTATTTCATTTCCGGGTGACACAGATTGGTTGCCAGTGCCTATCAGCGAAACTTTAGTTGCGGAAAACTGATAATTTTGTTTGATGTATGTGTTGACATCAAAATCGCTCGGCTGATTTTCTGCTGGTAACTTGGCAACTCTTAGACTCTCTGATCCATGTCTAATCGATAATCCATCACATTCTTTATAATTTCCGGACTGGTTGACATGGGAGCCTTCAATTCCACCAGCTATCTGGCTAACGCGAGCTGCATTTTGTTCATGTTGCCTTTGCGTTTTTTGTTCCTCCTCCAGCATCGATTGTTTGCTACGATCAAGAGACGAATGTCTAGCATTGACAGAGCATTTAGTCGATGGTATACATTGAACAGTACCTTTGCACAGAACATAGCCATCTTTGCACAGGAGAAGACAAGGCCAAACCATGAAATCGATTTTCTCGCCTTTCTGGGTATAGTGTTTGTATTTCTTGGTATCCAGCATGTCGCTTGGCGAAGTGTCGAAGACCAATGGAGGGTCCTGGATAGACATCAAGTAGCAGACCTTGAAGCATTCTTTTGTGTAATCCGGGATGCTGAGGGCCATTTTAGCCGTTTTCGATGTATCCTTAGAAAGCATTTCGCTGAATGCCTAACAAAGATAAATATTGAGCAGAACAACAAAGATTACGAATCAGAAGTAAAAAAAAGAGAAGTAAGACACACGGCAAGATTGGTTTTTGTCAACTTTTGTCCGATAGCATAAAACCTTTTTTTTAAGGTGAGCGATATTGGTAAAGAATCAATACATATAAAACGTTAATTTTTAACTAATTTTACAGATGCAGCGTCAGCTTTCGCTCTGTTAAATTCTCATTGACAACAAATGCAAAACACAGTAATGTTAAATATGTGTTTTATCATTTGAACGCTTATATTACAATTTTTGATATTTGGAACATAAAAGTTGCATTTAAAACTATCGTACATTCTAACTTAATTTTAAACAGCAGTAAGTATGAAATAACCATCGGCAACTTAGCCTACATGTATGAAGTTTAAAAAAATTCGTAAATAATATATCCGAAATAAGAAGCAAACACATGTTGCCTACATACTTATGTGAGTGTCATCGAAGATTACGAATTTAATCTAACTTTGGCAGTGATATCGTTACTATATACATGCACTCTAATGGCTTACTAATTATGTTGTGTAATTTTATCGCTTGTTGTAACAGCGCTGAATTTTTACGAGTATTAACATTGACAGTAATTATATACAATCATTTATATTTTTATCACTGGATACCTTTTTTTCTTTCACGACCTTTTATTATAATTTCTAAACATTGTAATTTACCTGGTTTTCTGTTTCTAACAAACAACCAGATTTTGTCTTCCTGTTCTCGTTGATGAACCTCATCACAAAATCCGGAACGGCCCCATCCTGCGGTTCAAATATAGACAACATAAATATCCCAACCTCGTGCTCCATGAAATGATTTTGACAATCGAAACATCTCGGATAATTCACGAATAATCACTCGGATGTATATAAGTCGTTAGATCACATCGGTTGAATGAGACTACTTCGGTGACACACTTCAAAACAAAGATGGAAGCTCTGATGACAGCTCACTACAGTACGATGCCTATAAAACTTCAATTTGTGGCGGCTTCAAATTCAACTCATCCAATTTTAATTTACTCAGCACTGCAGACACGAAACTGTCAAACGCATTCTTTAAGTTTGTGTGAACTACATTTAAGGAGTATACGTCTTCCGACTTCGGGCGAACAAAACGATCGTGATGTCAGTAAGTATCATTGCACCAGATACATCCGAAAAATGATTGTCACGAGGATGGAATTGCCCGAGAAGTTCCGATTGGTCTTCTGATATATTCAGAAAGAGCGAAATACAAGATCGGGATATAACAGTGCGGGATACAAACAATTGTTTTCCGATCGTTTAAAACATGTCGTATTCCTCATGGAATTAACTTAAGCATTTAGTATGTATCACAGCATCAAAGGGGATACATTGTAATCCACGAAACCTTTGATTTGTGTCTTTTGAACATGCATTTTGAACTCTCTGCGCTACTTCTATTTTTTATAGAAACGTCTTGATAGACTCTATCCTATGCGTATTTTCCACTGTACTATAGATATCATTGCAAGCTCTGTAAGCCTTTTGTTCATTCTATTACGTTCTTTTTGCTATTTTCTTTCCTTTGTTCTTTGTTATCTACACTATGTCGCCCCTCTAGACTCGCATGAATTAATGAATCGGTTTTATTTAAATTTCACTCATCTGAACTTTATTATTTCCATTTAAGTGATATCATACAAATTAGTACATGAAATAGAGCAATCTTTTTGCAACGTAGTTGAAAGAACGATCTAGGATCGTATTTATTGTCTAATGTTATATTCTCTGCACTTCGCGTCCGCATATCTCAACCGTGATCCACGTCCGCGTTGTGTTTGCGGATACGTCAAAAAGGGGTTCTGCCTCCGCTTATCAATAGCGGAAACGGAACGCGATTGAACACAAAGGCGTGGAATACCATTCACCGTACTTTACCGTATGTGTCCGCAACTTTTGTGGGTAGGGACAAACGTGTTTGTGTTGCGTTATGGGCTGGACCTGTGATTGCTCCCCAACACTTAAGCATCAAATGTAAAGATTAAAAGTTCTAGTATTTTAAAACTTTAAGGTCAACGATCGGTCGAAAGAGGTTTTGTTTATAGTGGGTTGAACACTATATTTAACTGCGAATTACCTTGTTGACATAGAGGGTTCTTCGCTGTTCTTCCATCCATCGCTGTTGTTTCTTAACGCAATATTGATGGGTTGCCTGCCAAAAAGACAAAGGCGTATTATTCATCATCATAATCATCCTCCTCATTATTTTAATTGGAATAGATATCTATACTATGAATGTCATATTCATCGTATTTATTATAACTATCATGTCACAATGAAAGAACTATATCAATCGGTAAGTGAAGTAAAGTTAACGCTTGTGGACGATAACATAAAAAATGTGTTTCATTTATTGTGTCACTGACAAAGTAGGTTTTGCAAGGCGAGTGAAAAATCAATGATGTTGCGTTTTAAAGTACAGGTCTGCCTAAGACATTCTGCGTCTTAAACTTCAACCTCATAAGGAAATCAGCAAAACAATCCATTTTGATGTGTTCGACAAGCATTTTAGGTTAAAAAGACAATAACTGATGCAAAACATCGAAAAGCGCCCGGGTTATTTTTTAACAACAAAATACATTGTTTGACGTACATCAAAGACAGACGTCCAAGGAAAGAGAATACTCAAGATCTCAATGCTTTGACGCAAAGTGAAACATAGTAAACTGGGAATACCGATGTAAATGTAAGACAGACAACAAGGAAGGTAGCAAAGTAGCAGAAAGTAAAGTTCGTGTGTAACTCTCACACCATTATGTAATAAACCGATAGTGATGTGTTGTTTATTGTGCATTTTCTCTGTGGCACCTTGGATGTCTAACATCCGTGGTCTTTCTTGGTATGGAATATCCCATGTCGTGTTGATTAGCTGTCTTAATTTTACTGCAACAGACTGTCATGCACATTACATGAAATGACGTCAAATCTCATTACCCCCCCACCCCCTCCGCAATCAATCAATCCAAATGTTAAACAGTAATAAATACTTCGAATGGTGTTTCAATAACAGCTTTTTTCAACTAAAGCAATTAGAAAGCACTATTATATGTACATTTCTACATTTTTAGTTTTGTACGGCGTAGCAAACTTACTAGGGCAATGGAACTGGTTACATATGCCAATTAAAACATTTAGAAAAGAACTGCGGCGACATATATACGAAATAAACCTTGGAACGGTTGGCCTGTCGCTACACAGGCCGACTGGGGTGTTTAAAACAGGTTTTGCAGACTTCTGATGTCGCCCTCCTGCGGGGTTTTCCAAAGAAAACATCCTTTTACAACAAAATTGTCTGTCAGTGATGACTTATTTTAGATTAATGAAATGACGTCATTGATAAGAAAGTAGAGATGATATTAAAACTGAGTATTTGGGTGAAAAGATTATCCCTGTATTTTTTTCTATGAAAACACACACGTTTTGTTTGTAAGAAACATTAAACATTTGAATGAACGACGAAAGGACTTGTCTTTGGTGTCGTGTTCTATTCGCCGTGTAGATGGAAATATGGTACAAAATGCAAATGCAGGTCAAAGGAAAATACACAATAGCAATTCAGATATGAGTAGTACAATGACAACATAGATTACATGCACGGGGAGAGTTTTATGACCAACACACAGGATCTATTGATATAGTAATGAATAATTCCCCAAATTATGCTTTTTACTATAGCTGGGACTGATTCTATTGAGTGAGGGTCTAAGGTACCAGTCGGCCACTTTAACTACTCTGTCTGTATCACACTACCCTACCAGTCCGAAAGTATGAGGAATGTATTTGGAAAAATCATTTGTTAGAATGTACTGACTGCTGAAACGTACCCAACATTTAACAGCTTAGTTTAACGTTCAATTTTTCATTGCTTTATATCAGACACACGGGCAAACAATTGATGAGAAGCATTAATGCGACACAAACAATGGAAATACACATTACACAAACAATTTTAAAACTACTTTGAAAAAAATCTATACTATGTAATGAAATTGGTTTATAGTTGTGCATACCTTTTTCAGAAAATACAGTTCGTTTCTACGTATGTGTTCTGAAGTCTGTGAAATGATAGTTAAATACCAAAGACGATATGAATATACAGGCCACCACATCAGTCACGGATCTTCATGATCTGCACATACGCAGTCCACGGTTTGAAGAAGGTCAGAAAGTAATGTCATTTTAAATATGCTGGTCAATATGCTATTGTATTATTGTTAACTGTATTGTGAGCAATATTTCCACGTGATATAAACAAATTGCAAAGTTTTGGTCACCATTGTTGTAAGTTTTTTATGGAAATGTATTAAAGGAATTTAAAGGCGATATTAAAGGGAACCGCAATCCTAGCGTAAACATGTAGTCAATAATTTATCATTCTTGTGGAAACCGTTTTTGTCGTGATTTTTATCATCTTAAAACATATATGCACGTACAAGCATGTAAAAAATCGAATCCGCGCCGCACTATGGGGGCCGACATAGTAGTATATCACTTGACCTCTCTGACGTCACTGATTTTAGGCATCTCGTTTAAATATTTTGTCGAACCGTACTGTTTTTCTTAAAATACGAGGAACAGGAGTGAGTATACATTTGTATACAATAAGTATTGTTTAGGGTGCCTTTGGCTACCCTATATAGTATATAGAGCGGTTATACAACCGGTAGGAAGTCCGGTATTTGTGCGTACGACAAGGGGTGTTCAAAATAATACAACTGTTATGGGTATGCGACATTGTGACTATGTGTATAATTAAACAAAATTTGTTTCCATTTTATAACGCCAATGCTCAATTTAAGAACATGCTGTTGAAGAAAATGAATGAAACTACCAATACGGAAAGTATGAATGGTCACAGGTAAAGCACGTTCTGTAGTATTACTTGCAACAGGAATAAACCTTATGGTTAAGTCAGGGAAGAGGATATTCAGATGAACTAGGATGACAACTGGTGTGATACAGCCACCCACACTTGCCTTCATGGACGACATGACAATCACAGCCAAGACGTGTGTGGATGGTAAGATGAATATTACAGGACATTGAAGGACTCATCAAATGGGCAAGGATGAAAGTAAATCCTACCAAGTCCAGAAGCATGGTACTGCGTAAAGGGAAGTCAGTCAATCACAGCCAAGACTGATAATCAGCTGCGGAGTAATTTCATTAGATATCTCCGCCTTTGGCTGAATGTTCCACTTAAATTTGCCTTCATGAGCCTCTACAGCCAGAACAGAAAATTGTCTATGCCCATCTGTCACGAATAGTACAAGGTCACAAACGCTGGCCAAGTGGTGATGCTCCGAGACAGCTAAGATGATAATGTCCACCAAGCAGGATTTCAAGTAAGCACTGGCAGGAAATGGAAAGCCCGGGAGTCAGTAGAGGAGGCATAGTCTTCGGCCAAAGAGTTCAGTGGACTTGTACAAGCGGAGATCAAGCAAGTGGAGGAAGAAAGCAAAGTGACAAGAGCTTTTGCAGCAAGCAAACAATTGGATGCTGTAGGATGGAATCCAGCAGCGTAAAATACGGTGGTCAGACATCTGGACAATGGAGATCCAGACAATAAGCTTTCTTTTAAAATCTGTGTACGATGTTCTTACATCGCCAACAAATCTGCACACTTGGGGCTTGGCACTAGATGCTTCTTGCAAACTATGATGAAAAATTGCCTAACAGCGAAACCAAACTGAGCATGTGTTATCATCAATCGAACAGTTAGAAGGTATCAATCGCGCCATAACAGGGTTCTCGCAGAGGTTGCCGCAACCTTGAACAAGGCCATGAGAGAACCAGCGTTTATCGATTCAACCTGGACAGGAGAAAGCGTATCTGAGAAACAAAAAAACAACAAGTTTATTTTCAACAGCCTAAGACTAGTCAATGGAAGCAGATCAACGCAAGCAACTGAAATTTTCAGAAATTAGCATCACGTATAGTTAAATCACTTTTATTTGTTTGTTTTTTAGCTTTAAATTTAGTGTTTTTTTTTTTGGGGGGGGGGGGGGGGGGCTGGATGCACTAACCAGAAGCGTGATGCTGCTCCACATTTAAAAATTAGAAAGTCACTTACGTGCGATGATAGTAACTATTTCATTTAATATTCAATATTTTTATATGATTTCCCATTCTAACTTAAGTAAGGTCTAAAATAAATGCTCAAACATGCTACCCGATTCGACCATAATAAGCTGAGTACACATTACTTTCCTCTTACACCACTGTGACCTGACCCTTAAAGTCCCGAGTGCACAATTACTCACGTGTTCATTTAGACTGAGATGCTGACGTGATACGAATGTCAATACATAACCTGGTTCAGAGCCGCAGAGGGCAGTGATGTCTAGCGCGGGATAACGCAAACGTCTTGGCCTAGTAGATAATGAACGGATAATGGAATACTCGTTCTTATAGCAATTCGCTTCCGATTTCGAACGTTTCCTTCAATGAGGAATATTCGTTGTTTATTCATAAAATTTCATTTTATGTATACCTGAAATACTCAATATAACGAACTTCCAGCTTAAACAGAAAACAATATTAATGTTAACATTTGAAGCATGCCTTAGAACAATTGACGCATCTAATCTACTTTGACATGCACATTTGTTCCGTACCCGCACTATGTCTTCCCATAGAAGAAATAACTGACTACGAGTAGATAAGGTCCTTCAAGACCAATTTTGTGTGGTTCCGAAAGATTTCTCATAACTCTGGACGGTGTCGCAAGCGACACTGCACCAAACTATGTCGAAGTTGAAATAAACAACCTTTACTTCAAACGTTTTTGACGTACTGCATTTACATTATGTGATTTATTCGGTCAGCGACATTACGCACTAAAAAGCATATTGAGATTTTTCTAAGTAAGAATAATGAGAGGAAGCACAACAGAGGGACTAGAGATAAGCGATAAGGAGTGATAGCGAGACAAACAGCAAGTGATTGGATCGTACCGACGCCTTGTTTCACAACACTCTTTCTTCAACAAATTGTTTTCCTGGGTCAACCTGGTTATAATCTCGTCTTTGGACTGGAAAACAATTAAACTGTTTTAATAAATACGCGTTTGCAATCTAAAAATATCAATACATTATACCACACCTTATAGACATCCGACAAATAGTTGCATCAATCAATATTAGTTACAGGCATATTGTTACAACCTTACAGTATATGCTTCAAAAATAATATTGCCAAGTTTCAATGAATAATAAAGTTAAAGGTCGTAAATGTGCTGTCGTACATGTATTAATATCTGACATCACTAAATATCATTTCATAATACTAACAATATTAATATCTGGTAAATATCATAAGAAGCTCTTCATTAACCAGCAATATCAACATAATTAATTTTTCATGTACAAAAGATATTAAATAAACGTGCAAAGAATCACACTTTATATCCAATAGGCTCACAAAAATTAGATCTTTATCAGTTGTCTAAATGATATGATTGTACCTGTTTCGATATGATTTAATTTTAGCTATCACCAATTAGCTTAAACTTCTTTTTCTCTTCAACAAAAGACATAATGACTTTAATATAGTCAAATAAATAAACGATACGTCACAATATATTCCTTTCAATCAAATGAACATACAATGCTGTCTTAATATAATCGGGAACAAGTACATTTTACTCTAACTTAAGCCCCAAAGCCCACAACGGACTGTACCACAATTACACCTAAAGCAACAATGATCCCACCTTGCGCAATGATATTTCAAATGTTTAAATAACGAGATCAGGGTATTAATAGAATTTGTCAAACACCACCCCAAAATTAAATGAATGGCGTTTATTCTTTGAGGCTCGTTAGGTTTTTGTCAAACCTTGAACACGCCCACCCACCACGCAATCAATGCGCTGAAGAGTTTAACCCTGTAAGCGATTAAAGGTGTGTACATGATAGCCAAAATCGTTCCGTGGTAAATGTACAACATATCAAAAAGCAGTCAAATTTTTAATTTAAAAATACATCTTCCAAAAGAACAGATTGCACATTTTGACGCAAGTTGAAACAGAGTCACTAACATCCGATAATAGAAACACTTTTATTCAAAACAACTTTCTATGATTGAATTTTAACTTACAATAAACGCTTGTGAATGCTACTAGACGCGAAGAAAAAATAAAGTGGTTAATCTCCACTCATTTCGTCACTACTACACCCCTGTGATCTAAATCGACAATATCCGAGTGCGACATCGTCTGAACTCGGTTGGTAACTTTTGACTAAATGTTGGGATGATCTAAAACACGCCTGCCATACATACATGTAGATACATTTAATATGGGAATATTACACAGTCACTAACACCCGATAATATAAACTACTATATGTATAATTGGCATCATTGCATTTTAACTTTAAATAGGCCATAAATGCCACCAGGCGCGACAAAAATACACCCTAAGGTAAACATTAACCACTACTCCATTTCGTCAACACTACGATTTTGTGGTCGTAATCTAAAAGTTACGAGAGCGACATTATTATCCAAACGTATTCTGTAACACTGAACTTGCTATTCTGAGAAAATAAATCCCAGGCTGTAAACATTGTCTTTTGGGGATGGTGGTGCCGTCCAGCGTTATCAGAAAGATGAATTTCGGAAGCACAAATTATTGACAATGCATGACATTGCCTACTCGCAGTCAGCCGTAATGTCATTGAAGCTGTGTTTTGTTTGTGTGTGTGTTTGTATTTGTTTGTTTGTTTCAACTCAGCGACTGTAACCACTCGGCCTCGCCCCGCCCCCCCCCCACCACGGGAAGAAGTATAGCGTGTACAGAAATCAATATGTATGTCAGAGGATATTAGACTCGTCGAAGTTGTCCAGGCATGCTTTAAATGTTAACATCAATAGTGTAACCTGTTTAAACCGGGAATTTATGTGATAATATTGTGTAATGCCTTTATATGAAATGCAGTTTTTTATTGATAAATGAACAATGTCGCTCAGGAATATCACTCAATCACTAGAGGAAAGGATCGAACGGGTAGCTAACTGTTATAAGGACGACTTTGCCACTGACTACGTCACTTTGGGGTACCATGAGATAGCGCGAACTAGCTGACCATTGTGCTTCTAGCTGTTGACAAATTTATGGACATATCAGTCACTAATGGTTATCAGTGTATTGCTAAGAGTACAGTGGAGGGCGGGGATGTTTCCGATATCCGGCGCGGGGATTCACTGCCTTCTTTGCCTCTAGTCCATGTTATGTATGACAGAGGCCATTCGTATTATCTCAGCACCGTAGTCTTAAGTTAACGAGCGAATTCGGAAAAAGAATGGCGCTTTCTGGATTTTCAGATTCAGATCACAGGTGTGCTGTGTGGACGAAATAAACTCCAGTAATTAACATATGTGACGCCGGATGGTGGTTTCATGAACGTGTGAAATACACAACCACCGGAAAACAAAAGGCACGGCAACCATTCATCAATGTGGACTGTGTGAGCGAAAAGCTGTGGAAATGCAAGTAAATGGGCTTTAGGGAGAATTTATTAGTTCTAGTTACTAAGCGAACCGGTGTTCTAGCGATCAAGACTAGTACACAGAAATAAGGACAAAACCAAGGAACCATCGGGTAAGTTCTACCGAACCGATGAGTTCTAGTGATCCCATGTTTAAGCTATCGAGTTTTGACTGTACATATTTTATGACTTGCATTGATTGTTGATACATTTCTATATTTCGCTACTATGCATTTGAAAACACAATCAATATATCAGTATGTTAGCAATTAAATTTGATTTTAGCAACTAAAAATGGTTATACAAAAGCGGTTGCACTTACCGATATCACTTGTTTGATACTTTCTGATTCGGCGTGAGCCGCATTAAAATAGACGGGCATCTTTCGCAGATAGTCAAAAAGTGCGGAGAGTTGGGGAAGCTTTTCTGCCATCTTAAATGCAGTTTTGAAAAGATAAACAACATATCATTAATAAAGTTCATGTTTATATACAGATTCATGAAAGAAACATCATAATTATAATGCAGTGACAATTTATGTAATGCCTAGTATATGTCTCGGTAGATCAATTTCATCCGAATATTCGTTGTATTGAACCACTAACCTAAACAGTTAAAGATATCAAGTCGAAAATATACACCTGTATCAATGTGTGCTATATTTTTCCACTTTGAAATAATTACATAATCATGTTATGACTTCAAAAAAATGTACAAGGGAGACAAATGTAAGAGTGTTTTAATTTCCTGTTATTAAAATATTGCTTCCCTTGATTATTCCTGTTAGGAGCATAATGAGACCATCCTACTGTTCACAGGATTCTCATCAATGCATAATACTTCTTCTTGAAACAGTTAATACATATTTCAGCATTCGATTCGATTGTAACATTACATTAATGCAGCCAGTGTATACAAATAAGACGACAAAGTTAGGTAATTACCACTGACATTCAAGTCTAGATAGTACAATTTACGCATATTGCTTTTACTAAACCCTACCCATCGAAACCGAAAGTGGCAAAATAGAATCTATCTTTATATTCAAATATTTATTTTACAATATCTAGGCAGTCATATATTCTAACAATGGCATGTTATATTTTGTTTACAGATTTGGCTAAATTGTATTCGTATTTTTAAAATGAATAAAACATGTACTTCTGAAATCGAAAGTAAAATGAATGCCAATAATGGCCAAATTATTTGTTATTGTTGTTGTGAATCTCATATGATGGCTAAATAAAATTGATTTAAAAATCTGTATAAGGTATAAAATCTAACCTTTATATGTGTTACGAAGTATCAAACAAAAGCGTCTAAAACAACCGGCACGTTCTTTGGTGGGCGAATGTCGAGTCTTTTACGTGTGTTATAAGACATGTGGCTATAAATAGAACACAAGTGTTAACGAAGTATAACGCTAACAAGAACTCATGTCACACTTACTGTTATCCTTGTTTAATGGCCGTTATTTCTTGTTTGTTTTTTGTTGTTGTTTGTTTGTTGTTGTTTGTTTGTTTGTTTTTTTGCTGTGTATGTGTATACATGGTTTGTGATTAACACTGTTTTCGTTCATGTAGCTGCTTTTACTGTGATATCATGCCTATAACAATATCGGAACCTGTCAGTTTATTCTGATACCATCCGTCCGGGACAACTTGCATTGAAAGTACCAGGGGAGTATATTGGGCAAATATTTTGAACATATTTAAGTAAAATAATTCACGCATATACAATTTAATTTCTTTCATAGAACCACATTTTCGCGATTTATTTTAAAGTCACCATTGACTGTTGACAGTGTAACACTATGGCCTACCGCCACCTGACTAAAGGCAAGACTGTTCATTTGTAACAATAAAGGACATTATTTGTACTAAGAATTCTAAATGTGGATGACTGGACAGCTGGACGGTGAAACATTAATAAATAAGTCACAAAATCACAGAATCACAGAAAATCAAAAGAATAGTTTTAACGACTAGAACTAAATGACGAAATAAGAGAGAGAAAATTTTAACGACTAAATCATAGAACCATAGTTTGCACACGGCCCGAAAACCTACCCTCCAGTATAAATTAGAAGTCAAAAATCATCATCTAGGCCTTTTCCCATTTACTCTAGATTCAACCAGGACAGGAAACAGAGCACAATTCTGGTAGGGAACAAAACTTGTTGGATTTATTTGATGGATTTATTTAAATCAAAGATAAGTTGTTTTTAAAAAAATTGTCGAAGAACTCTGTAACGTATTGTAAATGATAAGAGATATTGTATTGATGTTGTTTAAACAGTATAGCTCTGTTGGTTGAAGTCATTGATCGTAATGTTTATCTTAATAAAAGAATTGTAAAACAATGGATTAAGGAATTTGTTGATATGAATTTATTTTAAGCAATTGTATTAGGAAGTCCACGATCTAATAGTAAATCAATTGTCGAAGCAATGAGTTACTGAACTACCAGATTGTTAACTTAAGCATCGCTATTAATTTTGGATTCATATTATATATTTGACGATATTGTTATTAATTTAAGGCTCATGTTATATATTTGAATATGTTATCTCTGTATTGTTTGTCAACACTATTATCGTAACATTATTAATAATAACCTTGTATTTTAAAAACGTATTCGATCTTGTTTGTTCATTTCTGTCCATATTATAAAGAAAGGTTGTTACAATTAACTAATCACTAAAGTTACGAACCTGTGAATAGATAACAAAGTCGCAAAAGAAACACAACGCATATAATTGAAGATATCAGATAAAATCATAACCACTATATGATGATGAGCAAACGATGATGATGTAGCCGATGGTAGTTGAACCACATATTGCAATTAAATTTTAACATAATTAATTAACTATAATTAAATTAAACTAAAGACTTCTAAGTCAAAAGCCGTCGGGCTACAACAGTAACAGTAAATTACAATAAAGACAGATATAAAGATCTTTGTTCATACTTGGCAAAAGCAAATTAATAAAAACGTTCTTAAACAATAAGGATTTGTCAGTAAAGTAAGTTCATTGTATCTGTTTTAACTCCCGATGCAGGTGCTTACTGTTAGTTGTTTCACTTTGACGGGATATTTTTATTTACACTGTTTGTTTGATAGAAAAAACCTTCATGGAGTGCGAGGTTAGAGCGCTCCACAAACCAGGTTTAAGCACCCCAGTCGGCCCTTTTGCCGACTGACCGTTTTAAGGCGGTAATTGATGGTTTTTCTTTTTGTGTGTTATGTCTCGTCTCTGCGTTTTTGTCACATTCACATTTACCTTGTTTGCCTTTGTCTTCAGGTAGATAAAAATTAAATATTTGTGAAAATTTTGATAGGACCTTTTTTATTGACCTTCTCATTTGCTATGGCTTAACAACTATATTTATCATGAAAAAGTTTACAATGGATTTATGGCTTAACAACTTATCAGTATTTATCATTAAATTGTTTACGATTTAAGTATTTCACATGGTGGCCTTTAATTGAAGTATGCAAAAAGAAAATCAACTTAATACTTCTAAATTGAGTCGTGTTTTAGGTGATCGTTTATTTGATTTTTTAAGGATGAACAAGGATCGCGAACACGGCTGAAGGACACAGAGACATGGCATCCAGGTCTTTCTTGGCCATATTTGTCCTCCATATTTGTAGATGGGGCAAAACCAGCTTGTGCCGCTTTGTGTGTTGGACCACTTCTCGCATGCGCACTTGCGCCCGGATAAGTAAACATTAAACGTGCAGGTTTAAAGTTGCAGTAATCAAATTTTGAGGTCTCCGATTGGCCGAGATATTGGCATGATCATCAGCAGCAACAGCAGAATCAGTAGTAATATTATTGTTGCTGTTGCTATAGATATTCACACTATCACTGTTTAAATAATTATGATTATGGCGATCATTATGTTAAATTAAGTACAAGTCGACGAAACCCCTCTGTGTATTAAGAATAATTTATACTTGAAAGTCATATTCACGAAACAAGAAGTACAGTAATACTCACAGTGATGGAACTATATGACTCGACCATGACGACGTGCGGTTTCCTCTTGTGAACGATAATAGATTCACGTTTGTGTTTTTGTTCATGTAAACTTCGTTGATTTTGTCGTTGACAAAGTAAGTTTAGCCAGGCGGATGCAATTTCAAATACAATAATGGGAAGATGCCACTTAATTTAAGGTATATAGTCTTCTGAATTATGTTGACTTTCTGCGCGTTAAACTTCCAAATGATAGATTATAGAAAGTCAGCGAAACGAATCGATTTGGATTTAACCGAAATTCATTTTAAGTTATACAGACGATCATTGATTCAAAACATCGAAGGAGCGTCCTAGTTATGTTTTAAACAACAAATTGCCTTATCTAATGTATATGTACATTAGCGAAAGACATTAAAGGAACAGAAAACCTCAAGATCAGCACTATGACACAAAGTGGTGCATAAGAAAAAGAAAACGGAAATGCCGATGTTAACCATGCGGTTTTTAATTTCAAAAAAAAAAAGATGAAGAAGACAGCAAGGAAGAACGCAAAGTAGCAGATAAGCTTGTTCCCATCTTGGTTGCAAAGTTATCATTTGTTACTCTCACATCTTTATGTAATGAATCGACAGTGTAAGAGTGTGTCTTGTTTGAAAGGCATGCTCTTGCAGCGCCCTGGATGTCGAACACCCGTGATCTTTCTTGGAATGGAATATCAGAATCTGTGTTCATTAGATGTCTTGTTTTTACTGCAGTAGCATACCTTGCACATATCATGAAATTTTATCAACACGCATTATCTCTGCACATGGCGGCCCATTCTAGAATAAATAACTTTGAGAAGATGTCCGTAACCAACAGATCGCATCTTATGACTTTTTAAATAATTTGTTTCAGGATTGCAACCTTGATTATAAACTTGACCCGTCTCGTACACTGAGATTTACCCTCCTCGCTACCAAGCCTTTTCCCCTAAAGACGACTAAGACAGGGAGTGCGAGGTTTGAGCTCCAGTTTAAACACCTCAGTCGGTCCATATTTCCGACTGACCGTTCCAAGGCGGTAACTCTATAAATATTACTCTCGTGTAAACCATATATTTGGTGTTTTTATGTAGAATAAATATCAACGGAAACATCGAGTTGTGTATTCTTTTCTATACACAAAATGCGAGATAGCAGTAGACGCAAGCAGTTAGGTTGGCACCCTTTTGGTATACATGTCTGGCTTGTATACCCTATCTAACGATAATAGCGAACATTGAGGTGCCAGGTCCTCTCATTAGACGGAGAAATTTCGAACCATAATTGCTTCTAATGCTTCGTAGTGTCAGAGAGCGATTCCTAATACTGCATGCATATGTCTACTAATAAATAATAACTTATATTTTTTATTGTTTTATAAGAAAAATATATTTTGTTGAACTATTTCCGTGTCTCTGTAAAATGTAAGTAAAATGCAAAAGAAAAAGATATATATAAAATACGAACCATGGATCCTCATGGCATACACTTATGCGGTTTACTCAATGAAGAAGATCAGATAATCATATCATGTTCCTCATTTGCTGTTCAAAAAGCTGTTACATCAATAGACAAGTCACTGAAGTTAGAGCAGCATTTTTATTGATATAAACAAATTACAATGTTTGATCTCCACTTGTTGTCAGGTACTATCGTAGCAAGTGTATTCAGATATTAAATGATGACTGTGAGATTCTGCAAAAAAGAAAAGGCATATGCTATTTGTGGATGTATCAGTATCAGATATTATTTGCTATTTGTTGTTGACATAATAGACGACCTGTTGCCTTTTTTGTAAAGAATGGTATTCGAAAATCCCGGTGACTGACTACATCTATATAATAAACATCAAAAGAACTTATATATACCAATGTTAGGAATTAATAATGTTATATACTCAACTAAAAATCGACGTTTCCATTCTAAAGGAGTTCGAAATAAGTGATCTGCTTCACTCAACTCTCGAAAGAAAATCGTATTCGTAAAAGTTAGGGGGTGTACGGCGCTGTGCAGGAGAAGTGAGATTTATATAAAATTGTGTTTAAGTGGTATATAATGCTGTTCAAAACGAGCAAATTGTTCACAATTATTGGATTTCACATCTAAACCAACTAAATTAAATTATTCAAGAAAAGTGAATCTCGAAAGTAACGCCCACATTATCGTTAAACGACATTTAGCTAAAGGTCAATCAACGTCAACAAGCGACACAGTTCATTCTGAAGTTTATGCATCAGATCTACTGTTAACTATTGCTGTATATGTACTTAGAGCCGATAAAACAACATGTTATTATGGCTCTACAGTGTAAACTTAAGATTTAATGCACGTACTTTATTAAAAAATACCTAAGTACCCTTAGTAATACTTCTTCATAAGTCTCGCCCAACCTGACTTAGGAACAGAACTAGGTCAATATGTGAAGTCTCTCTAGTCGTCTTAAACACGTTGTTACACTTCTCGTACGAATATACACGCACTTGCTTCATGAAACTAGTTTTATTAAAATGATCCGTATATGTGTGATGAATTGAAATATTAATTGAACAAAATGAGAATCGCGTTAAAAAAACTTAAGTAATTTAGCTGCTATTAACTCATTAAATGTTACCGTGAACAGAGTCTTGTATTCTGCATTTTACTGTTTATTCAAGCGATTTCTGCATCTTACTAGGAGAGATCCCCGTCACTAGACATCGATCACCCTACCCGTTTCAACAATTGGCAGTTTTATAATCCGCGCACCAGAATATGGCCATGTGTATGTTGCATGTTCCTTTCATAATTGGTTCCGCTACTTAGCCACATTATTCGTAGATTAATAGGGTCGTACTCTTCTTAAGTAGGCATATGTCACTCTGTTTTATAATACCTTACTTCAGGAACACTAATAGTTGAAAGAGAGTAGAATGTGTGTTTTTACACAGTTTTTCTGGCTGTGATGATTACTCTAAGAATACTTCGGACGAACGTTTTAATGGACTCATCAGACAAATGAAACAAATTTATGATATGTGCAATGAAGTTGCATAACTGACGCATTGTAACAACACCGAATTTCTATAAACGAGATCGTGAACTTGAATAGCTCGAAATAAAAAATATACATCTAATATCTGATTACCTTACTTGCCTTCAAATCATTCATCAGCGATTAGGCCACTTTGCCTTCACATGGACATATATAATATTTTAAGGAAAAAAACATGACATATTGACAAAATCACTTACCAATTGCAAATTGTTACCTCAACATTTGCTGTTGTGCCTTATGCGATAGCGAAAACCGTGATGCTGGTATAGTGCGTGTCCCAATACTGTAAAGAAAGAAAGACGTGCCATGCGCATTGTCTTCTTTAACTCTTCTCTTGGGACCCGTAGTCTAAAGCTACGCAAAATAGGCTGGCTTTTGCCATGCATCAAGTTCAATGAGTATCCTATAATAAAGGCGTCGCTCTCCAATTGGTAAAATAGTGTTACCATATTATTTAATTTAATTCTACAAAATTAAACTATAAGACATAAATATGGGTTAAAACAGAGTAGTTAATAACTACATCCATTTTCTCCGAAGAGATATGTGTGTTTCTTTTTCTCACTAATAGTATTAAACGGAGAAAATATATAGAATTTATATATATTTGTCAGAATTGTGTAAATAGGTTCCCGCAATTCAACGTTGTTCCTACCTTAGTTGTCTTCACGACCAACTATATTACATATGAAGCCACAGCAATAACCATAAGTAAGTAAGAATAAACAACGTTGACTGTAAACGTTATGGGCGTATTGCATTTACGTTACGTGATTTCTTCTGTCAGCGACTTGACGAACTAGTACATATTGCGATATTTCAGAGTGAGAAGGATAAGAGAAAAGAACAACGGGAAAGAGATAAACGAATGCGAAGAAAAAATGACGAGATAAACACACACAGTGTTATGAAAGTGTCATTAATGACGCACGTGCCTTAATCTGAAAATATCTGATTCCTAACGTCATCCATCTTGTAGGCATTGTTGCTGCTTTCTGTTTTGATTTTGTATTTTATTATACTGACGTTTTTATACTGATTTTCTTTTCGTTTTACTTTGAAATATGTATAAAATGCCTAAACAGCATTTCTCTTTAAAATATGTTATAAGGACAAGAACAGATTTTAAAATTAAAGGTCTCGATGCACTTGATATTGAAGCCGAGGTTTAAATATTACTCAAGTCATTACACTGCTTTCACGTGCTAGGCAAGCTTTTCGTTTTTTACTTTTATAAAGTCGTTACAAGTGCTTTACTTACATAGGCGGGTAAAACTGTTTAATAATTGATCCTCATTTCAACCACCACAACCAACCATTCATGCATTTTAACGTGAAACGTATTATTTTGGTGGTAAAGAGCAGGCTATTTAATATGTTTAATTAAACTAGGGATATAACTTCAATTCCAAAGACAAATTTATATTTTAAAGCCGACATTACTAATGTTTATTCTAAAAAAAACGTTTTAAAACACACATTATACTCATTGTCAAGAGACCAATTTCATAATTCATGTCAACCCGTGTAATACATTGCTCCTTTTTTTACCTTTTTACAAGCAAAAAGAATAAGAAGATCAAAAGCGAGCGCATTTTCGCATTTCATGTATACACTGGCGTGATAAAATGTCTTTCTTTTTCTACATCTTGCTTCTGTTTGTTTTCTAAAAGTCTTCAGCGTATCTGACTTTCTATTTTTCTTAATGTGATTATGAGCCCGTCTCTTTTGCTGAAAAAATAACGAAACGAAATACGTAATATGTGTTTATTGTTTTCCGAATTAGTTTAATATTTCAATTAAATATACATAATTAACACCACACATCTAACACGATTGAAATTTAGCTTGTGCGTACATGTGTTATATAAATGTTTTATTTTTCTGAAAAGGACAAAGAGAAAGATTCTATGAGAATTATCTCAAATATTCGAACTACTAATTTGAACTACCAACAGACAAAGGCACACAGAGTAAATGTAAAAATGACAAAACACAGAGATGATACATAACAAACATAGCGGAAAATCAACACTTACCGCCTAGGAACGGCCTTTCGACAAAATAACTTATAGGGAGTTAAAACGTATAAAAGTATATAATATACAAACAAAATAGCACTAATTATACTGAACTTTTAATATATGTACACTATGTACAGAAGATGAAAGTCTTGGCAACTTCTAAATGCAGGTAGTTGGAAATAAAAGTTACTAAGCGATGACGCATATTAAGAACGAGTTAATATCGCCATCTTAAAATGAAATTATGTCATATATATACATATATATTGATGTATTAACACATTGAAAGGCTACCAGAAGGAAAGATTCAAAAGAGATGTACATACAACATACATATATCACATACCATTTGCATTTAAAGCGTTCTTTTGGTCGAGGCTGGATCCCTTCGAGTCAATGTAAAGTGATATTGTCTCGAGAATGTTTTCACGTGAGCACTGAGAACATACTACCTACGAGCGTGTTCATTTTACGCTCACTGTTGCTAAAACTGTGCTGAAAATGACTTTTAATATCACTTATTTGTTAAATGTTTAGTTAGGAATATTCATTTTAGATAATGACAAACTACTTACAATTTTAAAACAACAAATTACACGATTTATTATAGTACAGTTATATATTATGCATATCAAGATAAAGACGCATTTGATAAAATCATTCAGACAGTAGAAGGAATATGTAATAATCTGTAAAATTAATATTTCTGTTGCATAGTTTGAGAACTGAGCATAACACTGTCTTTTATTTTAATCATATTTTAAATATACACCAACTTTAAGTGTGTATTTTCACAAACATTTAAAGTCAACTCACAGGAACAGATAATAACATATTTCCACAAAAATGTGCACTTTTCAACTTATTGTTCAAGGATTTGTTTCCCCTTTGATAGGCAGAATGATATATATGACAGTGCTGTTTTTTATCCACCCATATAACTTTAAGCAGTCATTTAGCACAGCATTGTTTCTATGTTTCTGTTTTATATAGGTTGCTCAATCATTAGTTCTGATAAAGTGGACATACTGCACAAGTGAAATTGTTGTACAACTCCCCATACAGCTCTCTTGTAGCGTCAGGGCCAAAGATACGAGTGAAGTAATTAAACCTGTCCAATTGATCAGCTGTTGGCTGCTGTCCAGGAGATAAATTTAAGGAAGAAACGTATGATTGGAACGTTTTCAGGCTTGCCGCAGATGGAACATACATCCCACCGTCCTGTGTTGAACTAGATCTATTGCGATGTATTTTAGTTCTATCTTGAGGGACGGCGCTTTCATTTTCAAAGCGTTCTGTCATGTTGGCTGCAACTGATGTATCAGGATTATGGTGCATTGACTGATTAACGTTGTCATGCCTTTTATAATCTCCCCTTGTGACAGAGCGATTCTGTACTCCAGCTGGCAAGGAAGTATGTGAATGAGACGTCTCAGTGTTCCATGCTTGAATATTTACATGCTGATACTTTGGGTTGTTCATGTGGAGGGACCGATCATTACTTGCAGAAATGGGGTTTGTAGTACTATGTGTTGTTTTGACAAGTTGATTTCCAGAGGCGCTGGAAGGAAGGGTTTGTCTGTTGCCACCGCAATTGCTCCTTTGATTTTCTTTGGGAGGCTGGACTAATCTTTCGCTTCCTGAACTATTTTCGGAAAATGTTTGAGGTCTTGCGCCACCCTCTTCGTCACTTCTACCTGTCGTAAACTGGTTGTCATAGTATGTACAATCGCTTGTTGTCATCTGCCTGAGGCCTGCTTCGACGTGTTCTTCTTTTGTTTGCTTGTTCCTCTCTGCACCGGACATCCGATTTTGACGATCTCCTGTAGGCGCAGAATTACCACGGATGGGGCTTTTTGATGGTGGGAAACATTGGACGACGCCTTTTGTCAGGACACTGCCGTTTTTACACAATCTAAGGCAAGGCCAAACCAAATAATTGATTTTCTCGCCAGACTGGGTGTACACCTTGTATGTATTTTTGTCCAGCGTGTCACCAGGAGAAATATCGAAAGTATCGAATACCACTGGTGGGTCCTGGATGGACATCAGATAGCAGACCTTGAAGCAATCCTTTGTGAAATCCGGGATATCAAATGCGATTCTGGACAATTCCGAATTATTTGTAGTAAATATGCCTAAAAATATCTAAAAAAATGGGTAAAACTTTGTTAAGAGATGGACAACCAAGATATAAGTACACGTAAGCGATGCAGGACTTACTCCTAAAATGAAACATATGTCCGAACGTTGTCATAATGATATCCACCAATGTAAAATAAAAAAAACATGTTATAAGCGATTCGGTTATGGAAAGTTAGTGGACTGATTCAGGGTGATATTGTTACGTAAGTAAATATTGCAAATATTGTTTAACAGGTAATACTTAACATACAACTTCGCATCATTTTTACAACACATGTTACAAATCATGATTACTACACATTGCATCGGCAATATCATTTCATGTTATTAAATTAATAGAAAACCGCCACAGTTCAATTAATATATGACCCAGTACTAATGATGGATAAATGTGAAATGGCAGAAACAGTAATTGTGAATTTCTGACACGAGTAGTAAAGACAATGTCGCCTACAAATGTATAAACGGATAACGAGAGATTATAGAATTATAACATATAATTTATAAAAAGCCGATCCTTTATATTTTGCTGTTGACACCGTCTTAGTATTAGTCTATATGATGTAAGCTAAAAGTACCTCGTATTCAACTGCACACAAACTGTCAGCTTGTCTCTTTTTGTTCTCTTTGATGAACTTCATCACAAAGTCAGGAATGGTGTCGCTCTGTAATTAAACGAAATAGGATAAACAGTCATGGTTAGAACAGGCGTGTAATAATTTAGAATTCGGATTAGCCTACTTTCCTTTTTTCCTTTCCTTTTTCCTATTTTAAACAGCACTCTTATATATAATAAAAATAGTTTGCAGCTTACGTGTATTCAACATTCTGTGACAGAAAATAAAACAATAATTTGCAATCGACAATGTTTACTTGAAAGTTCCAGCTTGCAGCGGCCTGTTAATGCTATTTACGTACCATTTCGAGCTATTTTAGAATCAGTCGACTAATCCTTGTCAACACAAATGTGCATGGCAACAGACTGAAGATTAATGTTATATACATTTCTATGTTTTTAGTCAAAGGAATTGTTTGGGAAATACAACTTGGGCACAAAATATTGTCAAAGAGAAATGCCGATTCGAGATCGTAGCAGAAGTAGTTTCTGATAATGTACATATATTACCAGAAACGTGGTGTATTAGTGGTTATCTCGGACATAAAACCAATAGTATGAATGGAATATTACTAAAACCCGGAGGTTAGTTTTTGCTGGCCAAAACATACATAGTACGAATGTGATCTAGATTTACAACGTGTCGGATACCACCTTAAAATAGCAATAAGTGACACAATGTTTTCAGAAATAACACATATGTAGGTAGCGTCGTAACTTATTTGCACTTTGAAACTGTTTATGATAGATTTAACTTTCATTTTGTCGAAAACGGAGCTAATACATTGTGATTTACCTCGTTTACTAAAAGTGTTCTTCTCACTTCTTCCATCTGTTTCTGTTGTTTTTCTTCGCAATAAATATGCGTTGCCTTTAACGGAAAAATCATCATCATCATCATCATCATCATCATCATCATCATCATCATCATCATCAAAACTACTATCATCAGACATGATGTTAATTAAATACATCTCGATGGAAGTTCCTTGTAGCTTTGTGTGTCAGTAAGTGTGTTATTACGAATCATACAATATACAGTAAATTTGAAAGAAAATTAAATACAATAACGTCAATCGTATATGGAGCCCAAACGTGTACAGTAAGGAAACAATAATTAGCGAATGCTCCTTTTATTCAACCGTTCCAAACAAGATTGACCAATTGTAAAGTGACAAAGTACATGTCTGTTAACTGTGAAGTTTGGAAACTATAACCAAGATAGTAGACCTTTTTATATCAGTCTTAAATGAAGAAAAAAAATAACTTTTTTCCGTCGTAGTTGTCAAACCTCGCTGTTACCTACTTAAAATGCCGACGCAAGGTAAACCTGACTAAATATTGAAGCAACTCGCATAGGAAGAAATAATTCTAAAATACCATAGCAAAATACCGTAATATTTCTACTGAACTTCCCAGGAGGTAACACAAGTTAAAATCATTCCAAAATCAGCGCCTACACTATAAGTGTGAATATTGTGCAAAATAAATTTCATTCTGTATACAATTATTTTCAAAATTCCTGTCATATGTCATAAAGTTTACCGTTCACGCCCTGTCTAACTGTTTCGAATATATGATTGTCTATAAAGTAAGAAACTGAGCGATTGCTATCTAAAATGTATGATATTTTGGTTTCTATGTTCTAACCAGTGTATTTTCTTAAGAAAACAGTTTGTAAGTTTATGTCTTACTAACGCCTGAAATTTTATATCTTATATTTTTGTTTACAAATATAATTTATGCACCTTGAGGATTTCCAGCAGCCATTTGATGACAATGACCTCCTCACTATCGGCCTCCAGTATCTCATATGCGTTCGTCCATGTATTGTCGTAGAGTTCAGTAAACATTTCCGCTATTTTGGTCGGGCGGTTCTCGTCGCTTAAATCAGCAATGTCCGGATTGTTATTTGAAATCTTCATTCCCATAATAGCGCTTAAACTGCAATATAGTATACAAACCAAAATACGATTAAGAGTGTACTGAAACAAGACGAATGTAAATATTAAGTAAATTAAAGCTCAACTTAGGGTACCGACAAGTTTAGTTGATATATACTCAGCTAGTACATGGATATTTCAGAATTAACGTCAGTTTACAAGTAAAAATGAAGGGATGTTGCGGAATACGGTGCAAGGAAACGATAGTGAAATCACCAAAGACACCGAATTTTAAGTGCTATTAAATGCGACATATTCTTGTCATAAAAAGATTAAGTAGAGAGAAAAAGAATGGTATAGCACGGATCAGGCTCTTACCGAAGTTTTGTTCCGTTAAGCTCGGACTTCAGCTCTTGATTTTCTTGGTCTAACTGGTTTACCCTCTCCATTTGATATTTCAGCTCTGCATCTTGGTTCTAAAATATCAAATAATATTTCGTTATATTTGTTCAGCTGTCAATATCTGTTTTATGTCATGCATCTATGCGCTATAACAAGTCATATAACCATTCTCCATCACCTTGATTTTAGTATGTATCGGAACGTAGCAGTGTAAGGTTATATGTATTCGGAGTGTCATGTTAATTTAAAGTTACATGTAAGTCTGACAGTAATAAGGTACTTAAGTGTACTGTCTTTTAAAGCTTATAATTTATAAACATAAAATAAACGATATTCATTTAGGAGGATTGTCTTTAAAATTCTAGAACAAAAGAAAGTTAATTTTATCTACACGTATTAGTAAACATGGGAGAAAGTGTGTACGTTAAATGAGATAAGGTTCTGGGCATAATGTCTTAACGTCTTTTAAACTCGTTACATGTACGCCTTTCATCCACAAATGAGTTCCACTACTAGTTGGAGGGAAAACTTTCGTTAATGATGGCTTCCGTCTGATATACAATGTAAGATAACTGAGTTTGTTTCTTCAATCTTTCGTTGTCTTTCTTTTACAATATCCTGACTGACAGTCGCCAAAGGTAATGCATCTGTCGTTTGATGCAACAAAAACAAACGACTTTTTGTAGCAGCTATGTCAAATGTCATTAAATGGTCTTACACTTGTACGGTCATATTATAGTCATTGCTATAACTTATGCTTCTTTTAGGTCTACTTGACTGTCCAGATAAGCAAACGTTTATGAAATCAAAATAAACAAAACAACTTACCGCTATCAATTGTTTAGCGGCATTTATTTCTTGTTCGGCGGCAGAATAATATGTTTGCATGTGCCCGAGATAGTATGCAAAATGTGCATTTTGGGGAAACTCTCTTAAATCCTGTGCCCTGTTGCGTGCAGCTAAGAATTCTGGTAAGATAAATCAGAAAATATGTTCAGTGTACTGTGTTATGACATGGATAATACAGTCCCATGTGCCTTTATTAGGGATATTATTGCTTTTTTCAAATCAGATAATTGATTTACTCACCATCTGTTAAACTACTATATGTCTATCACATCGTACAGAATGTGTATATAAACACCGATTGCAGGGCTCTAATAAGACTCGTGCATGTATACCTTTTGCTAAAATTACAACATTTCTCTTGAGTTATACTGAAAGCTTGGCAGGAAAAAAGATCACCCGGCTGCTCACAGGATTCTGATGACGCTACTCTAGTTCGTCTTGAAGCAAATCTTCCGTATGACAAAATAAAACTTCAATGGCTTGCAATTGCCAGTAACTTTGAATGACACGTACACACAACACAATAAAACATATTTAGCAAAAAACACACAAGTAAACATTGAAACCGAAAGTGTCAAAAATTAAAATATCTCTATATATTCAAATATATATATTTAAAAATAATTATTAATAAAACTTTATACAGACAGTCATATATTTCAACAAATGCATGTAATCATCATGTCTCATCAGTTGGCTCAATCGAACTTGTATTTTTTAATAAAAAAACCCCTGTACATTTGAAATGGAAAATGAAATTAATTTTACTACAAAAGACTGAATATTTTTGTTGTGAATCTTATATGATCATAAAATAAAATTATTACAGATGTAAGAAAAAACTTACCTCTATATGTGTTGCGAAAGTAGCTACCACAAGCGTCTAAAACAGCCGACAGCCTTCGATTTGTGGTCAATGATTTACATCAGTGTTGAGAAAAGTGGCTATAAATAGAACACAAGTTTTCTCAAAGTACAACTCTAAGAAGAACTAATGTCACACATGCTGTAATCTCTTTAATGGCGGTTATTTATTTGTTTTTCATTGTGTATGTTTAAACACGGTTTGTGATAAATACTGTTTTCGTTCATGTAGCTGCTGTTACTGTGCAATTATGTCTAGGACAATATCGAAGCCTGTCTGTTTATTATGATAACATCCGGGCAAACGTGCACTGAAAGTACTAAAGGGCGCTTAATTGGCAAAATTACAGGTATGACTCGAAGTCTGTTATGCGTTTGTTATATTGCGTATATCATTGTTTACAACGGTGGTGTCTATACAAGGAAACATTGAATTACCATTGTCTGCAGGTATTATAGTCTGCTAGAGAGTTGTATACACTTTTTCAGTATCAGACAAAAATGGCGTGGATTTATAAAAACAGCTTTTGAAATGAAAGTCCGTTACGGTTTTTTATAACCTTTAATTAGCATGCTATCTTTGTTTTTGGATATTCTGGTGTTTTCCTGTGAACATAAATGCATACACATAATGTAGAGCAACAGAAAGTAATTGGATCCATAAACATCAATGAATAAAACGTAAAAAAGAGAAAACCTGTTTTATTACAAGGAAGTAATTTATAATGGAAATAATACTTATGTACTTATTTATATTTATTATGTTAACTACATTTTATTTTGAAGTCTCCTCTCATTTATTAAGATGCGCATGCACAGAAAACAAAGTAAATAAGTTACTCGGACCAAACTGCTCTTTAGGGCTAGGTGTCTAAAACCAGAAGACCTAACACTACGCTTCGTTCGTGTTTTTGATTCAATCAAATATACCATTCAGTGAAAAGAAAAACTCACTGATTATGTCAACATTATAGAATTGTCTTTAATACATTAACACTCATGTGATGGTGGGGGTTTAATACCCGACTCCACCCACCCGACTAAGCCAACGATAGCGTAAACATAGTTACGTTTTAAACTTTCACTTTCAAAGTAAGACTTAACTGTTCTGGTTGGGGTCACTTGCAACGGCGTTAAGGGTTATAAGAAAGCTGAATTTCGGATACACGAAAGATTTACCCTGCATAATATTCACTATTCGCTGCTGGTCTTTATGTCCAGGCAAAGGTAATACGGGTACAGAAGCAAATAGGTTTTTGAACGAGAAATTGATAAAAGTATGCCCTAGCTTGCGTAAAATGTTAACATCAATATTTTAACATCTTTAAACTCTATGTTTAAGTGATGATAGTGTGAAATGCAGAAATACATGAAATGAAGATTTATGAATGAACAATGGCGCGCAGGAATATGCTTCACTGACGATTCATTTTCTACTAGGCCGAGATATTCGCAGTATCCCGCGCGGTGTCTTACCGCTTTTGCCTTCTGCCTTTATCTTATGACAGAGGTTATTCGTATCATCTATCTTCAGTCAATGAATGTGTAGTTGTACTTAACTGACACAATCTCAGTCTGAAGTAACCGCACACGTTCAGATAATGAATATGAATTTTGTATCCGATATTTAGACTCAATTCACACGGGTGTAGTGTTGACGAAATAAATAACTAGGAATTAATTTTGATCTCAGTGTATTTTGATCGCGTCTGGTAGCACTTACGATCATTTATTCGACAACTAATTGTAGTAATTAGCAGTCATCTGGAAAGAAGTGTATGTTAAAAACATGTTTTCTATAATCGGATTTAAGAGACTGTAACTTCAGTCCAAAATTTGGGAAGAAGTTGTTTCTTTCGCAGCTGAAGACGTACCTGCTTTCTATAATGTTGCACATTTTACTTATCACGGAATTATTTAAAGCGACCATTATTTGCATATCTTTAACCACTTACATGGTTATAATTGTATTATTTAAACGCTTTGATTTATTTATTTTATCTTGCATACATCGATTACATAGCAAATACACTTAACAATACTTTGTCATACATAATACCTATACAGAAGATTATTTTTTTATCTGTTTGCCGGTCAGTGCTTTTACACTATATGGTGATTTCCACTATTTTCAGTCCTTCTATCGTCCTTCTATCGTTTTCGTTGTTTTATATTTAGCAAAACCACGACAGGATGCCACCAGACTTTACAAATCTGTTTCCATAGGGTTCTAACCATCTTAAAATATTTCAAAATTGCTTTGGAAATTGTTATCAACTGGAAAAGTGCAAAATTATAATTAGTTAATGAAAAATAAATTTACAAGGAGTTTTTCTACTTAAGCACATTTATTTGATATGCTTTTATCCTCTGAACTGTTTAAATGTTACCGATTTTGTTCAGTATTTTGAACAGACTATTGCATCTAAGGGATATTAGTGTTAAAGGGTCGACAATGGGACATTGCAGAATAAAATTTTTACATTTGACATAAACTTTATGTGTGGTATTCGAATGTTTGTCTATATCAAATACATGTAACTATGCACGATTTCGAATTCTGCTAAAAATGATAATTTAAGTATTTACTCATACTTATTATAATTACTTATTATATTTATTCGTGAACTGGCGAAACTGCAACATTTCCAAAATGAAGTTACAGAATGTATGTTGATGTTCTCACTCTAGCCTAAAGTATGCTCCTGTTTAGAGCTTGTGGTATTGAAGTAATGGCTCGTTTATATGCACTTTTAAAATATCAAAACAATGTTTTAAGCTTGACCCTACTAGTTTTTTCGAGCATAAACTGAGTTTTATTATATCTTCAGGGTAGATAAGGCGTCTTTTTACTGTGTTAGAATGAGATCCTTTTGTAGGTAACGTGCCGGTTCAACGAAAACACCGGGTGTCTATTATTGTCCATAACAGAAGGAATATTAGCATGTGCCAGCATATCAACCGTCACTATAACGGTCGACCGTCACGATTTTACTCCCGGTAGGCCACTGTTATTCTGGTTTACTAAACCGGCTCCCTGTGAGATGACAGCGTTAAGCGTAAGCAGCGACATTAAAACTGTACCTTTATACAAATTGTGTAGGTAAGCTTAAGGAATACTTATAATTATCACAATTTCCACCATAGTAAGTTATAATTTAAATATAACAACTTATTCTGATTTGCTTTAGATGTGCATTTGAGCGTAATTCACAATATGCAGTGATTTTAATATATAAATGAAATAAAACAAATGTCTGTATACTAAAAATCGCATTCTCCGATTAGTCTGTTCCCGATGGAATACTGGTAAATTATGATGATTATTGCGATGCCCATCAGGATGCGGAGGAGAAAGACACCAAACAACCACCGATGCAACCAAGATCTGCTAGAGAACCTCCAACAGTGTAAGTCTTTGGCAAATGGACGGGATTAGAGCCAAGAAAGTATTATATGGACATGATAACAATGTACATTTGACTTATGTCATTTATGCCATATACTTAAATTTCGTTCTTCTCATTGCATGTTGTATGACTGATGCTCTCTGCTTCTAAAGAAGCCCTAAATGATGAAGGTCAACATGCGAATATGAACAACGTGTACAGATAGCACACCTACTTTGATGAACGGTTGTGAATAATGTTTGCTTTTAATATGTTTTGATCAAAGGTTGATACATAATCGCTGAGCAGTCAAAAAACGATAATGAACGCGATTTGACTTTTTACTTACGTGCAATAAAGTGTTGATCCGATTTACATCGATAATGGATCTAGGCCTTATTCTGTTTGACAAAGTTCTATATTGGTTCACCATTATGCCTCACTATTTGCTATTCCAATCAAACGGATGTGAATATGCCGTTATCCATCCTTGTAAGTTCAGGAGGTACTCATCCTTCGGCTGATATATGATTGATATATATATAAAAAAATATATGATGGATCTGGTTTACCAAAGGTAACATTTTTTTAGGTACACAAAACACCAAACATACAGCGTTTAGTTAGAGCTTAAAGTAATCAATACATTGTATGCTTTTTACGGCTTCTTTTTTCACAAAGCGTTTGATATCAACGTAAACGGGGTAACCTTAATGAAATTATAGAGAGGTCACTAATAAAGTATTCTGGTTAAGTTTCTTTCTCTCTTAACATAATCATGGGATCTCTTACGCTGTAATATTCACTTTGCATTATGCTACAATGTATTTTGATTCTCACTAACATTTTTGTCGACGATTTTTGTTTTCTCGACATAATATCTCTACATAGAGTACAATGGCTTAATATAGAGAATTTATTTGAAAAGAAAACTTGCTCTTATTTCTATACAATTTACATGTAAACTTTTCTATCATTCTTGATATCTCGATTTACACATTAATTTGAATATGACATCATGTCTGTATGTACATGTATGCATATTTGTTAAATATATAAAACACCTTTGGTTGGTTACTGAATTCGTGTTTCATTTGAATGAACATAGAGACCATGTTTCTAACAGTAAGCATTTAAACATTCAATACACTTTTGCAATAACCATTGTAGTTACATTTTCTTTATTCACATGTTGTTTCTAGAAATACATTGAATATCCTTTGACATAAACATCAGCATCGGCTGTATTTCTTCAATGAATCGTTAAATGCGGAAAAATACAATTTTAATAAAATACTGCAATTAGACAAGCTTTAATAAATATGTCTATTAAAATATACTACCGAACGTGTTCACGTGTTAACAGATGGCAAAAACAACAACAAATAACACAACACTGATCAACACTAGAAGGCATATTTTCGAATTATAAATAATACTGACAACACTAATATACTAAAAAGGAAAGTAAGTAGGGAAAGTAATACATAAGAGTGCATATCAAGATACAACTGAAAAGCAAGCAAAGAAGCAGTATGTGTCAGGCTTTATTAACGGCTGAGCATTAAAATATCACCGAAAGAAATGGCGTCACAAGGCACACACCAACAACTACTATATACAGTCGAATGTAAATTATATAAAATATTTTATTTTTTAGCTTTAAAGGTAAATATCCAGAAATTTCAAAATATTTTGTTTAAATACGATATGCTAGTTAGACAAAAAATAGTATAATTATCTAAATTATGACATGATGATCTTACAAAATAATGGTAACCTAATCATTGCTGTCCATTTGTCTATCAATAAAAGCAAACATTATAATCTTGCATTAAGTTTCTCTAAAATAGTAAAATTTAAGTAAAACAATGAACTTCTTGACAGACAACTTTTATGTAAATAATGTACTTTTATTTTGAGCACGTTCTATCTGCAAGGGTCTGCACTTTTCTATTGGCAACACTTGTAGTTCGAAACTTACACAAAAATTTACATAAGTTATTCAATAACATATATAAATATTTTGTTTCAAAACAATAATCATTTTTTAAATCACGATATATTAAACACTAAGGTGAAGTATTTACCATATTTTACCAGGATTGCAAGAACTGATCATATAATCTCCTCTTAACATACAATTTAAACTGGGTTAATATTTAATATTTTAATAGACTTAATGTTTATTAAAATAATCTGACATGCCATGGGCATCTAGAATATTTTTAAAATGCATTCCATCGGCTATCAACAATACCATTTCAGTGTATACAATACACAGTACTCTATAGTAAACTACCGACTTTTTTATAATTGCTATTTAAAGGCCTGCTCCAAAAGCCTAAATATCATGTTTTACATGTTTGCCAAAATCGGACCTGCAAATGCTCTAGAATCGGAATTGGTTCGAACCCACCGACTACAGGTCCTACAACATAGTTGGCACAATCATTGTGTTAATTCGATGTATTTGTAAAGAGATTGAACTTTTTAATTTGTGGCATTTTGCAATTTCCTAAAACATAGCCCTTCTAGCATGATCATATAATCTTGCAAAATAAATGTTAAAATATCATAGTCCGCAACTTTTTGTTTCTGTAGAATTCTTCATTTTCACTCCCTGATCTTATCGATTCTTATAATTGTCGTGACACGAATATGACTGTTGTAACATTGTTACATCAATAGAATGTATTAGTTAATCAGGTAAGAATATGATAACAAATGATTATCATCATCAACAATTAGGATATAACAGTGTCGATAAATTCTGAGTATTACCCTTCTTCCCATTTAAACAGGGCTGGTATCTGCGGTTGGAGGTGGTATCCCAAAGTTTGCCTTTATAAAATACAAGTAACAACAACCTACAGCTGCTTGAGGGAAATTGGGCATAAACTCTATATAAACGCGTACTTTAGTAAAGTAAAGGCTATTTTGAACACTTATTTAATTGTTAGATAGCACTGAACTCGCTTTAAATGTTTTATTTATTTTTAAATTCTATAAATAAGAATGATATCTAGTTTAAACCTATCGTAACTCATCCTGAATCTAATTATGTCACAAAATATATGAGTAATTCTGTTGCTGCTTAATAGTGTAAGTAGTATGTCACTGTCAAATCATTACACGCAACTATTGATTGATATCTGATCTTCTCATTGAAAACGTGCAAAACAAATGATACTTAGACGAACAGTTCGGAAATGGTGTATATATTGGTCTTTGTGTGCATAATTTGAAAGCAGTACGCGTTCGATTCGCTCTACATCGGAATGAACGATTAAATGTTTCTGATTTGATCTATGGTTAGTCGTTGTCCGGGAGGTAAAAAGTATCGTACGTTGTGTTTTATATTTGGCGATAATAATGGCTGTTCGACCAAGTTTGATCTTCTCGGCATGTTCTGGGGACAGGTGTTGCGGAAGCGGGGTTTTAGAGTTTTCCCTATGATGCAGAGGTTACAGCGGTACCTAGCTATGCATATAATTTTACTTCACTGCCCCTCCTTCACTTGTGTTAACTTTTGATAACTTCCACAACCTCCAGCAATGGAGTGCTTTAATCCGGTGAGAAATCAGGTAATTTGTTAGAAGATTTGTTTGCTTGTCTGTGGTTCGTCATTTGAAGTAATTGTTAAATCCTTGCCTCAGATTTTATTTTAGGAAGGTGTGTTCCACTCGTAGTCTGTTTACATGACTCAGCTGATTCGCTGGACGTGTGACTTAGGTTTTCTGTTGTGTTGCCATCACGACTGCTCATCTGATTTTCTGTTCTTTTGTTGTCATCCCTTCCATGCCCGATATTTTGCACCCGCGATTTTCTATATCCGATTTTGCGACCTCCTTTTGACATTCAAAGTCTATATCGTCACTTTCTTTCCACTTCTTCCTTGTTGGTTTAAGAACCCTGCATCATCGTTTTGTTTCATTTGCGTGTTTCCTCTTAACGAACCCCAAACTTTTGGGACCTTCTCAGTTGGGGGCACTGCTGACATTGGCGGAGTTATTCAGTGACGAGATGAATTGGACGACGCCTTTGCTCAAGACAGGACCATTTTTACACAATCTAAGACAAGGCCAAACCATGAAGTCGACCTTCTCGCCTACCATGGTGTACGCCTTGTAATGCGTCGTATCCAGCAGATCAACATGCGTAATATCTAACGTATCGAAGACCACAGGTGGGTCCTGAATTGACATCAGGTAGCATACCCTGAAACATTCTTGTGTGTAAGCAGACAAGTGTAGTGCGATGTCCCTCCATTCCACGGTACTCTGGGATAATCTGACCATGTACTCCTGTAAGGTAAGTATCCGTATTACGATGGACTTTAAAATTGACAAATTGAAACAGTATTAGCTCACATATTACATGCCCAAGAATTTATGCTCAAGTTATTTGGCTTCGTGAGTTTGAAAGGTAATAGATAACGAAGAACCTGTGTAAAAAGATGATGCCATTATATAGAAGGTAAATTGACAGATGTATAATGATATTAAAATATACTTTGATTCTATGTACTAGACAAGAATTTAGACAAATATTTTTTAACTATTACAATGGGAAATGGAAATATGTTGCTAAATCTTTCTTGGATTAACGAAACTGGGTAACATCAACTTGTATTGTGATTTTCCGACATGTTTGAGGGAACAACCGTGAAATGAAGGGCGACAGTTGTCATGTTTTCCATTTAGTAACCTATGTAAATGAAAATATAAACATAATATTTATCGCACAATACTTACATCTACATAGAAAAAGGAGCTTAACTTAGACCAATATGAATCATACTGACAGACAGCCAGGCAGAAAGGCTATTTATTCCCTGCCCTATGTTGTCAAGTTAGAGAAGCAAATCTTTTTGAATATGCTGTTACAGTTACCTTGTATTCTGTTTCCAACAAACTAGTAGCCCTCTTCTTTCTGTTCTCTTTGATATACTTCAGCACGTAGTCCGGAATGGTATCTCCCTGTTATTAGGAAATAATCGCCATAAATATCATGTTCTTAAGCCATAAAATGTAATACATGATGGAATTGATATGCATGCAGTTTGATTAATTAAACAATTATAATTTATTTCCTTCTCAAAACTTAATCTTTTTAAAATGAAGGACGTTATTTCTGCAGTGCACTTTGCTGACGTCGTAGAAAGCTTTTATAGTACTAAAATTGTAAAATGCAAGGCTATTATTTACTCTGTTAAATATCATTACCTCGTTTACCAAAAGCGCTCTCCTTACTTCGTCACTCTTTGCCTGTTCTTGTGCTTCGCAATATTGTTTTGTTTCCTGTTTAAAAAAAAGTAAAAAACACAACAAATACATCGTCATTACCAGTTTTATCATCGTCATCATCACTTCCATTACTACCACCACCATAATCATCATCATCACCATCATCACCCGAGAAAACCAGTTATAAACAACCACTACGATGTGCATTCAAGCGATTGTAGAAAGAAAGCCGTTGTCTGTTGACGACTTCGGTAATTCGCGACCTGCGATTGAATCCGAAGCCATTCGTAGCCGACGCTTTTCCGATTTGCTACCAAGCTCAGTCCACTATTATTACAATCATGACCAAATCCAAATATGTAGTTCTACCTGACAGAGAGCAGATAATAAATAATCGAGCTGTTTGTCAAATTGTGATTCATATGACCTTATAAAAGGTTCACTCAGATATATACATGTTTTTAGATACGCGTTCCGATACAAACAGTGTCACATCTACATCGGCCAGTTATTATTAAGTGCTGGAATATTTCATACAACCGAAATATTTCCCCTAACCAGAGCTCTCGCCCCTATCGAGACTCGAATCCACGAGGTGATCCTGAAGAGTATCAAGTCAGCGACTTAATCTGCTCTACCAGAGGGGCCATGTCTTACTAAGATCAATATTAAGAAGTACACTTACAATGATAATCACTAACAAACATTTGATGGCCTCGGTCTCAGACATATTTTCTCTCAGTAACTCGTATGCGTCCGTCCATGCATTATTGTAAAGTTCACTGAACATTTGCGCTTGCTTGGTCGGCCTGTTCTCGTCTCTAAAATCGGCAATGTCCGGGTTGTCATCTGTAGCCTTTATTCCCATAGACGCGCTCAATCTGTAATTGTTTGTTCAAATAAAGGTAGCTTTATCGTCTGCTCAATTATTGAAGCGTCCATGGCTCACTGGATTTATCAATTACTTAATCAAGTTAAGTCATCTGATAATATATCGTATTGTAACCTAACTCTATACAGTCAAGTTACGTGGCTAAGTTTTAACCATTGCCGACGTCATTTTGTGCAAGGACTGTCATGTTAACTTATGTTTATTTACAAATTCAAATGTTTATTAATTTACAGTTATTACATAAAGTGCAATGGACTAAACTGGAGTTATTTCTTTTATCAATTAAATCCTTTCCATTTTATATGTGTTAAAAGTAAAATATAAGCATTTAGTAAAAACTGAAATTTCATGAGTAAAATGATATTACATTTGCTATCCACGTGAGGTTGATCCAGCCAAAAGTTAGAAAAAATATTGGGTTTAAAGCATTGTACTGCCTGAACATCTTTTGAAACGTGTCAAAATCAAAGATCGTTGCAACATTAAAAAAGAACCTAAACATCGAAAATGGAATAGATGGGACAAGCATTCGGACAGCATACTTTCGACTTTGGCAAATGGATGTTCGAATTGTCAGAAACGTTTAATGCAAAGTAATACCTTCCTTTTTATTAAGACGTTGAAGTTTCTTGAAGGATTTTTTTTGTTGACATGTTGATATCAAGTTTAATGCCACCCATGTGAGCATAACGTCGGCCGAATTCGGAATTCATTAATGCCACGTGATTGCATCAAATTTTTCTTTAAGTTATTACCTTGGTCTAGTTTCTTTATCCGATTGTGGGAACTCCATATTACTTTCTAAGTCTCTGTGGTCACTTTCTTTTTCACTTGCTCCTTGTTGGTAGAGGGATTTAGGATCTTCGTTGTGTTTCAATTGCTTTTCAAATGACTGCTGGCTTGCGTTTTCTTCAACTGTCTCATGTTTGATTTCAGGAATTTGTATTCCAACTTCACGAGCTGTCTTTACACATGACTTAGCAGATGCGCTGGATGGATAATATACGTTTTCTTCTTCCTTGCCATCATGACGGCTCATCTGATTGTATGTCCTGTTGTTGTCGTCCGGTCCATGTTCGATTGAAGATTTTTCTTTTGCATCAGCGATTTTGTTACTTTCTACATCATATTTTGCGAACTCCATTTCACTTTTAACTCGTATACAATCACTTTCATTTCCAGTAGCTCCTTGTTGGTTTCGGAACTCCGCATATTCGTTTTGTTTCGTTTGCGTTTGTCTCCTGAACCCAAAGATTTCGGGACCTACTCTTACAGTTGCACTCCTGTCATTGGCGGAATCTTTCAGTGACGGGATGAATTGGACGACGCCTTTGCTCAAGACACTACCATCTTTACACAACCTAAGACAAGGCCAAACCATGAAGTCGACCTTCTCGCCTACCTTGGTGTACGCCTTGTAATTGTTCGTATCTAACAGATCAACATGCGTAATATCTAAAGTATCGAAGACCACAGGTGGGTCCTGAATTGACATCAGGTAGCAGACCCTGAAACATTCTTGTGTGTAAGCAGACAAGTAGCATGCGATGTCCCTCCATTCCACGGTACTCTGGGATAATCTGACCTTGTATTCCTGTAAGGTAAGTATCCTTATTACGATGGAATTTAAAGTTGACAAACAGAAACTGTACTAGGGCATATGTTACATACTAAAAAAACTATACACATAGTATTTGGCATTGTGAGGTTGAAAGGTAATAGATTACGAAGAAACAGTGTAAATAGATGATGCCATTATATAGAAGGTAAATTGGCAGATGGATAATGATATTAAAATGTACTTTGATTATATGTACTAGAGAAGAATTTAGACAAATATTTTACATTCTTTCAATTGGAAATGGAAGATATGTTGCTAAATCTTTCTTGTATTAACGAAACTGGGTAACATTATCCTTGTGTTAAATACAAGTCTCCGTCATATGTTTAAATTGTGTGATTTACTCCGACATGTTTCAGGCAACAATCGTGAAATAAAGGAAGATATTTGTCTAGAAATTTTGCACGGGCTCAATTTAGTACCCTACGTAAATAAGAATGTAAATTATCGTATTATTTATCGCAAAAATATGTACATGTTCATAGAAAAAGGGACCTTAACCAAGATCAATATGAGTCATACTGACAGACAGACAGGCAGAAATGTTATTTATTCCCTGTCACTGTGTTGTCAAGCTATAGTAGTAATACAGTAAAGCGTAGCAAATCCTTTTTGATTATGCTGCTACAGTTACCTTGTATTCTAACAAACTAGTAGCTCTCTTCTTTTTGTTCTCTTTAATATACTTCAGCACAAATTCCGGAATGGTATCTCCCTGTAATTCAGAAATAATAACCATAATTGTCATGTTCTTAAGCTTAAGATTTATTATTTATTTATTTATTCCAACGGACGTCGGAATACGTATTCTATGTAATCGATGATAGAACTGATATGCCATGCACTTTGATATACAACTTTGTCATCTTTACATCTTCATGGCAACATTAAACAAATATCATTTATTTCCATCGAAAAACTTAATCTATTTGAAATTAAGGACGTTGTTTCTGCAGTGCACTTTGCGGACGTCGTAGAAAACTTTTATAGTACTAAAACTGGAAAATGGAAGGCAAATCTCATTACCTCGTTGACCAAAAGCGTTCTCCTTAATTCGTCACTCTTTGCCTGTTGTTGTGCTTCGCAATATTGTTTTATGTCCTGGTTAAAAAAGCAAAGTAAAACAATACATCGTCATTATCAGTATTACCATCGTCATCATCACTTCCACTACTACCACCACCACCATCCTCATCCTCCTCCTCCTCCTCCTCCTCCTCATCATCATCATCATCATCGTCAATATCATTATCAACATCATTATCCGAGAAAACCTGTTACAAAGCAACCACCAGGATTAACATTCAAGCGATTGTAGAAAGAAAATCATTGTCTTTTTACGACTTTAGTAAGTCGCGACCTGGGATTAAACCCGAAGGCAACCGGAGCCGACGCTTTACCTATTTGATACCAAGGTCAGTCCACTATTATTATAATGATTGCCAAATCCAAATATTTAGTTCTACCTTACAGAGAGCAGATAATTATGCGTCAGGCTGTTTGTCAAATTGTGACTTCCAATGTCGTTTTAAGATTTTCACTGAGATATGTACTTGCTTTTGGATACGCGTTCCGATAAAAACAGTGCCATGACAACATCGTCCAGTTCTAATACTTAGTGCTGAAATGTCTCAGACCATAGGAATATCTCCCCACACGAGAGTTCTCGCCCCTATTGAGACTCGAATTCACGAGGTGATGCTGTAGAGTAACAAATCAGCGACGATATCTTCTCTACCTGATGCGCCACATCTTACTAAGATCAATTTTAAGAAGAACTCTTACATTGAGAATCACTAGCAACCATTTGATGGCCTCCGTCTCAGACATCTGATTTGTTAGCAACACGAATGCGTCCGTCCATTCATTGTCGTAAAGTTCGCATAACATTGCCGAAAAATTGGTCGGGCGGTTCACATCTCTCAAATCGTCAATGTCCGGGTTGTCATTGGTAATCTTCATCCCCATGATAGTGCTCAATCTGTGATTGTGTGGACAAATCGGAGTAGCTTTATTGTTCACACATTAAATGCAGTGTCTTAATCAAGTACAGGTTTGCCAAGTACATCTTCCTGATAATATATCGTATTATAGTCTAAGTTTCCATTATCTCCGACGTCATTTTCTGAAAGGACTAACACGCTAACTCGTTATTATTTACAAATGTGTATTATTTTCCGTAATTAAATAAACTGCATTGGACTAAACACGAGTTGTTTCTTTTATCGAAATAGTAAAACCGGAAATCGCATGTGTAAAATGTTATTGGTTAATTATTTGCGAGAGATTTATCTAGCCAAAAATTTGAGAAAATATTAGGTATAAATTTCTGTATTGTCTTGAAATGTTTCAAAACGTGTGACTAAACGTTGTAACATTGAAAAGTTACCCAAACATGGCAGAATGCCTAAAACGAACGAGCATTCAAACAGCGTGCTTACGATGATTGCAAACATAATTGATGGGCGACTTGTCAGAAAATATTAATGCTAAGTAATGCCATCGATTTTATCAGGACATTGAAGTTTCTGGTAGGATTTTTATGTTTGACATATTGATAGCAAATTATACTACCCATGTAAGAATAACGTAGGACGACATTGGAATTCATTTATTCTACATTATTTCATATTTTTAGGTACCTTGGTCTAATGCGTAAAGGTGCAAGTAATCAACAGCACTGGTTCGAACCCGCTAAGCATTACCCAGTTATTTAGTTACAAACAATCATTGAAAACAAAGACACGATGTGAATAAATGTCGCGTTTGACGGTTACATTGTTTTTTATTAATAGTTAAAAGAGTTTATACATTGTTTTGCTAATAGAAATGACCAATGCAGGTTTAAATGCTATAATTATTATCGTATAAGATAGACATTGCTTTATTCCACCAATTATTTTTATTATGCTGACATCAAACTATGTTTATAAAATTGATGTAGATATTCAGGGTAGTTTTGTTTGCTAAAAGATCTAAAAAGTTAAAGACTGAGACAATAAAGTGCTACAGAAGAATTAAGACAACTATCGAACGGCATTTAAAACGACACAACAATATTACAAGGGCAAGTGCCGTCCCACTTGACCAAAGCGGTTGACTGTATTGTTATTCATTTTATAACAAATAGACTCAGGTGTTTTTGTGTCGTCACCTTACCCGGTTTATCCATTCATTATTTGCTAAGGTCCGTACTATCATATATTCTTGTAAGATAAGATAAGTTAAGCATTCTACTACCTTAGTGTTAAGGGTACATTTTGCCAAATTTCGACTTATTAAAGGTTTTGGCTACATGTTCTAACCCCCAGTTTAATGGGTTTCTTTCCTTTTCTTTGATTACAAAAAAAGTTTGGACACACTCTTTCCCATGGGACACAGTTTGTGTGAGGGTATATATGTTTGTACACATCCCATTTTTTCAGCACAAGAACAGTCTCATTCGTATGCATTTCTAGTCACTATGTTAGAAACACTTATGTTCTAGAGAAAAATGGTAAACAAATAGTTATTTATTTCCAAATCATTCAAAGAATAAAGTGAACTCCTTTATCGAAAAGGCGTTACACGTGAAATATATTTTTTATTGTATTAGAAACAAGAGATGAAATAGAATCCACAAGGTTTAATTGTTTAATTTCAGATATTCATAAAGCAAAATTGTGAATCGCAAATAGATTCGAAGCTGCGACTAGAACTCCTAGGACATCTACATCATTACATTCATCCATTTATCGTAACTGTCAATGACAGTCTGTTTAAATGAAATCTGTAAAACATACTTTACGGATACAAATGAGGTGTTCAATGTAATTCAGTCTCATAAATAACTGTATTTCAACCGAATGTTAAAACATTTATCAACATGTTTACAGAGGACTTGTACCGATTTTTGGTCAGCAAAGTAAAATGCAGAACTTATGACTGTTAATGCGACAAAGGGAAATAGTTAAGACAAGTTGAAAATATAAGAGATGAGGCGGAATGGGAAAGGTAGTATCAAGAGTAAAAACTTATATAACAAAGATGGACGAAATGTGTTTTTTAGTAAAGAGTAAGTGGACATCAAACGATACGGATAAGATAGAACATGTACGTACCGCAAGCCATTGTTTTCTTGTGTTAGATGGCTCACCAACACCTTCTGAGTATTCAGCTCTCTGGTAAGGTTCTATAATGTAGCGGAGATCTATTGTCAAATATAGTGTTCTTGATGCTTATCTCGGAGTTAGCATTATACAATATAAGAAAATATACACGCTGGTACACAAGTCATGTAATAATTCTGCATCACTATGCCGTTAATATTTATCAGAACACAGCAATATGAGCTTATATAGATGATCGTATTAACATATAGTTTAAACTTGCATCTTTAATTTGCAGAAAAGGATCTTGACTGATCTTTTTAGGGAACTTTATTGTAGAAGATATCCAGAATTAAATATTATAAATTATTCAATTAACTCACTAACTAACCCACAAAACTTATGAAGGCTGGTAAAAACTTAAAAAAAACAGCTAAAATCGCTTGCTTTTAAGTACTTAAAATCTCTTGTAAGGGCCGGGATTTTATTTTCTTCTTATGAAATCGTTATAAAAACCAAAACATTCAAAAACAATACTTAAGTAACCCACTAGTGGCCGAAATGATTGTGGTGATTGATGCGACAGTTACAGTAAAAACGTTCTTGAAAATATGAAAATATTCTAAAAGTATGTCTCTTTCGTATGTCAACATTTGATACTGCACTTGTGCGATACTGCTATGGTTATATGTGGGGTTTTCATTGCTTCATTTTTTCAACTGACCGCTATCACTTATTTTGCGTTATTTATTTTCTCTTGATGGTTATTCGTGGGTTCTTTATTGGTTATACCAACCTGTCATTATTAAGGCAACTTGATCGTTTAGAAAAACGACATTTGATTGCATTAATTTTGAACAAGCATGCAAACAACTCACCGCTATCACTTGTTTTGCGTCATTTATTTCCTCTAGAGATGCGCAATAATAGTCCCCCGTATTGATGAGGTAATGAAACAATGCAACCGTTTTCGGGAATTCCGCATCCATCTTGAGAGACGTTGTGTATTCTGGTAGGATAAAACAGAAAAAATCAAAGTACTCAATCAAAGTTAGAATGGCTATAACAGGCGTATGTACCTGTATAAGGGATGATATGTTGTCGCTTTATCAAATAAAAGAATGGGTTGAATCAAATACAGTTTATCTGCTACCTACACAAAATCAACTGAAACTGACACAGCTCAATCCAGATGTGACCAAAAACACGCGGTGTTCAAAAGTAACTTCCAGTTATTATTTAGCACCTAAACTAATTATAGTAAAGCGCTCCGCGATAATCGAGGTTGATATATTTCGTCAACACTACCCATTGTGACCTAAATCTAAATCCAAAATAACATAAACTGGAACAGAGCTGCAGACGACAGCGAGACAACACGAGGAATATGGACAGTCATTTTCATAACATGTGTGAGCCACTTTCTGCCTCTTCAGTCAATAAGTGATACTCCTGGATGGCGGTGTGATGCATTCCGTGTATATAATCATCACACAATAAAATAATGATTTGAATATCTAATTGAAAAAGATTACAAATAAAAAAAAATATTGTTATCAAGCGATATCGCCCCAAAACCGGTTTGGGGCAGAAAGAAATCACCAGATTGTTAACACGATTCTATTCAAACTATTTACTTCGACCTTGAATCCGTATTTCAGCATTTGCTTTGATTGTAACGTTTTTTAAATGCAAACAGTGTGTGATAAAATATGAGTCCAAACCTCGGTAATTACATTGTCTTTCATGACATGTATACATTAATACAATATTCGTATATTTCCATTAAGCCCCAAACATCGAAACCGAAAGTGGTAATATAGAATTTCTCTTTATATACAGATGTTTTAATTTACAATATCCATGCAGTCATATACTCTAAGAGAGCCATGTTGTCTTTTGTTTATAGATTCTGCTCAGATCATTGTACTTGGACTGTTTTACACGAAGTAAAAATGTGCTTCTGAAATCGAAAGGGAAATGAATAACGATAAATAGCCGAAGTCTCGTTTATGGTGAATCTTAAATGGTGGTTACATAATTTAAAATACATGTAAGGAAAAATCTTACCTTTATGTGTGTTTAAAAGTTCCTAGCACATACGTCTGATACAAAAGACACCTTTATTTCGTGCGCGAACGTCAAGTTGAATGATTTACATGCGTGTAGAGTCATACGGTCATGAACAGAACACACATTTTTCGAAAATACAACTCTCACAAGAACTCACGTCACACCTGCTGCTACTTTTGTTTTATGACCGCCATATGTTTGTTTTTATTGTGTATGTGTATACTTGGTTTGTGATAAGAACCGTTTTTCATGATGTAGCAGGTTCAAAAAGAATTAATTTGAATGGAAATAATACTATTATAATTAATAATAATTAGTATATTATTTATTTTAGTGTCTAATACTAACATTTAAAGGCAAAGGCTCACGAAATAAAGTTATAACGTTACTGGGATCAGAACTGCTCTGAGTAGAGATATGTGAATGCAGAGGTTCTACTAAGGCGCTATTTTCCATCGTACGTTTTCATGTTGAAATCAAATTTACCCCATATCAATAAAAATAAAATCGCCGCTAAAATAAACATTATTGTGCTAATTGTTCTCAGTACTACGACACATAAATGATGGCCTGGAGTGATGGGGTGGGTGGGTTTTTGTTCGATAACCGGTTTCACCCATCCCAAATCGAATTATTGCGCAAATCACAATCACGTTTCAAAGTTACTATCGCAGCAAGACTTTACGTTTACGGGAAGCGCCCAGAGTCATAACAAAGCTGTCTTGGGTGGGCACGAACGAATGACCATTCATGGCCATAATCATTCCGGTAAAAAAATGTAGTGCGGGTACTGAAACAACTATCATGTTGAAGGAGAATTCAATTCTGTCTTAAACCATAGAAAGAGATAATTTAAATATAACAGTTTTATCATATTTACTTTACATGTACATTTGAGGATTACTCAGTTCTGTATATTAAAACTACATGTACACAATATTTCTGTATATTGAATATGTTTTACCTTACAATTATATTTTATTTGATGTTGCCACTGTCTTTTGTCTGATGAAAGTATTATTATTATGGTAAGTTATATTATACACGTTTATCAACTTCTGAATTTATACATGAAGGTGTAAAAATTGCTCGTACACATGAATATCAGCATACTCATACCAACCCATTATGATATACAGGTATCTCTTTTGTGTTCATAAAATCACCTCAAGACTAATTGGAATTCAGTATAAATTAACGTTGAGATTTGTTAATATAAATAAAACCAACAAAGAAATTCGTCATGCGTATAACTCTAACTCTACTACTTTGCAGTATTTTAATAGGTAGGTAAAGATTTAAAACTACATACCCACAGGGGGCTGACGAAGCGTCACAGGTTGTGGTTCTCATCGAAGTCATGTAGATGTTACTCATCGAAAACTTATAGTAACAAACCCTAGTTTCCCTACCACCATGACCACCACGTCCCAGAAGTAGGACGAAAGGTCTGGTAATTGTTTATTTTGCAAGATTTTTATTCAAACTGTTGTTTGCCGGTATCATTTGTGTTAATAATTAACAATATTTATGTCTGCAAACGCTGTTGTGCAATATTACCCGTTGTTTTAGTGAAACAATATTGTATGTTTGTTTAATTAACTGCGCTGATTTTTTTTTAATTTAAACAACATTTCGTATCCTGATACTGGCTTCGTGTCTTTCAACATTTCATGACAATTCTCTACCGCTGTAGCACAGGGAATTGTGTGTACGTAGACTTTTTATAACCATGATAACAGGCCTCCCCCCACCCCACCTCCACCCCCCTCAACATCAAAGCGTGTATGTTGTTCAACGAAGTCACCTTTTGATGTATATGTTACTCACAGAGAGTGTAAGTGTTTCTCACCGAAGTCTAATAGAGACTTTTCTGTTGCAGTCAAAAAGAACCATAAGCTCTGCAATTGTATTTATATCTCGTTCAACCCACTTGCTTGTGTCATCACGGGTGTCCCTGACTGCTTCCATTTCAACTTCAAATCGATTTTTTCTCGCGGCGAATGTTGGTTCAAATTCGAGACCGAACAAATTGACATCTCCCAGCTTTTCCCCAAGACCTGGTGCTATCTGTTTTCCATCTAAAAATTAACTGTAAGATTTTGTTTTAGTTGACGCAATTGATGCAACTGCTTCTAAGTTTGAATGAATGATCCCAGAGTTACTGCACTCAATTGCATAGTGTTTTCTTTCCTCTTTCAATATGTCTTTATTTGGACAATCGAAGTTCAACATTGATAAATCGAACTTTTTCACGTCTTTACACTCAAGCTCGCCATGTTCTTGCTCTCTTGAAATGGCCTTATATCCCCCCATGAATCTCAGAAATTAGATTTAAATAAAGACGGCCCGAAAATGTTTTACTAACGGTGTTTATCTTATCTGACGCACGTCAGTTAGTTTTGAAAACTTTACGACATCTAAAAACAACTGAGCTGCGATGTGATTTGCAGTGAAGTCGCCAGTGTTCACCATTTCAAAAAAAAGTTACCCATTCTTCTAAACGTTTACACTCGTTTAGATGAGATGTGACGGAGGTAAAAAGTCTTTGTAATTTGGCAACCGTCTCTTTTACTGTTTTGCTATCAGCCAAAACGTCTTCTGATATATCTTTCATTTCCTCGACGTTTTCGGAATCTGAGTCAGAAGACAGCATAATTGTGTCCAGTTGTTTAGTTAATTCAGACACAGTTAAAGGTGTTTCGTTTCTTAAACTCGCACATGTCGATTCATCAGTATTGTCCGCACACTCTGATTCATTTGTTTCTGAGAACAGTTGACAGTGAACAAATTTCGTTGGTGTGTTTATTTTAAGAAATTTTCTTATCGGATTATCACTTGCTAATTTTTTGTCGGTATTATAATTTTACCAGTGCTTTTGTTTATTGTCATGTTGTCGATGTTGCCGATAACATCATGTCCTTTCACTTTAAATGTCCTGTTCCGATATTTAGTTGTTCCTCTGTCATTTACTTCCCACATGTATGACACATTCTCTGTTGGATGGGATTTGGCACAGTGCTTTGTAGCTTCTTATATGCCGGCGATCGAGGCCCGACAATATGTACACACAGCGTGATCCTAATCCTGAAATTGAATTTGACTTTGATGAGTAACATACACATAAAAAGTGGTCTTCGTTGAGCACCACACGCACTCTCTGTGACAAACAATTACATTTGGTAGCATCCAAAATCTGCTAATAATGATTATAACGTAAAATAGATTACATTATAATAAAGACAATTGATATGATAATGTTACTAGGTCTACTATGTAATACACTATTTAATGTATAATTAGTGCATTTACAATAAAAGCCACCTAAAGAAGAGTCTACACACTTCAGATACTTTTAAGTGTTATTCTTGCATAATTATTTTCACAAGTCAACATTAAACAGTCTTGACACACAAATAAAACATTTATAATGATGTACTCACCATGATTTAACGGAGATCGTATTTTCAAAACTTTACATTCAAAATGAACACACACTATGTTATCACCGGCAAATCAAAACATGTTTTGTTTACATAAACTGTGCAAGTTTTCGATGTGAACCATCTACATGACTTCGATGAGAACCGCAACCTGTGACGCTTCGTTAGCCCCCTGTGAGCTGGAGAATCGATATAACCAATTTAACCGCTCCCAACAATTGAGCTATCCATGCGTGCACTTTAAAGAAATCCATATTTAAGTGGCGTCCTGTCGATAATGCCCTGTGTTTTTTAGATTATAAGTATAAAGCAATATAATGCTATTATGCACAAAACATTGATTCAGATATTTAAGATCACCAGACAATTCCAAGGAACTGAAATAAATCAAAATAATGAAAAAGATTATGTAAGGTAAAATATACCACTTCCCTTTATGAAGTTATTGCAGTTTAGATAAAAATCTATAGGACTCAATTATTTTATAGCTCAGGATACTTCTCTCGTGTCTCTGTTGGTGCATAATATGAAGGCAATGATTTCTAATGGACTTTTGAACAATAGTGTGATTTACTGAAAAGCCAAATTAAGGATCTACACACTGAAGTCTTATATGATATACACTCATACAAGAACACTATCCAAATAGATATGTGAATGGTCTATAAAAATGGCTTTTGCATCTATCCTTGTCCAGTTCAATAAGTAAAATATATGGCCGAAGCAAATATATAGCGTTCTCCGATTGGTCTGATCCCTGTGGATAACTTGTTTTCGCCGTTCAATTATGATCATTATTGCGAGGCAATGCTAATTTGGGTGAAGGATGACCACAAACAATTTTAAAATATAGTGCCTTCCTCCTCAGATTATATCAGATTGAACGGGACTAGAATCAAAAACTATTAGACGAACATAATAACAGCTGATTTTCCTTTTCTCATAGTCTTAAAAAAATGTTTCTTCTAACAGTATGTTGTATTACTGATGCCCACTGATTTCTAACGATTCTCTAAAGGGAATTCCTCTCTTATACGTCGGTTTAATTTACCACATGTCGTTTTCAACATAGGTTTCCTCTTAAAACGATACCTCTTTAAAACGGCTACCGTCACTCATTTTTACTTCCGTGTAGTTTGAATTACCTCCCTTGAGCGGCCGATGATTCGTCTCGCCAGTTGTCGTTAGCCATCTTCGGTTATGCCGAGTGATATCGGAGATTTTGAAAATGAGCTACAAAAGATATGCGTGACTGTTTCCCACTATACACCTATTCCCAATTCGACGGGAACCACTTAGTATAAACTTCAAACCAACATTGTTTTCACACTTTTCTCTTGTGTTTTTACGTAAGTGTCTTAATATTAGGACAGACAGGTTTTATTTGTATATCATGGCCACTGGCCCAAAATACATATCATTTACATAAACATATACGAGAATTGTGTTTATATTCATGCAATAAACATAATAGACACTATATTTTCCCCTGAAAGGTTAGTTTCAGTGTACACAGCAATATAAAATAGCATATAATAGCAAACCTACTAGCTATTGCTCATAAAGTTTAATCACTTTATTGATATAAATAGCTATTTTCTTCAATTTAAATTGAGATCTTGTCTTCATAAGGTTGCAAATGTTATATTGAGTTTTACTGCCTTTAAACCAATTCAGCAAGTGTTGTTGTCTTAAGATTTTGTATTTAGAACTCATCCTCAATCTTTCTGATATGTAAAAAGTTAAAACAACATAAACAAATACGTTCATTCCTAGGGACATTTTGATGCTTTCCTACTTCTGTGGTAAACGGATATGAACCGAACACCTAAATCGTGCTAAGGACTTCTTTAAAATGAAAGAAAAATCGAGAACTAAATATCGTTCTGGTTCTAAAAGAGTTTTAGACTGTTTGTATGTGTCACAGCGACTGAATTCATTTACACGTGATAACCAATTTTGGTTCTTGCAATCAGCTAGCCGTGCTTTAAACTGATAGATAAAGTCACTTGCATTTCCTATTTCCTGATACACCCATGCATACCTAAATCCAAATCGAAATAATAACTTTTTAATGGCACTCACCTAAGTTCGTCTACCCAAGTTATCCAGCCGTTTTAACATTATATAACTATTTCTCGGATATCTATGTTCTTGCATAATTAACAGTTTACACCAATATTTTATGCATTTAATATGATAATTAACACTGACTGGTAGTCTACCACACTCTCCTAATACCATACAATTATTAACTGTAGTATTTCTAAGTCCTAATAAATCTTTACAAAAAATATCTGGATTGTTCAATTTCATCTGCAACCTCAGTGCCCCATATCTCTGCTCCGCAAATAACAATTGGCTTGACCATGGAATCAAAAAGACTAAAATATTTCAAATTTAAGTTCAAATTTACCAAAGTTACGTCCAAAATCCTTAATAGCGTTAATGGATTTCTGCGCTTGAGCAGCAAGCTTTGCCTTAGCCTTATTCCAGGATAATGTAGAAGAAACAAATAAACCCATGTATTTATAATAAAATGTGACATTAACTCTTTCTCCCATATAAGTCCATTTTTCGTATGCCCGTAGAGGTCCACTCTTTCTAATTACAATAATTTCGGTCTTGGAGAGATTTATATTCATTCCTGAAATTTGGCAAAAATCTGCCAGAGTATCTAATTGACGTTTAGTTCAATGACTGTATCAGCACAACTCGCAACATCATCAGCATATAGTATACATGTAATATCTGGAATGATCTCTGTTACAAAGATTCCTCTATGACCCCTCTTATAAACGAAATTACATCATTATTAATATAAAGATTGAAAATTATTGTACTGATCTGGTCCCCCTGTTTTATCCCGATGTTACAGTTAAATGCACTAGACGCTTAGGAGCTTGAAATAAGTACCCGACTCTGTAAATTAGAGTACATAGCTACAAGACAATAATACAGTCTTCCTCTTATACCTATGTCATATAATGTTTGGAATAGTTTATGGTGCTGTAACATAACATATTGCGTAAAATCTATCTTCAGGCTTGGTGATATATTTTTGTATCATACTTTGCAAGGTAAAAATATTATCTGTTGTAGAGTAACCCCTTTTAAACCCCGCTTGTGCCTCCGCAAATTTTGTTGAACTGAATAGCGCAAGTGTTTATTCTTTTAAAAATAATGCTTAAAAATATCTTATACATTACGTTAAGAAGGGATATTCCACGATAATTTGCTGGATTATCAGTAGAACCAGACTTATGTACAGGTATTGGCAGACAGAAATATTTTATAAAACAAAATATGTAAAATAGGACTTACATAAGAACATGTGTTTTTGAAACATTCTGTACCTATTCCATCTACTCCTTGTGTTTTACCACTTATACGCTATTTTATGCTATTTATTACTTCTCCCTCGGTAATATTGCAATTCAATATAGCATCATACTCAGTATTAATACCCTCCTCAGAGTTTACCGTAGTAATAGCAGGTAAAATATCAGAATATAAAAAACTCTTTAAATCGAACAACCCATTGTAAAACTGTTAATTGGCAGATAGGTGATTCACACATAGACTTCTTCTGCTGTTTATTAAATTTCAAACATCATTCGGACTGTTACAAGCAGATAACAACTTTGATTTCATGTTTACTTGATAGTCATGATTTTTTTCGTCGGCACAGTCTCTTAAAGCTATATTTGCTATTAATGTACAATTGCAGATCTTCGGGTGAGTTACTCCAGCGAAAGCGCCTTAACGTGACATATTTATCATGTTTAGCGTCTTCGCATTCATGGTCCCACCAGGGTTCATTGGTAGAATTAATTCCCAGACCAGACCTATCACTTAAAGCTCTTCCATATGTTACCGGCATGGGTTCTATATATAGACAGAATAAACTCAATAGCATCATTAACATTACAGGCAATCATTTGTATTATATCTTCATAAGACTGAAATAACTTTGATATGAACAATGCCGTAAAGTCTAAACTAAATTCTTTATTCCATTTATACATTTGTAAATCAATTTTATGTATACACTGCGGTTAGAAGAACTATTTGCCCTGAATTACTTATATATTTAAAAGTTAGACTAAAACAAACCGGAAAGTGATCCATTGCAAAGGTAAATATAGAAGTTTGTTATGCAAGGAAACAAATCAGCTGACGCAATATGGTAATCAACTACACTCGCACCATTGTTTGTAATACATGTAAAATCACCGTCTTTGTCATGATGCAGGCGCCCATTTACAATGTGAACGTCATTTAAGCGACAAAGTTCCACTAGTGATTTACCAAAAGAATTGGATCTGTCATCGTTGTAACATCTTGTCTTATCAAAACTGTCTAAATCCAGATTTAGATTGAAATCAACATCCAAATAATCGTCTGGTATAAAATCTAACATATTTTTCGTGCGCGCATTCAAATCACAAGCTAAATTAAACAAGTTTCCAGGATATACATTTGGTATTGTTTGTATACTATCGTTTACATACTGTACTTAACGAAAACTGCTAATCCTCCACTATTTCGCAATGAAAATACACTTTTTTCCTTATACTTTCAAAACAAGTATAACCATTGATGCACGACTCAAACAGCAAAATTGGTCAGGATCGTATAACTTCCCGACTAACCACCACCAACTCTCTGCGTTCTTTTAATTTCTACATCTTGTAGCTCGAGTAGATCTAGGGTCGTCGAAATAAAATTTCGCACCTTCGCTAAGCTTCACTTTCTTCCCAACTTTCATATCTACTACCTCTTATGCCGTTAAACCTCACATTATCCGCCTAGAATGACCTTCCACTTAGGTCAATATTGTCAGTTAGTTTAGAGATGTGATTCTTCATTTCAGCCTTCATTGATTCGTTTTCGCCATTTAGGATATTAATTGATTCATTCATGATGTCTATTTTATTGTGAATACCAATAATATCCCACTTAAGCTCATCTTTCATGTTACGGAGAAAATCCATTACCTCATTGTCTTTGGTCCTACTTGCCCTGGTTCTATTCTCCTGGGAAGCTGGTATTTGTTGACTGATACTGGTATTGGCATCACTAGCATTACTTGTCTCACTAACCACTGGTAATTCACGGGAACCTGTTCCTGCAGTAATAGCATCAAAGGACAGCTGTCTCTGTCTTTGCTGACGTGGTGGTCCCGGGTTACGCTCTACGTCTCCACACACTAACAATAGTACGGAGAGAAACAGCGCCAGCCTAAGGGCCATTTTTATGGTCTGACCACTCATTAACAAAACGTCCGATTTGACTTTACCTCTCAATGGCATGCTAAATACTCCTTTCCTATATCTGTATGTTGAAACATTGACGCATATATCTTAAGAATCGAAGAAAATTGTTGACACTTATTACACGCGCATCAAATTATAGGGGGCACAACTCTTCTTTATTACAACAAACATTTCCCGGCTAACACACGTTAGCCAATTAAGATAGATAAACCAATTAAGTTCTTTATGAGTAAAGAAGCGTCTTACACTAATTATTCGTTAATTAGAAGGTGGGGTTATTCTGGAACAATTGACTGCTGGACTGGTCATCAGTCTCATCAGTGTGAACAACAATAATAGAGTTTTCTTTTAAATACCTATCCTTATTTAGCTACCGTACACTGTCTCAAAAAATGTCTTAATTGCTACTGTTAACTAGTGTTCAGTTACAATGATCTCCAAAAAGAAAAAAAATATTTCTGTCCCTTGAACAATATATAACTTTTGTTAAGCTCCTTGACTGAGGGAAATCAGCTCAGGCTATTGCTGATCAGTTGGGTGTGGCAGGAGACAAGATCAGGTAATACTTACCTGCTTGGGAAAAATTTCATAAAGTCATTACTAAATATGGATGTATAGATTGACTATTTAAAAATGATCAGCAAAATTCAAATGCACAAATAATGTAAAGTTATTTCATAAAAAGGTACCAAAGACTAAAAAGCAGTTTTAAATGCAAGTGTCTTAAAACAAATTAATGCTATTTCGTCAATAAAAGTGGGCAAATGCAAACATGAAAACGAAGGACATGTCAAAAAGTAACAAAAGCAAAACCGAAAAAAGGATTTTGTGGATTCGAACCGGTAACATCGTGAATGGCAGTCCAGTGCTCTACTGACAGGGCCACTTTATCTTGATGTAGGTTTGATTCATATATTTTAATTTTACATAGCGGCCGGAACAAGGCTAACAGTCAAATTTCGATGTTATTTATGTTAATTATTTGAAGGGTTTCAAGTTGCGCTTACCAGTTCATTGGTATTAAGATCGAGCATATTGAGTGGACGATTGCTTTTGTATTGGCCAGGCTTTTGTGCCATATGCTCCTTGTTTGGAAATAGTTTACTGTTGAAAAAATATACATGGTAACGACTGTCCGCTTTTTAATGGAATAAATATGTTCCCATGTTTTCTTTCTGTTTGGAAAAGTAACCATTACTGCAAAGATAAGGTTGTTCTCAAATTATTAATCGGGAAGAGAACTCACGAACGCAAATTAACATGACGGACACATATATATCCAACAAAATTTTCATTTGGAGAAAGGCTTATGTTATTTTACATATTAAGTCAAAAGTAACAACGTGCTACGTTCCATAAAATAGACCCTTGGTAATATAACCGACTACTCTGAGTTAATTGTCAGCAAGTCTTATAAATTTTAGATTACATATAAGGCGTGTGTTACTGGTTCTCATAAGCCGGCGCTGACGAAGTCACAGTTCCACTTAACCATCCGGAGGGTGCTTTACGTTATATGCCTTTTACAATGTGACGTTTCGACAGGAGGTCATCCTCGAATTACTTATCTTGAAGGGATGTATACAACAAAAAGCTAGCAGTTAGTTGACTGTATTGTATTGAACTGTTACCCAAGAGACGCCGTTCTGGAATCATACCAGAAGATAGCATGTTTCTGCTTTTCATAACCTTTTGGTGGCGTTTCCTTTTTTCATATTAACAGCTACTGCATTTAAATGACCGGACTTTCCAGACATATGTCGGACAGGATACGTAATATAGGAAACTACCATTGATCTAACTGTCGCAGGTTGGAAACTAGCCTATGCCATGTATATGCGTCATTCATTTCTTAAAATTTCACAATTTGAAAGGTGATAGGCCCAATATTTAAAGCCATTAATTGGCTGACAGGCACGTTATTTTACCAACGCCAAAGCAGTTTTAAATGGCCAGTGTCCTAAAAGAAATTAATCGTCCATAAAAGTGAGCAAATGTAAACATGAAAACGGAAGATTATGACAAAACGAAATAAAAGCAAGACCGAAAAAAAGTTTGGATTTTGGAACCTGGGACATCTTGGTTGGAAGCCCAGTGCTCTACTACTAATAATAATATTAATATTAATATTTATTAGGACATACTTTAACATATATCAATGCTCACTTACACTTAGATGACCGGATTTTACAGAAATATTTCGGACAGGATACGTTATAAATGAAACAGACGTAACTTGTACTTGGGAAAATGCCCATGATCATTATATGAAATCGGCATCCTTAACCATTTTTGTGTAACATTTGGAAAAGAGAGGTAATTTATAAGTCTCTACCATTGATCTAACTGTCGCAGGTTGGAATCTTTCCTGTGGTATGTATTTGCGTCATAAATTTCTTTAAATTCCACAATTTGAAAGGTGAAAGACCCAAAACTTAAAGCCATTAATTGGCTGACAGGCACGTTATTTTACCAAAACCAAAGCGGTTTTAAATGGCTAGTGTTTTAATAAAAATAATCCTAATTTGCCCATAAAAGTGACCAAATGTAAACATGAAAACGGATAAACATGTCAAAAGGATATACAAGCAAGACCGAATTTATTTTTTAGATTTTGAGGGATTAAAACCCGGGACATCGTGGTTGAAAGCCAAGTGCTCTACTGACAATATTAATATTAATGTTAATATTTATTAGGACATACTTTAACATGTATCAATGCTCACTTACACTAACGAAGTTTTATAGTTACGACTTCATATTTATGTTTTTTATGTTTATTATCATAAGTTAAATACGTGTGCGTGTTGCTTCCAAAGTGCAAATTTAGAAACGATTGTTTTCTTCTTACTAGAGCATATAAGGAACACAATAGGTAAAAAAAACATAAAAGCGAAAATAATATTTCATAAAAAAGGATATTAAGCAAAATGAGTAATATTTTCAAAATCATTAAAACTGTGGGCTTTTCTTCGAAGATTAATTTGCTTTGTGAAACTTGAAGCAATTCTATTGTGCCATGTTTTAAAACAAACAAAAATATTAAACATGGTATTGCCAGTTAATAAAGCATATGCCTCAGTGTAAAATCTTTACAATAATGTGATGTTTGTTTCTTGAAAAATACTGATTTCGAAACTCACCGACATGATTCTAAGTTATACAATCTATAATATATTCTGATCGTGTATAGAGCTACGGGCATATGTTTATTCGTCCTGTTGAATAAACGGCAATTAACCAAAGCATCCAGTAAACATGGACACAAGCAGTTGTCCTTCACATGCTGGGGCAAAAAACATGACGGCCCATATGTACGCTAATGCTGATTTATGTTTGGTTTACAACATGTATTATTACCCCGACTCGTCCACCCCGCCAATAAAAAATTATATTTATTTTATTGCTGCCTAGTCAATGTCCCAATTGTAGTTAATAGACTGGCTATAAAATAGGATAAGGAAGAAGTAAAAATGATGTGTGGTCTTAGCTTTTATTTCAATATTTACATCGTCAGTTCTGAGGTAAAAATGTTGCTTAATGGATTGTTACTATTTTACATACGTTTTCATAAGCTTTCAACAAATATATCTGCAGTGAATATAGTATATAAACACATCAAAATTCAGAAAGGTAAAATGTGCCACAATGCTCTAATGATGTTGTATCACTGCCTCAAGATTCCGAATAAATAGACTCAATATGTTACTCTTAAAAGTAGACACTCTCATGCTTATCCCAACTAAGAATGTTTTGTCTATTGCTTTAACTTGTTGTCTCAGTAATTGGATTCATTGGGAAACCACGTCATCTTATTTCATAAATTAATGCATTATCCTGTATAATATCGATACGGTGAACAGACGTTATTCATCCGAACCTTACCCTCACCTGCCAAATCCTGCTTTCGCTGGACGCGTGGTTTGTTAATGCATAAACCATTTCATAAAATTCAGTAAAAATATCGTTTATTTTTAGGTCAAAATAGCTTTACATCGGTAGGGTCACAGTTAAGAGTATGAGTACATTTAAGAGTATGTACATGACCACACAATAAACCGGGCGCAATAGCTCAGTTGGTAGAGCGACGGCTTGCGGATCGGGAGGTCGTGGGTTCAAACCCTCGCCGGGTCTTACCAAAGACTTTAAAGTTGGTAGTAGTGGCTTCCCTCCTAACGCTCGGGGCTAAGGGGATAGCATTACGCCTGACTCGTCGGTGTCAGTATAATGGACCGGCCGGGTTCAGTCCCTGGGCACCTCATAAGTGCCCCTGTGCTAAAATGATAGAAATGTCGCTGCGCAGTATCGGCAAAAATGCCGGCTAATCCCTAATCCCATCCCACACAATAAACATTTAATATCTCTTTCTTATAAAAGTGTTAATATTCAGCTAGCCCCTGTACTCTTTAATAAGAATATATGACAAAGTCCTATGAGTATTGCAACATATACCAAACTCCGAAAAGGCACAGAACAAAGGTACAAATTTGTGATGAGTCATTTAAGGAAAAGAGCAAACCCGACAGTTACCGCCTTGGAACGGTCAGTCGGCAATATGGACCGACTGGGGTGCTTAAACCGGTTTTACAGAGCTCTAACCTCGCACTTCCTGACGAGCCTCTCAAATACAAGCAACTAAAAGAAAAACGATCTATGTGAAAACAAAAAGTCCATGCGCTGATATTTTCTATACGTTATGACGAAAGTAGTGACGTCACCGAAAAATAATGTCCACTTAGTGTTCAGAAAAGGAATATGGTATTATTTCGATTTGAAAAACAACACAAAAATGGTTGACCACAAATAAAATTAACTTTCTGAATCATGAACAAACATGACCAGAGACGAATAAATGGTTGTAGCATCCTGTTCATGTGAAAATGGAATTGAAGAACCAAAGTTCAATGTCCATCAAAGGAAATCCACGTAACAATCCTTATAGGATGAATTAAATGACAACATAGATTACATGCACGGGGAGATTTTTACGACCGCCACACTGCACAAGTAACATTGTTGTGATCATGAATAAGAATATATGACAAAGTCCTATGAGTATCGCAACATATACCAAACTACGAAAAGGCACAGAACAAAGGTATTTCACATGCAAGCCAAGCGAAAAGTAAGTACAAATTTGTGATGAATCATTTAAGGAAAATAGCAAACCCGACAGTTACCGCCTTGGAACGGTCAGTCGGCAATATGGACCGACTGGGGTGCTTAAACCGGTTTTACAGAGCTCTAACCTCGCACTTCCTGACGAGCCTCTCAAATGCAAGCAACTAAAAGAAAAACGATCTATGTGAAAACAAAAAGTCCATGCGCTGATATTTTCTATACGTTATGACGAAAGTAGTGACGTCACCGAAAAATAATGTCCACTTAGTGTTCAGAAAAGGAATATGGTATTATTTCGATTTGAAAAACAACACAAAAATGGTTGACCACAAATAAAATTAACTTTCTGAATCATGAACAAACATGACCAGAGACGAATAAATGGTTGTAGCATCCTGTTCATTTGAAAGTGGAATTGAAGAACCAAAGTTCAATGTCCATCAAAAGAAATACACGTAACAATCCTTATAGGATGAATTAAATGACAACATAGATTACATGCACGGGGATATTTTTTACGACCGCCACACTGCACAAGTAACATTGTTGTGATCATGAATAAGAATATATGACAAAGTCCTATGAGTATCGCAACATATACCAAACTACGAAAAGGCACAGAACAAAGGTATTTCACATGCAAGCCAAGCGAAAAGTAAGTACAAATTTGTGATGAATCATTTAAGGAAAATAGTAAACCCGACAGTTACCGCCTTGGAACGGTCAGTCGGCAATATGGACCGACTGGGGTGCTTAAACCGGTTTTACAGAGCTCTAACCTCGCACTTCCTGACGAGCCTCTCAAATGCAAGCAACTAAAAGAAAAACGATCTATGTGAAAACAAAAAGTCCATGCGCTGATATTTTCTATACGTTATGACGAAAGTAGTGACGTCACCGAAAAATAATGTCCACTTAGTGTTCAGAAAAGGAATATGGTATTATTTCGATTTGAAAAACAACACAAAAATGGTTGACCACAAATAAAATTAACTTTCTGAATCATGAACAAACATGACCAGAGACGAATAAATGGTTGTAGCATCCTGTTCATGTGAAAATGGAATTGAAGAACCAAAGTTCAATGTCCATCAAAGGAAATACACGTAACAATCCTTAAAGGATGAATTAAATGACAACATAGATTACATGCACGGGGAGATTTTTACGACCGCCACACTGCACAAGTAACATTGTTGTGATCATGAATAAGAATATATGACAAAGTCCTATGAGTATTGCAACATATACCAAACTCCGAAAAGGCACAGAACAAAGGTATTTCACATGCAAGCCAAGCGAAAAGTAAGTACAAATTTGTGATGAGTCATTTAAGGAAAAGAGCAAACCCGACAGTTACCGCCTTGGAACGGTCAGTCGGCAATATGGACCGACTGGGGTGCTAAAACCGGTTTTACAGAGCTCTAACCTCGCACTTCCTGACAAGCCTCTCAAATGCAAGCAACTAAAAGAAAAACGATCTATGTTGAAACAAAAAGTCCATGCGCTGATATTTTCTATACGTTATGACGAAAGTAGTGACGTCACCGAAAAAAAATGTCCACTTAGTGTTCAGAAAAGGAATATGGTATTATTTCGATTTGAAAAACAACACAAAAATGGTTGACCAGAAATAAAATTAACTTTCTGAATCATGAACAAACATGACCAGAGACGAATAAATGGTTGTAGCATCCTGTTCATGTGAAAATGGAATTGAAGAACCAAAGTTCAATGTCCATCAAAGGAAATCCACGTAACAATCCTTATAGGATGAAATAAATAACAACATAAATTACATGCACGGGGAGATTTTTTACGACCGCCACACTGCACAAGTAACAAAACTGACGTATACATATTATTTTTATTGCATAATTTGGAGCTAATCCACATTGTTTAGGTTCAAATGACTAAAAGTGTAAACAAACACATTTAAAGACAATTTGCATTTTCCTAAGTTCAGAAAACTTTGCTTACAAAAAAAACATCATGGTAACATAACATTTTCTGACCAGAGTTACTACTTTGACTCTTAAACAATCGCCAGTTTAATCAATTGTTCTTTTCCGTTTAAAATTGCAAACTTGACTAACTCTGACCAGATCGCTTCAATATTTTAAATTTTCTGTTTTATACAAAACTTTAGAACAACAATACAATACAAATGTCAATGAACTGACGGTAAACGTTGGTTTCTTTAAGTTAAACTTTTGTTTAAGCATTAAAGAGCGTTTCTTGCACTAAAATCAACCTCTTTAGTTAGTAAGCGCCATTGAGGGCTTATCCTTATGATGGTATTCCGTCTGATAAATGAGGTACATTCGTCATGGGTGTTTTAATGTTCGATGTGTTCCTCAGACAACAGTATCGGAAAGTTTTACAATTGAGAGTGATTGTGTCGTTGCTTCTGTAATAGGGACACATCTTGAAAATTAAACCATACTGAATTGAAATTGCCTTATCCACACGTCATATTGAAACAAACCGAACGCACTTTATTGATTTTATCCTTATTCAGTTTTACTTATTATGTGTATCCACATTATTTAGAAAGGTCGAATAAGGTGCCTATGAAAATGAGTAAGCTGTTTATAAAAACAAAATTAATGAATGAAACAAATAAAAAAATAAAATTAAAACATCAACAAAACACTTACCGCTATTAATTGTTTTTCTTTTTATGTATTTTCTGCTGGGAAGCAAAAAAATGATATTGCATGCTCGCGATACAGTCAGTTATTCGGAGAAACTCTCTTACCTTCACCGCCATCCTGAGGACCGCCATCTTGAGGAGCGGTTAGTGTTCTGGTAATATACTAAAGAAACCAATTTCGATACACGGTGCAATAACACAGCTAATGGCAATTCACATTTAATTCCTTTTTACGTACATGTGCATTTATAAAGAAGTACTTATTGTTTGTTTATCAAATCATATAACAAATATAACCCTATATATTTAACCACTACACCGATATCCTGTAAGGATATGCTGTCAACATCGCCGTCAAGGTCTTCTTATAGTTTTGTGAAACATGTTTATATTAAAGCAGACATTCTGGATTCCACAATTTGCATTTTATTATTTAAAGTTGCCAGTAATGCGAACAGTTATATACACCTGATGGATTGGATATGTCTTCTTTATTAATCTGAATATAATCTCTAAATGTGGAAATCGAAAATGATAAAGTAGCTGTTGCTCCTTATTATGTTAGCTTTCTTGTACACTAAATGAACAGTGACACATTCTTACAAAACTATAGCCTATTATGATTACATGCCAGGCTTAAAATAATTTTAAATTATGTTTTATAATGTATTGAAAATATACCATTCATACACATTGAAATCGAGAGTAAAATAAATTATGATATAAATGAAATACGGTTGTCATTTGCTTTTGTGAGCATCATGAAGGTAAAGTAAAACAGGGAAAGTTCAATGTGTGAATAAAAATAGCATTTACCATGCCAAGTTGTATAAATCCCACTTCTTTTATAATACGGGATCCTGGTGTATCTTTTATTTGAGTGAAAGAAATACCTTTGAATAATATGAAGTAATACATAAAACAGATCAGTAAAGGAACAGTGATTGAATCTGTTACGATCAAACATTTAAATGAGGTGTCCAAGAGTCTGACGATAGTAATGTCATGCAACGATAGTAATGTCATAATCAATAGTTATGTAATGCCGATAGTAATGTCATGCACCGATAGTAATGTAATGCATTGATAATTATGCGATGTCGATAGTAATGACATGCAAAGATGGTAATGTCATGCTACTATAGCAATGTCAGGCCGATAGCAGTGTCATGCAACGATAGTAATGTCAGGCCGATAGTAATATCATTAGGATAATAATGCCATGCAACGGTAGTAATCACATGAAACGATAGTAGTGTCATGCGGATAGTAGTTTCATGCAGCGATAGTAGTGTCGTGCCGATAGTAGTTTCATGCAACGATAGTAGTGTCATGCTGATAGTAGTTTCATGCAACGATAGTAGTGTCATGCCGATAATAATGTCATGCAACGATAGTAGTGTCATGCAACGATGGTAGTGTCATGCAACGATAGAAGTGTCATGCAGCGATAGCTATGTCGTGCCGATAGTAATGGCATGCCAATAATACCGTCATGCATTGACTGTAATGTCATGCAACGATTGTTATGTCATGCCAATAGTAATCAAGCGCAAATATAGCAATTCATGCCGATAGCAGTGTCATGCAACGATAGTAATGTCAAGAAAGGATAATAATCTCATGCAACGTCAGCATGTATATGTGAACGTATTTTGATACTAATTGTAGTCTTACACAAGTTCCTGTGTTAAGGGTAAGCTAAGACAATGTATCTATAAACCATAAAATGTTCCATTTGCTTCCATTAGTTTATTTTTTCTTTTAATTTACAAGCTATGAGGATATTTTCTTTCTTAGACATCGAATCCGTCATACGAATCTTAGTGATTTTTCAAGTCATTGTGGTCGAATCAACATGCATTGACTCCAATATTTATGTCCTTGTTAAAAAGTATGCAAATCTAAGTGGTTTTCACTTTTCTGTGACGGATTTATCATATATTGATTCTGATTTTTTTTTAACATTGTATTGCATGCATAGCATGCGCACAAAACTATTATTAACAACTAACCATGGTGTGAATATATACATAGAAAGTATGTTCCCGGCGTTTTATCCAGACATTTGTTACAATTTGTTCGATTTCCAGCTTTAAAACTCCCGTTAAAATGACAATTCGCCCGTGTTTATGTTTCATTGTCATTACGTCATTTAAATTTCTGTTGCAATTTGACATGTGTATTCCAATGTTCGGAATAGATACTGTAGATAGAAAAGATTAATGGCACATGTGTAACTTGAACACTAACGCGGTAGTGTCTGCTGTCACTGATACAGAGGCAGTTCTTTGTTATTCTCTAAGCATCTATATGTCTATATGATTGGACAATTCATGTATGCAAACACCGGTCTTTATCTACAGGTGTGATCTGCTTGATTGATATTATAATCTTTATTTCCTCTATACAAAGTGAAGAGTACAATGAACATCATATGTAAATAAAGTACAAAGACATGCTACAAAAAGAACAAAAAAAAAAACCGATGACGTCTGAAAAAAGGGCATTATATATATACATACATAAACATGACAACTTCAGATATATCCCATCCATCATCACTCTCGCCAATAAAAGAAAAGAAAAAAACACACCAAAAAACCAAGTCATAATCATACGATAATAACATAATCATGACCTATCACAATATTACCACATAGTGACAAAAAACAAAAAAACAAACAAAAAAACAACAACAAAAAACAAAAAAAACAAAAAAAAAACACGTACATATAGCTTCTGGGCTTCTCAGTCACAAAGTAGAATCTTTATTGAAGTTAAGCACATTTCGATTGCAACTATTGCGACTTAAAATTTACTGATTGTATTGTAACCAAAAGTAATGCAAGCGTCGATATACAGTACAAAGGAACCTATCGTACTCTATATCGCAACATGAGACAAAAACAGGACAGGGAACGCCCAAAAGTGTGTTTACTAGCGAGCGTTTGTCTAGACTAAGAAGCATATGTGATACATTTGTTTCAAGAAGTGTATTCAAATTATCATAGAAACAAGTACGATAACTTTGCATTTTAGTGCAGTCTATTAGTACGTGATCTGTAAAACTAGTGTTCTTAACAACATGATTGCATTTGCGGCAGGAATAGTCATGCCACGTAAGTCCTGATATCAATTTACTAACCGTTCTACAGTAAGTCAAATCCCTTGGATATTTGCGAGCAAAGAGCCAAACCTCGTGAAAGTTATATTGGTTATGGACGGTTCGAACTCGATCAAAGGAATGGTTGCTGTAACGTAAGATCCATTCTTGATTTGCTACCCTCCATATATTAGTTTGAACGTGCCTTCTCCAAGCCTGTTTAGAAGGAAAGATGCCCGATTGCAAGTAGTTTATTACGACCTTCTCAAGACTATAAGACTTCAGGACTGACCAAATATCAGGAAAGTACCCCGACATACTAGTAGACGTACTTACTGTGCTGTATGCTAAACGGAATAGAAAAATGTGTCTTACAGCACATTCACGTTTCATCCGGCACAATTGCCCCAGAAAAGTAAGTTTCCTTTTATCAATTTCATGTCTTATTGACAAAGCATTAATCATGCTCAGTGCTAAATCAGTACGAGCTCTTATGCTTAACCCCTGTATCACTTTGAGACACATGCGATGTGCCCTTTCAAGGGAGATAAGTTCGTAATCACTCAGATTATAGAGACATTTGCTACCGTACAACGCTTTAAGCAGCACTATATGATCATGATTTGCATGTTATCGGATTTAATTGTTTTATTGTATCGACATTGAAATAGCCAAAGAATGTTTTTCTTATCTTGTTACTGTACCAGCTAACTTTGTTAGATAACTTAAAGTCAACAAAACAGTTTACCCCCAAGTGGACATATGACTCTGTTTCTGATATAATATCGTCACCTATCTTCCATGTTCTAGATGCACGAGTAAAACATTTCTTTGACTCATTAAATACCATTACGGCACATTTACTAGGGTTATACTGAAACCGCCATTTACGGGAATATTCGTAACATATATCAATCATTGACTGCAAGCCCTTAATAGAAAGTGACAAGAGAAGCATGTTATCTGCAACTGTTGGTGCACACACACTGTAATTATTGATGGACAGACCACGGCCTGATTGTGACAGTTGTTCTAACAGGTCATTAATGAAGCAGAGATAGAAAAATGGCGATAAACACCCACCTTGTCTTGTACTTTGCAATATGGGAAACCATTTTGACCTACGGCCGTTATACACGACACAACTTTTCATGTTCTCGTGCATCCGTACCACGGCGTGCCAAAGTTGTCCATCTATGCCCATCTGTTTTAACTTGAAGAATAGGCCATTGTGCCATACCCTGTCAAATGCTTGACGGGCATCCAGGAAGCATGCAAACAGTTTACTATTATTTTCTTTACAGAAGTTCACACATTCATTGAAAAGAAAGCTCGTCATTAGGCACCCCATACCATCTTGAAACCCTCCTTGAATGGCATGTATAGGCTTACATAATTGCTGATTTATTTTTTTGAGGAGAACTTTTTCATATAATTTTAACAAACACGAAGACAATGTTATTGCTCTGTAATTGTTCGGATCGTCTCGTCTTTTATTACCTCCCTTAAGAGAGTAACAATACAACCTTCCTTCTACTGCGGGGGAATGTATGCTGTTATAAGCATTTTGTTGAAAAGGTCAAGAAGATGTAAATATAGCACTTCACCACCATTCCGAATGTGCTCATTGTAAACACCATCATTTCCGCACATTTTACCAGAGGTTAAATCATTAATGCTTGACATAAGTTCTTGTTTAGTAATGCTAGCTTGATCATTTACATGTGAGCATAATTCTTTCCACAACTCAATTTTAGTGTTAATTTCGTATCTGAACTCACTATCATATTGCTGATTGTCAGTGTCACTATATAAGTTAGCAGAATAATTACCCCATGCGTTCGTGATCTCATCAGGATTACGTAACATTCTGTTGCCGAACTTTAATTCACTACCGGTGGTTTTATTGTTACCTGAAAATTTCCTATTTGCAAGTCTCCAAAATAAACCGCAGTCAACATTTGAAGCATGTTCAATGTCTTGATAAGATTTAAACATGAAGTTATTTGCCATACGACGATGATAAGCACGAAATTTTCGCTTTGCCTCCTTGTTCAATATATATTTATCTTGAGATGAGTCAAGTGGTTTACCTGCGATGAGCCATTCATTACGCTTAGCACGCATGCAGGCGTGCGGCTCTTTGAGGCTTTTGTCCCACCATGGCTTAAGATATGGCTTGTAATTCTTCCGAGGAAGACATAAATCAGATGCTTTGGATATACAATTTACAATAAAACTTTAATGCATATCGATATCGGAGCTAGACCAGACGTCTTGTGTAAAGGTTTGACATTTAAGCAAATTGGACAATATATCATTGAAGTTAGATAGCATATGCACGTTAATACAGTTCCACTTGATGGCAGGAAACATCACATGGTTGAAAGAATCAGATTGCACGTCAAACTTGAATTTCATGGTGATTGGCCGGTGTGTAGAGACATTTATACAATTATCGTCAATTATCTGACACGATAAGACTAAGTCTATGCATTCAACAGGTATCAAAATATGATCGATTAACGATTCTGATACACCGTTGTACGAGACAAAAGTTGCGTGCGCACCTGTGCAAAGTGGCAACGTATTTACAGCAACGAGGTTATTAACAGTCATTAAGGTGGTCAGTTCGTTGCTCCGGCAATCGTTTGGCTTAATAAAGGTTTTACCCTGAAGATGTAAAATTAAAATCTCCCATAATAACAACGCGCCCTCTGTTAATGTTACTACTAATAACATCTTGCAAGTACTCTAGATGTAGTCTATACGTGTGCATAGGATAATTAGAGCTCGGAGAGTACACCTGGAAAATATAAACATACTCATGCGTGCCTCTGAATTGAATCCCTATAATCCTCTCGTTGTCTATAGACAGGGGAGTGATATAGTCATTCAAGCATGACCGCCATAATAGAGCCACACCTCCTTTACCCCTGCTGTTAAAACGACTATATGATGCTACACTACCAATACCATTATATGCGGGATTGATACTTTGTATAAAGGACAGATTGTCATTTCCTAGCCAATGTTCTGAAATGCCACAAATGTCTATGTCAAAGTCATCTAGAATTTGACTTAAATAATATGCGCTTGACATAATGCCTGTAGCATTCCACGTACAAAGTTTTAATATGGACATACAGAAAGCAAATTTAATTGTAGGTGCTACGGATTGTTTCATTTTCGTTTACCGTTCACTTGAGCTGGACCGCGTGTGAGATCTACGGTGATGCATGTGCACCAAACCAGTTCTGTCATAAAGCTCACGTTGCGGTACATGTCGTGGCCTTCTGTTCTTCCACGGTCGGCAGATGATTCCGGCTGGCCAGAAGTTCCGACTAGCTGCTTGTCGTCACTTTCGACGACGGATACTTTTATCACTGCAACATGTAGATGGTTTGGCCTAAAAATTGTAACATGTTTCAAGTTTATACCACGCCTCCAGGCCACAGCACGGACAACCCTTTCTTCAACTGTCTTATGAAAACCACCAACATAGAACTGTAGCGGTCGTTTTCTAACAAACTGTATAAAGTCGTCATCATCAGCAACTTCATCATCAGCAGCAGGGCAGAAGCTGTCTCGTCTGTCGTTTAGACTCTGATTAACTACTGTGTCCCCCTGATTTTCAGTGACACCCCCAACACGACGGGGAATCGGATGCGAGACTGTGGCTCTTGCCATCATGACTTTTACTCACAATGCTCGAGTTAGGCCTTTTTGTAATAGTGCTATAAAGCGCTTGTTCTTGTGTTTCTGTGTGTGAAGCAACATTTGGTTCATGTGGCTCTCTTTGGCAGATCGTTGCAACACAAGATATGTCTGACATAATGCTTTCACCATTACTGTTTGAGACTTCAGTAGTCGATGAGTTCTTATGTTGCTCAGTAACGGCCCGATCGCAATCATAGTTATTGCTCTTGCCGATGACCTTATCGGTAAATTTTGATTAAATTTTGGAAATTTTCCTATCGATAGCTTTAAAGTCTCGAGAGACCTTTTCACGAATTGACATAATTTAAGTTAAGGATTGATCTTTAAGCGATGCAACATTATTATCTAACACTTTTATTTCGTTTTTCAAGCTGATGACTCCGCTACAGCGATCGTCGCAAAGACGATCAATAGATTGTTGCATGGTGGCAATTGATACCTCGACGTCATTTATTGACCGTGAAAATGACTTTTTTGTTGACGAGATTTCCTCACGAAGGCTTTTGATATCTTCAGTGATACTTTTCACAAACACAGAAGACTCCTGTTTAATAAGGAGTATATCAGCCTTCATTTGAGCAATTGTTACTTTAAACTCGTCGCATTCCCGGACATTGCCATTGTTTAATATGGGTTTGGGCACTAGCTTCGGGTCGCTGAGTAGGAGCTTTACCTCTTCAAACGGGTTTCCATCAAGTACAGCTACCAGAGCATATATGTCATTAGCAAGTTTCACGCTTATGTTCTCACCCTTGCGGCGAGTGGTGCGTCGTTTGAGCACACACTACTGCTGAAAAGGATACTCCTCACAAGCCTTGACTGCACTAAACAACTGATCACGCAAACATTCCAGATTAATTTGATCAGAATCGGCCTCCGTAGTCAGGCGCTGGATATACTGTTTACGGGTTAGTTCATGATTTAAACCTTGGAGAAATTGCAATCTGTCAATAGTAGCAATTTCATTGTTGAAAATGTTGTCAACATTCTGGCTATTCACTGTAACACGTGAGTATTGAGATACCGAAACATCTTCTAAACAAGGGTCTGAGACATCCAGCGGTCCATAACGGGACTGGCCTGGTGTTGGCTGAGAACCATACAGCTCATCTTGCGACACAACCACGTGCGAATCGGTTGTCTCCGCCATTGATTGATTATTAGCCTCTTAAATACAAACATGCGCTTATAAAGGTTATGTCATCATAGTTCCTAGAAGTAAATGAACAGCTACACGTGTGCATGTCACACAATTGTGTTAATTTTGGATATTGCGTAGGTTTTCTTTTTACAGTTTCTTTTTGTACATGTTATAATAACTTTGAAGCAAACGATGATGTTCAGTTGTTGAGTGAGATTTGGCGTGGAAACGATTTTTTTTATGCCATACATCAATAATTTGCTACATACCACTAGTCATTTCGCTCATCAAGATCCATTTTAAGATCCATTTTAAAACACGTTACACACTTTACACACAAACATGAATGCGGATCACAATAAGCACCATGGCGGGCTCACTAACAACAGCGTTAAGTCACCAATTGGTTTGTCAATCAAGCACCAATCCAACACTGTGCTTTACTCTAGGTTAACGTTATCACATTAGAATCACATTAATGACAGAATTAAGTCATTTTACTAAGAAATAGAAAGAAAAACACGAAATTTGAGTCCGAGCAAATTTCGAACTGCCATCTTTTCTCGCGCCATCTAGTGATGTTTATATTGCTCCCTTGCTAACGGTCGAGCAAATATAAAGAAAGTTCCACGACTGGTTGGCCCGGTGTAAGGATAATGAGACTGGGTGTGGTATCATGCCGGCTGTTCTTGGCATGATTAACATAGTGACGGCAGCACTATATCTGCTTCAAGGGGACACCGTCTCCAGAATACTGAAATACTGTTGGTGGGACGATAAACCCAACAAACAAACAAACATCAATCACACTATACTATCATGTTTTAATATAAATCAATTACGTGTACTTACACGTATGTTTTATAAATATCAAGCATATACAGACTGCCAGAATATACTTATATAAATATGTATATATCATATAATATATTTGTAACCGAATTTTCTATAGTCATATTAAACATGCACACACAAAACATCACAGCACACACATCTGTCAACAAGTTAATTTTAAAGGTATCAGGCTGTTTTAAAAGCTATTTATATTGAACTTTATTATATCATATGCAACATAGCATATATCATCATGTAACATATTTTTGCGTTTACTCCTTTGTAAAAGCATGAAACTTTTTTTTACAAACCGATTTAGTTCAAAATTGCATTTAGAAATAATGTTTTTTAATATTGATGTAGGATATAAATATAAGCAATAGACTTTATCTGCTGCTTTTAATATATAATGAAGACATGCATATGATATCTGAAGGTTATATATATATATTTTACAAAAGTCGGTACAAAACCGTATTCTTCATCATATATGGTGTTGTAAATATGCATGACACATACAAGTACTGAGCACAAGGTAAGTCATAAATTACATGATTCCTTTTTGAAGAAAGATTTTTGTGGTATTTTCTGTTCTATAAAGACCTTATCTACATAACATTGGCTGAATCGTCTGTTTGTATTATAAAAACAATATGTTTAAAATGGAATACACATGATTTAAAGTGAGCAGACTAATCAATTTAGTTTCATGACTAATTACAACTCAAGTACGCGGTCATTTGATTACTTGAATACTAGCTCTTTTTCACAACCAACGTGATATTATCAAGATACATGTATATGTAACTAGTATTTCCTTTCAATACGTTCAATATTTCAACATATGCATTTTCATAGGAAGATCGTGTTCATTAATTGGTCAATCTAAAAAGAAAGAAGACATATAATAAATATATCGGAAAAAAGCGAGAACAAGTGAAATAATATTCAGCTGTATGTGAAATATGCGTTATCTAATAAAGATACTGTGTCTATTTTACTCCAAATAGTGTGTAACTATATGTTAATGAATTATTTAAAAGATAACAATAAAGACCTATTATTTTCCTCCATTCCAAAAAGAAATAATTCTGGCATATTTTACAAACAGCACATAACGTTTACCCTGCCGAAGCTACAAACTACCAGCCAGTCTATACGACCAATCTTAGTTGGAAAATATATGGCAGCGATTCGTGGCTTTCCATATGTCAAAGAATTTAAGAAACACATTTAAATTCCATAAAAACAAAACATACCGATATGCGTACAATGTACACTGTTTTCGTGATGTTTGCAATTGAATGCGTTGACAATGTTGAAATTCTGATAAAGGTATACATATACATAAACATAAAACTAATCAGCTGTAACTATAGAAGATTGATTCGTACACTGTGGTTTATGCTTAACACAACACTTCTAGGATGACAAAGGCTGCGACGTCTTAACGCCTCGTTTACATCCACGACGAGCTATTTTTGTTGACATTGACAACGTATTTGCGAGTTTGACCTTGCATTTTCACGGTACTCAGAAACACGATGTGTAACTACCATTTTCACGGTACTCAGAATCACGATGTGTAACGATGTGAAACACGATGTGATTTTCTTTACTGTAAACGAATTTTTAAATAGAATTGTTAAGAAGGTGAACACTATCTGCAGCGTGTAGGTTATGCAGGATTTCATTAAAGATGATCAGTCAATTAAAAAAGCCAATTTTGAAGACTATGTTTTACGTAAAAAATTAGATGACCCGCCTATCATTCCGTCCGATTTCACGACCTCTTACGGATATGCCAGTTGTCCAATTAAGAGCCGATGATAACTTTTAAGTTTGCGGAGGATGCCTCTTAACAATGCCATTTTAATAAATAACATACTGGGGTAGCATGATCAAGTGGGGTTGACTGGTTGACAGGTTCTGTTTGGCGTCGCCGTGTTTGATTATGCCGGTGAGTCCAGTGTGATGATGTAAACAAGGTGATAAAAGGTGTGTGTGTGAGTGTGTGTGTGTGTGTGTGTGTGTGTGTGTGTGTGTGTGTGTGTGTGTGTGTGTGTGTGTGTGTGTGCGTGTGTGTGTGTGTGTGTGCGTGCGTGCGTGTGTGTGTGTTTATGATTAGATATACAGTGGTCGTAGAAGTTGACAATGAAATGCATATTTGGCTTTTTTCCGAGTACTCGATTTGTGATTTAATTCTACGACAATAGGTCTACATCAAATAAATAGTACAAACGTGTTTGAATATGTATAGGATTGCTGTCTAGATTCAAGCTTAATATAGTCGTTAAGGCGATAAGTATCACCACAATTATTGTTTAATAGTGTAAACCAGGTAATAATGTGATTTATAATTTATCTATAAGCTTTTTTACAGGCGATGATTTTTGACGCACAGCCCTGCTTTGAAAGAGTGCTGTGACTGGTTTATTATGACTTTGTTTCTTATTAAATCGAAGGACGTGCGCATGTTATCTCTAGTGCCTTACATATGTCTTTTTATTAAAAAAACAACAACACAAAAAACAAACATTAATGCTTGTCTATAGACAGAATTCACATGATATACGTCGGGTATTGGTGTATAATTCCAACGTAAAATAATACATCTAAAACAGCTGTATATGGCGACTTTGATATAAGATGCATTTATCTTGTCTTTCTGTTGTCACAAGTTCTCAACGAATATTTTCAGAAGGTGTATGTTTTTGTGCGTATACTATTTTGCTCATATCAAAAGCAACAGGGTATGATACTTTCATTTTATATGTAAATAAAATTTAAGTAAGTTTTAAATTAAACTATTGACGTAAATCAATGACAAGTTCATCAACGTTTGAAGAGTTATTCGCACAATCGTTTCACAGTTCTGTTTTATCATTAAAACGGTGAGTTCAACACAAATTACATCAAAAGTATCCAAATATGCTTTAAGATTTAAAATAGTATAAGATGAAGTAATTCGTGTAAGCTGGTAAATCAATGTCTTCGAGTTAAAACCATTTATCTTCTTTTGTCAAATGTCAACAGCCGTTTCATATTGTTAAACATCATTATGTTGCAACTGTAATGAGTACATTTTAATTTATAGAAAAGCCTTGTTAAAGCTCTTTTATTTAAATCAATAACTTAAAACTTCTTATCATTTGTTCTTTGGTGTTGCACAGGACATGAATTGTAATATCTGCTGTACTGTGTACTGCTAGTGTAAGGCAACGTTTCAAGTACTTGAGACCTGCTAGGCTCATATTGTTTTATTGGGTATTTAAAGTGGTTACTGTCTAATGTAGTTGATGCACCTTTAACTTAAAACGCATCTGTCCTCACTTGCTGTTGTGTCCCGTCTTTTTCAGCCGACTGAATGTTTCGCAGTTAGCTTTGCTCTTGAAGATGTAAACATTGTTAAACAGATACGTCCAACGAATCGTCCGATACTTAGTTACTGGAACGTTTATTCTGTATCCATTTCCTGTTTTGCATTTGGGTCGTCGGGTACGCTAGACGATCAACCTCTAATATAACCTTTCCCTGTTTTGTATTTGGCGCGTCGGATATGCTGGACGAATCACCCTGCATTTTTGCTTTTTCGTTGCCGTCACATATATTCAGCTGATATTCTTCAGATGAATTGGCGTATTTTTGGTTAGCTGATGCATTTATAGTATCTGTGGTTGCATCCTTTGCACCAGCTCCTTCTTCGACTTTATCATTTCTGGGTGACCCAGATGGGTTGCCACTGTCTATATTAGAGCCTTCAGATGCGGAGGACTGATGATTTTGTTTGACATCTGTGTTGACACTAAAACCGCTCGGCTGATTTTCTGCTGTTAACTTGGCAAGTCTTTGACTACCTGATCCGTTTCTTATCGCCTCTACGTGACCTTCTTCGTCATTTCCGGACTGGTTGACATGGGAGCTTTTTATTCCGCCAGTTTTCTGGCTGACGCGAGCCGCTTCTTGTTCTTGTTGCCTCTGCGTTTCTTGTCTCTCCACCTGAATTGATTGCTTGTCGATTGTGTGTCGAGAGGCGCATGTTTTGCATTGACAGAGCATTTAGTCGATGGGATACATTGAACAGTACCTTTGAACAGAACAGCGCCATCTCTGCACAAATGAAGACAAGGCCAAACAATGAACTCGATTTTCTCGCCTTTCTGGGTATAGTGTTTGTATTTCTTGGTATCCAGCATGTCGCCTGGCGAAGTGTCGAGGGCCAATGGAGGGTCCTGAATAGACATCAAGTAGCAGACATTGAAGCACCCCTTTGTGTATTCCGGGATGCTGAGGGCCATTTTAGCCACTTTCGATGGATTCGTTTGAAGCATGTTGCTGAATTCCTATCAAAGATAAATTTTGAGCAGAACAATGCAGATGACGAATGAGGATTAAAGAAAAGAAAGCAGAACACACGGCAAGATTGGCTTTTGTCACATTTTGTCCGATAGCATTAAACCTTTCTTTAAGGTGAGCAATATTGGTGGAGAATCAATGCATGTTATAACGTTCATTTTTAACTAATATTACAGATGCAGCGTCAGATTGATTTGTGCCGATATTCTGCTCTCGCTCTGTTTAATTCTCTTTGACAACAAATGCAATACACAGTTATGTTAAACATGCTTTTTTAACATTTGTACGGTTAAATTATAGATTTAAAAAAAACCTGGAATATAAAAGTTGTATTTAAAACTATCGTAAATTCTTGCATAATATAAAACAGCAGTACGTATGAATTTATCATCGGCAACTTGGCCTACATGTATGAAGTTTACCAATGTTTGTAAATTATACATCCAGCATAAGAAGCCTACATATATATGTGAGTGTCATCGAAGATCGCTGAATTCAATAAAACTTTGGCAGTGATATCGTATGTATATACATGCACTCTTACGGTTTAATGATTATGTTGTGTAATTTTATCGCTTTTTGTAACAGCGCTGAATCTTTACAAGTAATAACATTAAAAGTTATTATATACCATCATTTAATTACTATCAGTGAATAACATAGTTTCTTTCCGTCTAAACAATATTATTTACCTGGTATTCTGTTTCTAACAAACTATCAGTTTTTGTCTTTCTTTTCCCTTTGATGAACTTCATCACAAAATCCGGAACGGTCTCGTCCTGTGGTTCAAATATAGAAAATACAAATATTCCAACCTCGTGCTAAATGGAAGGACTTATGACAATCGGAACACCTCGGATAATTCACGAATAATCTCTCGGGTGGGTGTAGGTAGTCTGATCACCTCGGTCATTTCCTTAAATGGGACAACTTTTGTGACAGACGTCAAAACAAAGATGGCAGCTCGGATAACATCTCACTACAGTTCGATGCCTGTAAAACTGTATTTGTGGCGGCTTCAAATTTAAATCAATTTAATTTACCCAGCACAACAGACACGCAGCTGTAAAACGATGACATTGTGTAAGTATTGTGCGAACTACATTTTAGCCATATTTTCTTCTGATTTTCTACGAACAAAACGATCTTGAATTCAGTAAGAATAATTGCACCAAATACATCCGAGGGATGATTGTCCCGAGGAGGGAATTACCCGAGGAGTTCCGATTGGTCTTCTGATATATTCAGAAAGCGTGACAGATAAGATCGGGATATCACAGTGTGGGATACACACAATTTTATTTGATCGTTTAAAACATGTGTACATTGTATTCGTCAATAATATTATGAATTATTGAATTAATTTTATTATTATAAGCATGTAGTAGGTATCATCATACTAATGGGTATACAATGTATTCCACAAAACTTTGTTTTTTGCCTTTTTAAACTTAGTAATAGTAGCTTCTAAACAGGAAAGGACATCAATTTGCGACTGTAAGCTGGCGCATCAAAGTAAATCACATTTTTTCCCTTTCAATTATTTGATTTCTTTGCACATGGTTTCAGAGACAATCTTATAAAAAGAAATAAAGTGAAATAAACACCTATCTGTAGGTTGAAATTTGCAATTTTCTAAACGGTAGATGGGGTCGAAAACAGAACCGTGTATAGGAAATGTATTAAGTAAAACACTTCAGAAGACGCCCAGAAGACGCGGTCGAAGCTAGCAAATGGTGTGTATTAATTCTTAAAAAATCCTATTATATAATAAGAACGTCCTTAGGGTTCAACCACGGTTGACCATTCTAAACGGACGAGGAACTTATACGGAGGTAATATTTCATCGTCCGATATGTTGGGCGGTGACTGTTGTCTGCTATACGTGACGTAAGACCATGCTTACTATCTATCTACACATTCGAAATTGTCCTACATTTTTAGCCAATCAGAAGCTATGAAAATTAATCAGTGATTTAGATCGATCTGTTTTACTAACTGGTTTTATTTTCAACTTGTGCAACAAACCAGGCATTTTGGCTTAACTTCTCCCCTTGTCACGAAAAGTTTGAACACGTCAAGACTATTGGTAGTTTGATTGACAGTATTATGGGGCGGATTATAGGTCATTTTGATAGAAAAGATAGAAGTAAGGCGATGACTTCTAAGTCGGATCGAATCTATTAAGACATTTCCGTAGAAAATAGAAGCCTGCAGTCGCTGCGCTCGTTTCTTCTTCTATTTTTCTATAGAAACGTCTCAATAAACTCTATCCTTCACGTATTTTCCAGTGTACTACAAATATCTTTGCAAGCTCTGTAAGGCGTCTGTTTAATTTATTGTCCTCGTTTTTGCTTTTTTCTTTCTTTTGTTCTTTGTTATCTACTGTAAACTTCTGAACTAGCATGTATTAAATGTCGTTTTTAATTAAATAGCATTCATCTGACCGTTCTTATTTTCATTTAAGGGCTACCATACAACTAAGTACATGAAAAATAGCAATCTATTCGCACTATAGTTGGAAGAACGTTCTAGGACGGTATTTAATGTCTAATGTTCCTTTCTCTGCGCTTCACGTCCGCATATCTCATCCGTGATCCACGTCCGCGTTGAGTTTGCGGATACGTCGAAAAAGGGTTCTGTCTTAGCTTGTTAATCGCGGAGACGGAACTCGAACGCGAATTAACACAAAGGCATCCACCGTACTTCTTATGTGTCCGCAACCTAGGTAGGGACAAACACTAAAACATCAAATGTTAGGATTAAAAGGAGTTTTTTTATTTTAACTGTGATTTACCTTTTTGACATAAAGGGTTCTTTGCAGTTTGTCCATCCATTGATGTTCTTTCTCCACGCAAAATTGATGTGTTGCCTGTCAAACAGACAAAGACGTGTGTATCATAATCATGATAATCCTCCCCATCATTATTGTTATGTCTACAGATATCCATACTGTGAATGTAATATTCATCTTAATTATTATCTCTATCATGTCACGATGAAAGAACTATATTAAATCGGTAAGCGAAGTCAAGTTCCCGCTTGTGGACGGTAAAATAAATAAATGTGTATAAGCACGCGTGTTGGGTTTAGGAAAGTTTCAAAGTACATGTCTGTCAAAGTATTTTGACCTTCTGCGTCGTTAACTTCAAACCTATAAGGAAATCAGCGAAACAATTCATTTTGCTGCGTTCAAAATGCATTTTAGGTAAAACAGACAACAACTGATTCAACAAAACACACTGTCTGACGTACATCAACGACAAACGTCAAAAGAAAGAGTATACTCATCATCTCAATACTTTAACGCAAATTGAAACATAAGAAAATGGGAATGCCGATGTTTAAAGTGCGGCATGTGATTGCAAAATTGTAAGAAAGACAACAAGAAAGACAACAAAGTAGCAGATAGTGAAGTTCCTAGATTAATCGAGTGTTACTCTCACACATTTATGTATTGAACCGACAGTGTATGGTGGTGTCTTGTTTAAAGTGCATGCTCTCTGTGGCACCTTGGATGTCGAACATTCGTGATCTTTCTTTGTATGCAATATCGAATGCCGTGTTTATTAGGTGTCTTGTTTTAATACCATAGCCTGTCACACACATAACATGAAATCACTACAACTCACATTAACCCCACACATGGCCGACCAGCCGTGGAGCAACTCTTAGAAGCTGTCTATAAGCAACAGACCGCATTTGCCTTCTTCGATACTAAACCTAGTCCGCAAACTGCTAAGATATATGGATCAATCCAAATATATGATTTTAACAAAAAGAAGAAAAATCGCGTGTGAAAAAGAAGTAATAAATATCCCGAATGGTGTTTCATGTCCATAACAGCTTATATAAACTAAAAAAGAAAGCATCAACGATGTTCATTTCTAGGTTAGTAGGGCGTAGCAAACTTACCAGGGCAATGGAACGGGTTACATATAACTCAGAGCAATGTAATAATAAGAAAGTATGACAACGTTTTATAAGAACTGCAACGTATATTAAAATTTCAACAAGAAAACAACTCAAAAGCAACCACATGCCAGTTAGTTGAAAATTAAAAACAAATTGCGACGACACTTATACGAGATAAAGCAAACTGATCAGTTACCGCCTTGAAACGGTTGGTCAGTCGCCAAACAGGCTGACTGTTTAAAACCCGCTTAACAGAGTTCTGATGTCGCAATTCTTAAGGGGTCTTCCAAAGAAATCACCCTTTTACAACAGAAATATCTCAGTGATGTATTTAAGATCAATGTTGTGACGTCGTTAATTAATAAGAGATGGTATTAATACTGTGTACTTGGGTTAGGAGAATATTCTTGTATTTTTTCTATGAATATACACAATTCATATTTAAACATTTGAATGAACGACGAAAGGCCTAGAGATGAAGTGCCAATGGTATCGTCTCCTATTCGCTGTCTAGATGAAAATTAAGTACAAAATACCAATTTAACTGACAACATCGATTACATGCACGGGGAGAGCTTTACGACCACCACACTGCACAGGAACCATTGATATTGTAAAGAAGGAGAAAATATGACAGTCTAATGAGTGCTGCAACATATTTTAAAATTTGAAACCGCATAGGACAAAGACGTTCACATGTCAATCAGTTATAAAAGCTATAACAAAATTGTGATGTCACAAAATACAAAAAAAGCAAACCACGAGAATATCCAGTAACCATTTGATGGTCTCGGTCTCTGACATCTGTCTCTTAAGCGTCTCGAATGCGTCCGTCCATTGATTGTCGTAAAGATCGCTATACATTCTTGCTATGTTGGTCTGGCGGTTCGCGTCAGCAATGCCAGGGTTATCGTTCGTAATCTTCATTCCCATAATTTCGCTTAAACTGCAAACAAAAACATGTTTGCTAATAACAAGGGGGCATTTACTTAAGATACATTAAAATAGATATTATAGTATTAATATAACGACGCCCAATATAATATTGGTAGAGGAATATCTCATATAATTGGTGGACAGGCCGACGCCTTGCACCTTTTCCGGAAGAATTTCCCATGTAACTGTATTGTGAACAATCTTTCCCTGTGATATAACCAACTTTCAAAGTTTTGATCTCCATTGTTGTAAGTTTTTATGCAAGAGTATTAAAATAATTAAAATGCGAGGTTAAAGGACCGCAACGCTAGAGTACACCTGTAGTCAATAAATTGTAATTATTGTAAAAAGCGTTTTTGTCGTGATCATCTTAAAATATATATGCACGTACAAGCATGCAAAAATCGAATCCGCGCCGCACTATAAGGGCCGACGTATGAGTATGTCACTTGACCTCACTGAGGTATCTCGGTAAACTATTTTGTCGAACCGCACTTTTTTCTTAATATATGAGGAACAGGAGCGGGTATACATTTGTGTACACGAAGTAATCTTTAGGGTGACTTTGACTGTCCTATATAGTCTCTAGAGTGTATATTTAACCGGTAGTAAGCCCGGTATTTATGCGTACGACAAGGGGTGTCCAAAATATTACGATTGCTATGGGTATGCGACATTGTGACTATAACTAAGTGTATAACTAAACAAAATTTGATGCCATTATATAATACTTCTGCTTAATTTAAGAACAGGCCGTTGAAGAAAATGAATGAAACTATCAGGAAGGATGTTAGAATGGTCACAGGCAGCACCATTTCTGTAGAAATAAACCTTATGGTTATGTCAAGCGGGAAGCTATTCCGATTACCTATGCTGACAACAAGCCACCCACAGGTGCCTTCATGGACGACAAGACAGTCACAGTCAAGATGTGCGTGGTTGGTAAGAAGGAAATTGCAGGACATTGATGGATTCATCAAATAGGCAAGAATGAAAGTAAATCCTTTCAAGTCCAGAGACATATTACTGCCTAAAGAGAAGATGTATGAGAAAGTCATGTTATGTTCAGCATTGATGGAAGCATTCTACCAACAATCATGGAGAAGCCAGTGAAGAGATTCCACTAAGATTAATCTTATGAGCCTCTACAGCCAGAACAGTAAAATGACTATGCCCACCTGTCACGAAGGGTACAGGGCCACAAAGGCTGGATAAGTGGTGATGCTTGTAGACAGCCAAGAGTATGTCCACAAAGCAAGATTGCATATAGCACGGGCAGGAAACGGAAAGAAAATTAGGCAGTAGAGGAGACACAATCTAGGAGACGTGACATTGTCATATTTGGAACTATACAGTCGGGACGGTTCGTAATGAGACCTAAGTTGAAACTTGCTTCTGCCAAAGAGTGCAATGGACTTGTACAAGAGGTGATCAAGCAGGTGGAGGAAGAAAGAAGACTGGCAGGAGCTTTTGCAGTAAGCAAACAATCTTGTTGCAGTAGGATGGAAACCAGCTGTGTCAAATAAGCTGGACAGAGATTTAGATGATAAGCTGTCTTTAAAATCTGTACAATGTCCTTCCATCGCCAACAAATCAGCACAATTAGAGCTTGGCACAAGACGCTTCGTGCAAAATATGATCAAAACCTGCAAAACTGAGCATGTGTTATCATCAACGGAACAATTAGGAGGTATCAATGGCGCGAAGACAGGGTGCTCGTAGAGATTGCCGCAACATTGGACAAGGACAGGGGAGAGAAAATGGAGGTGTTGAAAAGACCAGCCTTTAACCAGGACAGGAGAAAGCGTAGCATTGAAACACAAATCAAGACTACTTTGAACAGCCTCAGACTAGTCAATCTAAGCAGATCAACGCAAGCAGCTGAAATTCCACCTCACCCACCCCCACGCCCTAACCCCAAACCCCACACACACATCACAATTCCGACAAAGAGGACAGACATTGTGATGTGGTCGGACAAGAGTCGACATGCCATGCTTATTAAATTCTCTGCGAATTGGGATAAGGGGAAATTGGAGACTTATGAGAGAAAACTATCCCGACATCAGCCTTTGTTTAAGAGTGCAAGAAGAATGGATGGAAATCTGAGGTTTAATGTCGTGGCTTCCCTGCAGAGGTTTCAAGACGAGCATTTAGGTCATTTTGAATCAGAGACCGAAATCTTAAGAAAGCCATAGCAGATTTATCAAAATAATCTGAGGTAAGAGTAGTGGCCACGTACAGGGATGATGATACCTCGACACTGTTTGCTGGCAACTGGAATTGGTTTAACTGTCCCAGAGTGGGATTTAATGATGGAACAAGCAGCAGACCTATTTTTTATTACTGACTAGTGGGACAGTCAATTACTAAAGCTTAATACCTTCGAAGCTCAGTTATTCAAACTCTGTTTGACCAAAGCCGATGCATTACTCGACGTCATTGGTCGGTCGCAATTTGTTTTAAAGACGGTTAAGGCGTGGTAAAGGTGGTGTGGCAGCAGGCCCACGCTTTCTAACGATACATATCAGAAATGGCAATATTAAATTGTAGCTGAAGTGTTCTGAGCCTAGCGACATACTGGACGTTACAAACCACTTGCGGCATGGATAAAATATGACTTGACACACCAAAATGGAGCCTCCTTAGGCTGGTCGTTTTGCATGAATTTAAGTAATCGTTTTTATCTCTATCTCGCTTCACATTGTTTGAAATATTAATGTATATCGATTGAAAAAAGCCAAATACGTCAACGTTGTTGTTCCTTTTAAACGAAACAGATCACCGCACTTACACTACCAAAAGCGTTTTGATAAAGATTGAAGAAGGTACATACTAATTCAGATGTATGTTGATGTATGTTGCTGGTAGAGCTGACTAAATGTTCTGCATAAGAACCACTGACATGATCATTAGATTTCAGTTTCATGTGTTACGGGTTGTTTTTTTTGCTAACGAGAAAGCTGGATTTCGGAAGCGCACAGGATTAACCCTGCATGACATTGACTACCATCGGTCAGTTAATGCCTCGGAAAAAAGGAGTGTGTGTAAAGGAACAAAAATGTATGTCGAATAAGACAAGATTTGTCAGATGTGTCCAGGCATGGTTCAAATTTTCACATGAATCGTATTATATGTTTAACTAGATGTTTAAACGTATATATAATCTGAAATGCAAATATACATGAAATGCTGATTTATTAATTAATAACGCGGCGCTGAAGTATCACACAGAGGCATGGGTCGAAACGGGGAGCGAATTGTTATTAAAGCAAGTGTTCAATGAGGCGCCTCATGAGTAAGTTATACGTTTACCCACGGCTGAACAACAAATCATATTTTCAGAAAAAAAAAACATCACATATAGCCCAAATCACCTTTTTATTTGTTATTTTTAACCTCAAAGTTAGTTGAGTCTTTTTTTGCAGGAAGCACTCACCACAAGCGTAATGCTTCTCAACACATAGAAATTATATTTCTATATTGCGGGTCCCAATACGATAAAGAAAGAAAAATCGACGCTTGCGCAGTGTCTCAGGGCCTTCAATCTCAAGCTACACAAAATGGACTCGATTTTTCCATGTGTAATGTTCTATTAGAGTTCGATAATGTAGGCGTCGGGCCATCAATTCATGATTTTCTTGATATTATTAAAGTACATGTTATTGGGTTAAAATATTTGCAACGTAAAGTGAAAATATAAACGTGTTTTCTTATATTTTTGGTAAGATAGTTCAAAAACTTTCTTATCATATTATCTTATTCTATTCACAATATTTAAATCCAAAACAAATTTGTGTAAAAATCGTAGCAGTAAATAACCACATATGTTGTCTCTTAATGATATGCCTATTTCTGAATGCATATTAATTTGCATGGCTGCTTACGTTAAAATTATAACAAAAATGCAAAGTAAAGGACATTATTTCACTCATACGTTCACTTCCAATACCAAAGATTCCATAAAAAAAAATTAGTCAAAGCGATCAGAAGCGCTATTTAGGCAGGGTGAGGTTGACTTTGTGCGCTATTAAAGGTGTGCATGCAAAAGTCGAAATCAATCTGTAGCATCCTCAAATCAAATGCACAACGCATTCGACATTGGAAAGCAGGCAAGTCGTAAGATGCAAATAAATAAATCTTCTAAAAATAGACGATGCGTTGTGATAAAAGTTACACCAGATTCACTAACATGCGATGATAGAAAGTATATTATTAAATATTCAATACCTTTTAAATGATTCTGCATTATGCCGTTTAAATTTTCTGGTAAGATTTTAATGTTTGAAATGCTGATAGCAAGTTAAATACCTCCCATGTAATAATGGCCGAAATTGGAATTCATTAATGCCACGTAATTTCGTATGTTTTTCTTTAAGTTATTACCTTGGTCTAGTTTCTTTATCCGACTGTGGGACCTCCATTTCACTTTCAAAGTCTGTGTGGTCACTTTCTTTTACACTTACTCCTTGTTGGTTGAGTAATTCTGCATCTTCTTTGTGTTCCATCTGCTTTTCAAAAGACCGGTGGTTTACGTTTTCTTCCACTGACTCACATTTGATTTCAGTAATGTTGTTTCCCTCTACATGAGCTGTCTTTTCCAATGACTCAGCAGATGCGCTGGATAGATGATCTATGTTGTCTTCTTCCTTGCTATCACGCAGACTTATCTGATTGTATGTCCTTTTGTTGTCGTCCGGTCCATGTCCGATTGAAGATTCATCTTTTGGAATAGGTATTTTGTTATTTTCTACATCATATTTTGCGACCTCCATTTCACTTTCAAACTGTACACAGTCACTATCATTTCCAATAGTTCCCTGTTGCTTGATGAAGTCTGCATCATCGTTTTGTTTCATTTGCGTGTTTTGTCCTGCAAAGATTTCGGGACCTTCTCTTACAGTTGCACTTAAGACATCGGTGGCCTTTTCCACTGAGGGGATGCATTGGACGACGCCTTTGCTCAAGATACGCCCATCTTTACACAACCTAAGACAAGGCCAAACCATGAAGTCAACCTTCTCGCCTACCTTGGTGTACGCCTTGTAATAGTTCGTATCCAATATATCACCGTGCTTGATATCTAAAGTATCGAAGACCACAGGTGGGTCCTGAATTGACATCAGGTAGCAGACCCTGAAACATTCTTGTGTGTAAACAGACAGGCGGAATGCGATGTGCCTCCATTCTAAGGTACTCTGGGATAACGTGACCATGTATTCCTGTAAGGTAAATATCTTTATTACAGTTGACTTTAAAGGTGACAAACTGAAACAGTACTAGATCATGTTACATGCCCAAAAAACTATACACATAGTATTTGGCATTGTGAGTTTGAGAGGTAATAAATAACGAAGAAACTGTCCAAAGAGATGTTGCTATTATGTAAAAGGTAAATTAGCAGATGCATACTGAAGTTAAAATGTACTTTGGTTCTATCCACTAGAAAAGAATTTAGACAAATATGTGTACACTCTTTTAATGGGAAATGAAACATATAATGCTTAATCTTTCTTGGATCATCAAAACTGAGTAAAATTACACTTGAGTTAAATGCAGCTCTCCATATTAGGTTTAACTTGTGTGATTTATTCCGACATGTTTCAGGGAACAAGCGTGAAATGAAGGAAGATATTAGTCTAGAAATTATGCAAGTCTTCCATTTAGTAACCTATGTAAATAAGAATATAAATTATCGTATTATTTATCGCAAAAATACTTACATCTACATAGAAAAGGGAGCTTAACTAACATCAATATGAATCATACTGATAGACAGCCAGGCAGGAAGGCTATTTATTCCCTGCCACTGTGTTGTCAAGTTAGAGAAGCAAATGCTGGTACAGTTACCTTACTCTCTGTTTCCAACAAACTAGTAGCTCTCTTCTTTCTGTTCTCTTTCATATACTTCAGCACAAAGTCCGGAATGGTATCTCCCTGTAATTAATAAATAATCGCCATAAATGTCATGTTCTTTAGCCAAAAATGTATTTCATGATAACATTGATATGCCGAGAAGTTTGATATAGAGCTTTGTCATCTTTACATCTGTTTGGCAACATTAAACATTTATTATTTATTTCCTTTTCAAAACTTAATATATTAGAAATTTATGACGTTTTTTCTGTAGTGCACTTTGCTGACGTCGTAGAAAGCTTTTATAGTATTGAAAAACCGGAATATGGAAGGCTTTTATTTACTCTGTTCAACATCGTTACCTCGTTCACCAAAAGCGTTCTCATTGCTTCGTCACTCTTTGCCTGTTGTTGTGCTTCGCAATATTGTTTTGTTTCCTGGTTAAAAAAAACAAAGTAAAATAACAAATACGTCGTTATCAGTATTATCATCGCCATCATCACTACTACCACCACCATCACCATCATCATTATTATCATTATCACCATCAACATCCGAGAAAACCTGTTATAAAGCAACAACCACGATTTACATTTAAGCGATTGTAAAAAGAAAGTCATTGTCTTTTTACGACTTTTGTAAGTCGCGACCGGGGATTAAACCCGAAGGCATCCGGAGCCGACGCTTTACCTCTTTCATACCAAGGTCAGTCCACTATTATTATAATGATGATCAAATCCAAATATTTAGTTCTACCTTACACAGAGCAGATAACTATGCGTCGGGCTGTTTGTCAAATTGTGACTTCAAATATAGTTAATGTTATCACTGAGATATTTACTTGTTTTATGATACGCGTTCCGATACAAACATTGCCATGTCAACATCGACCAGCACTTATATTTAGTACTGACATGTCTCAGACCATCGGAATACCTCCCCACACGTGAGTTCTCACCCCTATCGAGACTCGAACCCACGACGTAATGTTGTAGAGTAACAAATCGGCGACTATATCTGTTCTACCTGTTGCGCCACATCTTATTAAGATCAATGTTAAGAAGAACTCTTACTATGAGAATCACTAGCAACCATTTGATGGCCTCTGTCTCAGACATCTTTCCAGTTAGCTGTTCGAATGCGTCCGTCCATGCATTGTCGTAAAGTTCGCTGAACATGGCGGAAAGATTTGTCGGGCGATTCTCATCGCTCAAATCGGCAATGTCCGGGTTGTCATTGGTAATCTTCATCCCCATGATAGTGCTCAATCTGTAATTGTTTGGACAAATAAAGGAAGCTTTATTGTCCGCACAATAATTGAAGCGTCAGTGGCTCATTGCATTTATCAAATACAGGTTTATCAAGTAAATTTTCATGATAATATGTCGTATTATAGTCTAAGTTTCCACTATGGCTGACGTCATTCCTAAAAGGACAATCACGTTAACTCGTGCTTATTTACATTTTTTTTTAATTTGCCCTTATTAAATAATCTGTAGTGAATTAAACTTGGGTTGTTTCTTTTATCGTCATAGTAAAACCGGAAATTACATGTGTAAAACGTTATAGCTTTACTATCTGTGAGATGTTTTTCCTGCAGAAAGTTTAAGAAAATATTAGGTATAAATCACTGTAATGACTTGAAATGACTTGTGACTGAACGTTGCAACATCAAAGAATTACCTAGGTAAATAAAAAAAGTTCTATCAAAATTACCACATATATTTAAATCTAAAGTACTTATTGACAAAAACAAACAAGGTAAATGTAAATTTGACCAAAAAAACAGAGACGAGACATAACACACAAAAAGAAAAACCAGCAGTGACCTCCTTGGAACGGTCAGTCGGCAAAAGGAACGACTGGGGTGCTTAAACCTGGTTTGTGGAACGCTCCAAGCTCGCACTTCCAAAAAGTTTTTCTATCGAACAAAACTTGTACATAAAAATATCCCGTCAAAGTGGGACAACTAGCAGTGAGAACCTGCATCGGAAATTTAAACAGATAAAATGAGCTAATATACAGAAAAATAACTAGAAATAAAATAGACTTTCAACATGTGCACAATATGTACAGTAGATAAAAGCCTCGGTAAACCAAAAGGTTTGACATAAAACAGCCCAAGCGATGACAAAATGTGGTGTTGTGAGGAGTTAATAGGTAATCAGTTTTAAAATAATATATCATAAAAAGCCGATGGAATAATCCACAATTAGCATATCTTATAATAAAGGTACAAACAATCCCGATGTTATACCTACTGTGCAATCTTACCTAAAGGGCATGGAAACTTCTCAGGGTGTCTCACATATATAGGGAAAGAGAGAAGAAATCCATCAATGACAATCGAAGAATAATCGGGAAAAGTTTTATGCTTCGTGAAACCGACATATGAAAACTATGACAACTTGGTAAGGTCCATGCATTTTCTAGAATATATTATTGAAAGATAAGATAGCAAATCAAAACCTTAGTGTTAAGGGAAAGGTTTGCCAAAATCCATTTTATAAAAGGTTGTAGGTTGCATGTTCTACCTGTGCTTTAATAGCTTTCGTCCCCTTTCTCGGGTCAATAAAAGCACATGAAAACAATCTTCCACATTGAAATCGTCGCGCAGTCACATTGCGTGATAGTATATGTGTGTCTATACATCTCAATTCTAAAACTAAAACAGTCACATGTGTATGCATACCTAGTCACTATGCAAGGTTAGAAAAATATGTTGTAGAGAATGGCTTACTATGGTAACCGTTATTATTTTCGTATCATTCAGATAACAAAGTGAACTCCTTTATAGAAAAGGCTCTACACTTGTATTATATATATTTTATTACATTAGATTTATGAGCTTAAATAGAATGCATAAGTATTTGTTTAGTTTACAATTTATATTTTCGCTATTTCAGACATTCATAACGCAAAAGTATGAATCGCAAAATAGATTCGTATTAGTGATCCATTTTTTGTAACGATCTAACATGTAACAATTTAAGTCTGTTTACATAAAGTCAGTAAAAATTCCATTCTCCGGGTAAAATTAAAGACTTAAAAAGTTGGTAGTAGTGGCTTCACTCTTTACGCTCGGGGCTAAGGGGACAGCCTCACGCCTGACTCGTCGGTATTAGTATAATGGACCGGCCGGGTTCAGTCCCTGGGCACCTCATAAGTGCCCCCTGTGCTATAATGATAGAATTGTCGCCGCACAGTATCGGCAAAAGTGCCGGCTAATCCCATCCCATCCCTCTTTACGGAAACAAATGAAGTGTCGTTTTGATGCTGCAATATAATTCAGTCTTAAATATAATTGTTTTTTAACCGAATGTTAAAATATTTATCGACATGTTTACTGAGGCGAGTTGGATTTGTACCGATTTTTCCAGGCAGCAAAGTACAATTCAGAACTTATGACAGTAAATGTGACAGAAAGAAATGGTTCAGGAATGTTGGAAATATAAGAAATGGGGCGGAATGTGAAAGGTTGTATCAAGAAAGAAAACTAAAATAACAAAGAGGGACGAAATGTGCTATTTTAGCAAACAGAAATCGGACAGCAGAAGATATTGATTAGACAGAAGATGTATATACCGCATTGTTGTTTCATTAAGTTCTATCTTCAAACCATTGTTTTCTTGTGTCAGACGGCTCACCCGCTCCTTCTGAGTATTCAGCTCTCTGGTAAGGTTCTATAATGTAGCGGACATATATTGTCAAATATAGCGTTTTGATGCTTTTGGAGTTAGCATTATACAATATAAGAAAATATACACGCTGGTAAACAAGTCATGTAATTATTCTGCATCACAATGCCGTTAATATTTATCAGAACACAGCAATATGAGCTTATATAGATGATCGTATTAACATATAGTTTAAACTTGCATCTTGAATATGCAGAAAAGCATCTCGACTGATCTTTTAAGGGAACATTATTGTAGAAGATATCCAGAATTAAATATTATAAAATATTCAATTAACTTACTAACTAACCCACAAAACTTCTTAAGGCTCGTATAATTTAAAAAAAACACAGCTAAAATTGCTTGCTTTTAAGTACTTAAAATCTCTTGTAAGGGCCGGGATTTTGTTTTCTTCTTATGAAATCGTTATTAAAACCAAAACATTCAAAATCAATATTTAAATAACCCACTAGTGACCGAAATGATTGTGGTGATTAATGCGACAGTTACAGTAAAAACGTTCATGAAAATATGACAATTTCTAAAAGTATGTCCCTTTCATATATCAAATTTGATACTGCACTTTTGCGATACTACTATGGTTATACGTGGGTTTTTCATTGCTTCCTTTTTCAACTGACCGCTATCACTTATTTTGCGTTATTTATTTCCTCTTGATGGTTATGCGTGGTTTCTTTATTGCTTATACCAACCTCTCATTAATAAGGCAACTCGATCGTTTAGGAAAACGACATTTGATTGTGTTAATTTTGAGCAAAGCATGCAAAACAACTCACCGCTTTCTCTTGTTTTGCGTTATTTATTTCCTCTAGAGATGCGCAATAATAGTCTCCCGTATTCATGAGATAATGAATCAAAGCAGCCGTTTTCGGGAATTCCTCATCCATCTTGAGAGACGTTGTGTATTCTGGTAGGATAAAAGAGAAAAAATTCCAAGTACTCTAGTTAGAGTGGCTATTGCAGGCGTATGTACCTGTATAAGGGATGATATGTTCTCGCTTTATCAAGAAAAAAAATGGGCCGAATCAAATACAGTTTAGCTGCTACCTACACAAAATCAACTGAATCTGACACAGCTCAATCCAGATGTGACCAAAACACGCGGTGTTCAAAATTAACTTCCAGTTATTACTTAGCATCTAAACTAATTATGGTAAAGAGCTCCGCGATAATTAAGGTTGATTTATTTCGTCAACACTACCCATTGTGACCTAAATCTAAATCCCAATTAAGGAATATAACCACTATATCGGTGTAGTATGTAATGCATAGCCAATTGAACAGTCGTTTTCATAACATGTGCTAGGCACTTTCTGCCTCTTCAGTCAATAAGTGATATTCCTGTATGCGGTGTGATGCATTCCATGTATATAATCATCACACAATATAACAATAGCTTGAATATCTAGTTAAAATGTATTACTAATATAAAATTATTGTCAGCAAGCGATATCGCCCCAAAACCGGTTTGGAGCGGAAAGACATGACCAGACTGTTTACAAGATTCTAATCAACATATTGTACTTCGACCTTGAATCTGTATTTCAGCATTCGCTTTGACTGTAACGTTCTTTAAATGCAAACAGTGTTTGATAAAATAGGACCCCAAACCTCGGTAATTACATTGACGTTCATGACATGTGTACATAAATACAATATACGTATATTTCTATTAACCCCCAAACATCGAAACCGAAAGTGGTAAAACACAGTTTATCTTTATATTCTGATGTTTTAATTTACAAAATCCATGCAGTCATATAATCTAAGAGAGCAATGTGGTATTTTGTTTACAGTTTCTGCTCAGATCATTGTACTTGAACTATTTTATATGAAATCAAATGTGCTTCTGAAATCGAAAGTGAAATGAATTACGATAAATAGCCGAAGTCTTGGTTTTGGTAAATCTTAAGTGGTGTTTACATAATTTAAAATACACGAAAGGAAACATCTTACCTTTATGTGTGTTTAAAAGTACCTATCACATAAGTCTGATACAAAAGACACCTTCATTTCGTGAGCGAGCGTCAAGTTCAATGATTTATATGCCTGTTGAGACATGCGGCTATGAATAGAACACACATTTTTCGAAAATACAACTCTCACAGGAACTCATGTCACACCTACTGCTACTTTGTTTAATGACCGTCATATGTTTGTTTTCATTGTGTATGTGTATACTTGGTATGTGATAGGTGTGTATGTTGTACATGTTTATAAACTTCTCAATTTATACATGATGGTGTAAAAAATACTTGTACATATGAATATCAACAACTCATACAAACCCATTTTATATCACGATATACAGGTATCTCTTTTGTGTTCATAAAATTCCATAAAGACTAATTGGAATTCAGTATACATTTACATTGAGATTTGTTACTATAAATAAAACCAACAAAGAAACACGTCATGCATATAACTCTAACTCGACTACTTGGCAGTCTTAAGTAAAGATTTATAGGTGGTATCCGACAGTTTAGATCACAGATTGTATACTCAAATAACAAACTTAGTCATTGTTACCTGAAATGGTCCTGCAAAATGTTTATTGGTGCCCTTGATCTGTGTGAAGTGTAACTCCTCACTTGTCATTACAAACAATTATTTTCTATGCGAGCCACGCTGCACAGTGATCTATTTTTAAACTAAGAAAACCACGTGGTCGCTTACTGTTGAGATCATTTTACATGAACATCGGGTAATCAGCTCTGAAGTCGATACCTTTTTTAAGCTGAAATCACCATGGTACTTATTTATAGATTTGGAAACAATGGACATTTTAAGCGATACATTCCACCATTTGTACTGTCTTACGATTACGCTAATGTTATAAATAGCCTTTACATAAATTGAGGTATAACTTTATGCAGTAATAGTGCAAACCTTCTACATAACAGCGGTAAGTTGTGTTTATATGTATTAGATATAGACAAACTGTATAATACCACCTTTAATTCTACACACCAGTGACACAACTGCGGAATCGATATAACCAGTTTAACCGCTCCCAACAATTGAGCAATCCATGCATGCACTGTGAAGAAATCCATATCTAAGTGGCGTAGTATACAGTGTACAGCAACAGTTTGTTATTACGCACACACATTCGAATCAGATATTTTATATCATCAGACAATATTAAGCAACTGAAATAAATGAAAATAATGATAAGATCCGTTCAGAGAAAATATACCAGTTCTCTTTATGAAATAATTGCAGTTTAAAAAGAAACTTAATTATTTTATAGATCGGGTACTTCTTTCGTGTCCCTGTTGGTGCATAATATGAAGGCACGGATTTCTGGTGGACTTTTGGAAAATCGTAGGATTCACTGAAAAGCCAAATTATGAATCAACGCACGGAAATCTAATATGATATAAACTCATATAAGAACACTTTCCAAATATACCTTTAGTAATGTGCACGATCTATAAAAAGCACTTTTGGCATTTATCATATTGTCCAGATCAGTAAATAAAACATATGGCCTTATGCAAAGATATCGCGATCTCCGATTGGCCTGATCCCTGAGGATAACTTGTTTTCACCGTTCAATAATGGTCATTATTGCGATAACCTGCTATTTTGGGTGGAGGATGATCCAAAACAATTGTAAATATAGTGTCATCCTCCTCGAATTATGTCAGCATAAACGGGAAAAGAACCAAAGAACTATTAGACGAACATGATAACAGCTGATTTTCATTTTATCACAGTCTTAAAAATGGTTGGTTCTAACTGTATGTTGCATTACTGAGGTACGCTGATTTCTAAACATCCTCTTATGGGGAATACCTCTCTAATACGTCAATTTAATTTCCTACCTGTCGGTTTCAACGTATTTCTCCCTCTCAAGAACGACAACTCTCTAAAACGGCTACCGTAACTCATTTTTACTTCCGTGCAGTTTGAGTTCCCTCCCTTGAGCGACCGACGATTTGTCTCGCCAGTTGTCGTTAGCCCTCGGCATCTTCCGTAATTCCGAGTGGTATAAGAAATTTTGTAAATGAGCAACAAACGTGACTGTTTCCCGCGTATACGCCTATTCTCATGTCGAAGGGAACCACTTAATATAACTTCAAACCAATATTGTTTTCACGATTTTCTCTTTTGTTTTACGTAAATGTCTTAATATTAGGACAATAATTGCAACAAACGTTTGCCGACTACCACACGTTAGCCAATTAAGGTAGATAAACCAATCAAGAACTTCATGAGTCAAGAAGCGACTTTTTAATTGTACCAATCATTCGTTGATTGGTAGGTGGGGTAATTTTGGATCAAATGACTGCTGGACTGAAATTGTCATCATTGTCATCAGTGTGAACAACATTAATGGCGAGTTTTCTTATAAATGCCCAGCGTCATTTAGCTAATTTACAATGTCTTAAATCTCTTCATTACTGTTGTAAACTGTTGTTCAGCTAAAATGACCTAAAAACATCAGTATTTCTGTTACTTGAACAATGTGTAACTGTTGTTAAGCTTCTTGACTCTTGGAAATTAGGCTATTGCTGATCAGTTTGGGTGTGGCAGGACACAGGTTCAGGTAATACTTAACTGCTTGGGTAAAATTTCTGACTTTAAATACTAAATATGGGTGTATAGATTGTCTATTTAGAAATAATCAGCAAAATTCAAATTCTCAATTAAGGAAAATGTATTTCTTAAAGCAAAAAAAGACTAAAAACTTACTAAATTCAAAGTTAAAAAGAATACAAAACAAGCACGTATATAAAGAATAAATAACTAAAAATAAATGAAGATGAAAAAATAATAACTAAATGCACAATGCATAACCATAATCATAATCAGTTCATGTCAATAAACTGAACAAAATAAAAACATTAAAACTAAAAAACAATTAAATTATATTTTTAAATGGTAGAAGACAGCCAATTACATTAACTAGTTTAGTTTTAAAACCTTTAATACTACTGATACTAAAATACCTAAACATGTATAGGTGTTACCTCTCTAGAGCAACAACATCTATTAAGTACCCATTTTCTGCCCTGCTCCTCGATGTTGCTTAAAAGAGTGAGCACTGAATAGAACAATTTGCGTTGATGAAAATCTTGTAAAGGTGACATAACTGAGATTGAGAATGTGTGTAAATGATGTGTGCCATTTGTTCATAAAGCTTTTAATAAAAGGTTGATATATGATCAGTGCATAGTCAAAGGCATTTTTAAGATGATACGCCATTTGACTTTTGTCTTTATACATGTTAGTTCGCTTTATTTCGGCAATGAATCTGGCCCAACTACGGTTTTAATACATTTCTAGATTGATTCATGATTATGCAGCACTGATTTGCATAAGAAACTATGTAAGGTCACGTGGTAAACTCCTACCATTCATTTTGAATAATATCATACTTTGCTGCTTGTACATATATCTGATTCACCCAATAAAACATGTGTTTGTTTAAGTACACAAAACACCTATCATGGAGCGCTTAGCAAGACATAACAAGTACTCCATATTATCTTTTATAAAGTGTTGATTATCAACTTAAAAGACGGAACTTTAATGGCAATACAGGTCAAATATTAACATTTTATCACTGGGTTTACCCTTCTCTAAACATTATGCTTTGACCTCTTATACTGACAAAGATAGACTTGGCATTATGTTGCAAAATGTATTTATCCTCACGTATACCTGTTTTGTTGACATAATTTAAATAACCTGTTATTATTCGTGTTATTATTTCAGTTATCCTTTTTATTTCAGTTTTTTCCAACAGATTAGATACATATTCTCAATATTTAATTATAAGAATATAACATAATGTAATGTCTGTATGTACATTACACATATTTGCCAACTATATGTAACACTGAATTTATATTTCACTTGAAATTAGCATAGAGAACATGTTACTACCAGTAATGATGTCAATCAGAACACCTTGGATAATTCACGAATAATCTCTCGGATGTATATTGGAAGTGGGATGACCTCGGCCATTTCCGTAAATGAGACTTCTATTGAGACAGTCGTCAAAACAAAGATGGCAGCTCGGGTGACAGCTCACGACAATACGATGACTGTAAAATTTGTGGCGGCTTCAAATTTAAATCATGCAATTTTAATTTACCTAGCGCAGCAGACACGCAGCTGACAAACGATGGCATTGTTTATGTTTTGTCCGAACAACATTTAAGGTATATTCTTCTTCTGACTTCCGACGAACAAAACGATCGTGATTTTAGTAAGTATCATTGCACCAGATACATCCGAGGGATAATTGTACCGAGGACGGAATTACCCGAGGTGTTCCGTTTGTAATGGTGTAAACCTTCCAAACACTAATGCAATAACATATTATTTATTCGCATGTTGTTTGTAGTTGTTAGAAATAGCATAATGTGTTTATAGACAACAGCTGTATTTCTTTCACTATTAGTTGAATGCCAATATTCTGTGTTTTAATTGTACCCAATATCAGGTTAATAATTAAACTTCGTCTTGTAAATATTTGTTGGTTAAATACGCTTTCGAACTTAAAGAAACGCGCGTAGATGATTTATATTACATATATCAGTTTCTATATATTGAAGCACACAATTAATATACTGTAATTAAATTACCTTTAATAATAAAGTTCATCAACACATATACTACCAAACAAAAATAATATATTTGAAAAATGTAAGTTATCGTAAAATATGCATAGTTAATTCCTATATACAGATCAGGCGGAGTTTCCACATCACCGCGGATTTTTAAGGGCGGAAGGCATGAATACTTCAACAGGATGTACCTGGGTACTAATTTTTGACACAGAAGTGTATATAAGAACATATCATACATGCAGCTGGATTTCGCAGCTGGCTGAATAAAAACAACCGTATGTCACATGGTCATTCCACGCGTGTACACCTTCCACCTTTGACACCTCTGAAGGGTGTCATGTGTTCAGAGATATAATGCATGCATGTACATTCTAGACACTTATGTTCATGCGAGTAGCTGTAGTAGTAGTAGTAGTAGTAGCAGTAGTAGTATTAGAAGAAGTAGTAGCAGAGGTAGTAGTAGTAGAAGTAATAGTAGTAGTAGTAGTAGTAGTAGTAGTAGTAGTAGTAGTAGTAGTAATAGTAGAAGTATCAGTAGTGGTGGTGGTAATAGTAGTAGTAATTGTAGTAGCAGTAGAAGTAGTAGTAGTTGCAGTACAAGTAATAGAAGAAGTAGTAGCAGTAGTAGTAGTAGTAGTAGTAGTAGTATCAGTAGTGGCGCTGGTAGTAATAGCAGTAGTAGTAGTAGTAGCAGTAGTCGTAGTAGTAGTAGTAGTAGTAACAGTAGTAATTATTGAAGAAGTAGCAGCAGTAGTAGTAGTAGTATCAGATGTGGTGGTGGTAGTAGTAGTAGTAGTTGTAGTAGTAGTACTAGTAGTAATAATAGTACCCGTAGTGGTGCTAGTAATAGTAGTAGTAGTAGTAGTAGCAGAAGTAGTAGTAGTATCAGTAGTGGTGGTAGTAATAGTAGTAGTAGTAGTAGTAGCAGAAGTAGTTGTAGTAGTAGTAGTAGTAGCTGTAGTAGTAGAAGTAGTAGTAGTAGTAGTAGTAGTAGTAGTAGTAGTAGTAATAGTAGTAGTAGTAAAATTGTTGATATGACAGTGGAAAAAATTCTGATAGTTTTCGTGATGAAAATGATGACAATGCTACTTATGGTGGTGATGATGATAATTGTGGTGTTCGTCGTGATGCTGATACTGCTGCTGCTGACATTGATACTGCTGTTGCGACAGATTGTGATGATTAAGATATTTAAAATGATATTCTTTAACGAAGCATTTTTTCAAACTAAATAAAAATCCCTTACTAAATTGCTTCAGTCGATTAAATAATGTGTCCGTATAAATAAGTGTAACAGACTCAATCTGTTACTAAATCAACTTAATTGTCTTTCTTCATCCTCATCCGTCTCCTTCAACATTTAAGATTTAGCCATTATTTTTAACTTTCATTAAGCATCTAATTGTTAATCTAATCTTCGTACTCTTATTATTAAATTTTACTTATGCCAATCTAAAATACATGTAGTTCAAACCTCATTATATCACTAGTACATTAAGTCATATGTATATCTCATCATATTGCATAACCCCTTATACTTTTGGTGTAGGTATACTGGACCTTTTTTGTCCGAATTAACCTTTTACCTTTGCATCGGGGTGCCTGCACACTACATTAAAACATTCCTGGCAAGAGCCTCGTGTTTGTTTGTTTCTTTAAGAGTAGGGTAACATTGGTGTCCAGTGTGGCTTTTGGCGAACTGACGAATTATCCTGTTTGTCCTGCCCGTCCTGTACTTGGTCTCGACCGTGGAGACGATGTTCGAGATTGGTACGGTTTGGGCCATTTGAGCAGGGTATGGTTTAAATTTAAACAGGGGAACCAGCCGGTCGTAAACATTCAATCGGAACTCCTCGGGTAATTCCATCCTCGGGACAATCTTTCCTCGGGTGGTGTAATGATACTTACTGAAATCATGATTGTTTTGTTTGCCGAAAGTCGGAAGAAGAATATGCCATAATGTAGTTCGCACAAAACATAAACAATGCCATCGTTTGACAGCTGCGTGTCTGCTGCGCTGGGTTAATTAAAATAGGATGATTTAAATTTGATGCCGCCACAAATTGAAGTTTTACGGGCATCGTACTGTAGTGAGCTGTTATCCGAACTGCCATCTTTTTTTGCAGTCTGTCACAAAGTAGTCCAATTAAGGGAAATGGACGAGGTGATCTGACTACCTACATACATTCGGCCAGAACTTTACATCGCTTTTTGCACTATTTTGGGCAGTCCTAGGAGCTGACAGTAAGTATCGGGGTGATTACCATTAGTTTGAACTAAATCTTACCACAATACATAGCTAGTCACATGGAATGTATTAATATTTGCCTTGGTAAGAGATGTAAAACTGAACCGGAAGTGTGTGTTTTTTTGTCATCTGACTGTTTGTTTTGAATAAAGTTAAAGCAGACAACACCGAATTATATTGCTGAATAACACCTTGGACACCGCTACTTCTGTACAAGTGTTCACATTATATTATACTACAGTTTTTATGGTGTGAACTAAAGATTCACCTGGAGACTTGTGTTTAATTTATATTTTGATTGAACAGTTACACTTGGTGTTTATCAGAACTGTGGAACACTACTGTTGATTGACAGTTAAACAGTTTTATATTGGTTTTGGTATCATAAAGGATAATAATCTGTAATCAGTTAAGACTATATTAAATGTAAAGCAGACAGATCTTACATCGTCAAATCTTTGTCAATTACATTTTGATATAGACTTTTCCACATGATTTGCAATTCTATTTCCTTGTAAATATTGTTTTTTTGACTTGTGCAAGTTTTATGAACATATGTCAGGTCTAAAAATAGAAAAGTATATATTATTGCATTTAATTTTTAGTGTTAATTATAGACCTATCTATATAGAACTAGTATGTTTCATGTATTCAGCTTGATTAATAATTTGCTTAAATTGTTCTTTTTTTTAAATTTAGGTTGCAGTTATTGTGTTCGAAGTCACCAGGGCCAATTCCACTGAGCACTAACATCGTGATAACTAACAACAACTTAATTCACGTCATGATCATAACTGCACTCTAAACGTCTTACCTATCTAATAAATCTTTTGAAATATAATTGATTGTGTTTACATTCTGTTGGCCATCTAATATGACTATAATTATACATTGTTATCTATAACAAATTAAGATAGGACATATCTCTGTCAGTACAGCATGAACATTATATCACAATAATAATAATAATAATAATAATAATAATAATAATAATAATAATAATAATAATAATAATAACAACAACAATAATAATAATAAAGAGATATTAAACGGGCTGCCTTTAAACTTACGAAGAAACAGGATAAGCTGGCATATTATAAGAGTACTATACAGTTGATACAGGAATAATTTGTTGACAAATAAAATATAGACAAATAAAATATAAAGCTTGTAGCATAAGACTCTTGATATATCAAAAGGCGATTTCGATTACGTCTTGATTGCTACTGATCATTTCACCCGTTATGCTCAGGAAATCCCAGGCATTAATGAAACTGCTCGTACCACAGCAAAGCCCATTTTCGAACATTTTTTTATCACTATGGGTTCCCGGCTCGACTTTACAGCGACCAGGGACGCAATTTTGAAAGCGCTGATATTTCCGAGCTTTGTTTTGTCGCCGGCACAGAGAAAAATCTGACTAGTCCCTACCATCCACAAGAAAATGGACTGGCAGGGAGGTTTAACAGGACATTAACGAATATGATTGGGACTCTGGAGGATGAAAAGAAACTGGACTGGCGCTCTCACAAGACATGATAGTACGGGGTTCCCCCTTTTAGCTAATGTTTGGTCGCCATCCTCGTCTGGCAATTGATGCGTTTCTGGGGATCGAACCTAGCCCCTCCAACAAAAAAGACCAGACCTATGTACAAGGTCTGAAGAAGCGGTTGCACTATGCCTACAGGACAGCTACACTTGTTGTACAGAAGCAGGCCAGAAAACGGAAGTATATGTATGACAAGAAGGTCAGGGATGTCAAATTGGAAGAAGGAGACCTGGTTTTAGTAAGAAACATTGGGTTGAAGGGGCGGCACAAGTTAGCAGGTTAGGTGATTACTTCCCTGTTCATTGTCGTCCTTTGCTGAATGACATGTTCATTGTGCATCTTTAGAAATAAAGTGTACAGTTTGATAATATAATTTCATAATAAGCATTAGAACATGTACCCTGTAAAATAACTGTTTTACCTCCCGTTGTGTTTGACAGAAATGTTGGGGCAACATTTTATAAAGAGGGGAAGAATATACAGACTCATTCTGTTACTAAATCATCTTACTTGTCTTTCTTCATCCTCATCCGTCTTCTTCAACATTTAGTAAAGTCCTTATCATTTTTAACTATCATTAAGCATCTAATTGTTAATCTCATCTTCGTATTCTTATTACTAAATTTTACTAATGCCAATCAAAAAACACCAATACATTAATTAATATGTACATCTCATCATATTGCATAACCCTTTATACTTTTGGTGTAGGTATACTGGACCTTTTTTGTCCGAATTAACCTTACACCTTTGCACCGGGACGCCTGCGCACTACATTAAAACATTCCTGTCGAGAGCCTCGTGTTTTTGTTTTTGTTTTTGTTGTTGTTGTTGTTTTGTTTTTTGTCTTGACTAAGAAATTTCTGTGCCTTCTGCGGGTAACTGGTTGCAATACGAATTGTTAAAACATATCCTTATTCATGACTCTATGCACCTAATTCCATGTTTATTCTCCTATACTCATATTTTGTCATTTCTTTTTATGACGGCACTACATTAAAACATTCCTTGCGAGAGCCTCTTGTTTGTTTTTTGTTGTTTTTTTGTTTTGACTAAGACTTTTTAATGCCTTCTGCAGGCCCTAAAGGACGAACTAAGAGTAGGGTAACATAAGGGTTAATAAGAAAGAATTATATGTTGTATCATACAAATAACAGTAAATTTAAATTCACAAAAAAAGCTTACACATTAAGTAAAATTGGTCTTCCGAAGTAAGTATTTTCCATACGAAGACATTTATTGTCATTGCGACTAAATGTGTTTAAAATAGCATATATTAAGAAAATGCCAATGAAGTTAATTAAAATCTGCTTCACGTTTAGGCTTCATAATCGGCCCCAGTTAATTTAATATATATATTTTGTAAATAAGAATACAAAAGTATCCCATAAATTTATCTTAAAGTAATGACACATTTAAGATTTAAAACAGTAGTTATTTGTAATGTTAACAACATACAAATTGATATCTTAAGAAAGAATAAACGAAATTTAAAGCGGAAAATATTTTCAAGTACGTTAATAATTTAATAATCTTCAAAATAGCACAAACAGAAGGAACATTGCCATTTTATCTGTGAATTCTTTCATATCGATAATAAACAAATCTGTAACAACTTTATGCGACGTATTCTTATTCATTGATTAGTCCTGATATATCAATTTGCACATTAAAAAGGACATTGAGTAAAAAAAAAAAAAAACAAGGGATAAAGTTATTTTAGACACCTAACAAGTAATGTTTAGCCATGCCTGTTCTCGTTGACTGGCGATGTTTGATCCTCCGTGTTCCGGTAACGTTTTTGTGCCATCCCCGCTGTGACATTCAGTCGTCAAAACAAAGATGGCAGCTCGGGTGACAGCTCACGACAATACGATGACTGTAAAATTTGTGGCGGCTTCAAATTTAAATCATGCAATTTTAATTTACCTAGCGCAGCAGACACGCAGCTGACAAACGATGGCATTGTTTATGTTTTGTCCGAACAACATTTAAGGTATATTCTTCTTCTGACTTCCGACGAACAAAACGATCGTGATTTTAGTAAGTATCATTGCACCAGATACATCCGAGGGATAATTGTACCGAGGACGGAATTACCCGAGGTGTTCCGTTTGTAATGGTGTAAACCTTCCAAACACTAATGCAATAACATATTATTTATTCGCATGTTGTTTGTAGTTGTTAGAAGTAGCATAATGTGTTTATAGACACCAGCTGTATTTCTTTCACTATTAGTTGAATGCCAATATTCTGTGTTTTAATTGTACCCAATATCAGGTTAATAATTAAACTTCGTCTTGTAAATATTTGTTGGTTAAATACGCTTTCGAACTTAAAGAAACGCGCGTAGATGATTTATATTACATATATCAGTTTCTATATATTGAAGCACACAATTAATATACTGTAATTAAATTACCTTTAATAATAAAGTTCATCAACACATATACTACCAAACAAAAATAATATATTTGAAAAATGTAAGTTATCGTAAAATATGCATAGTTAATTCCTATATACAGATCAGGCGGAGTTTCCACATCACCGCGGATTTTTAAGGGCGGAAGGCATGAATACTTCAACAGGATGTACCTGGGTACTAATTTTTGACACAGAAGTGTATATAAGAACATATCATACATGCAGCTGGATTTCGCAGCTGGCTGAATAAAAACAACCGTATGTCACATGGTCATTCCACGCGTGTACACATTCCACCTTTGACACCTCTGAAGGGTGTCATGTGTTCAGAGATATAATGCATGCATGTACATTCTAGACACTTATGTTCATGCGAGTAGCTGTAGTAGTAGTAGTAGTAGTAGCAGTAGTAGTATTAGAAGAAGTAGTAGCAGAGGTAGTAGTAGTAGAAGTAATAGTAGTAGTAGTAGTAGTAGTAGTAGTAGTAGTAGTAGTAGTAGTAATAGTAGAAGTATCAGTAGTGGTGGTGGTAATAGTAGTAGTAATTGTAGTAGCAGTAGAAGTAGTAGTAGTTGCAGTACAAGTAATAGAAGAAGTAGTAGCAGTAGTAGTAGTAGTAGTAGTAGTAGTAGTATCAGTAGTGGCGCTGGTAGTAATAGCAGTAGTAGTAGTAGTAGCAGTAGTCGTAGTAGTAGTAGTAGTAGTAGTAACAGTAGTAATTATTGAAGAAGTAGCAGCAGTAGTAGTAGTAGTAGTATCAGATGTGGTGGTGGTAGTAGTAGTAGTAGTTGTAGTAGTAGTACTAGTAGTAATAATAGTACCCGTAGTGGTGCTAGTAATAGTAGTAGTAGTAGTAGTAGCAGAAGTAGTAGTAGTATCAGTAGTGGTGGTAGTAATAGTAGTAGTAGTAGTAGTAGCAGAAGTAGTTGTAGTAGTAGTAGTAGTAGCTGTAGTAGTAGAAGTAGTAGTAGTAGTAGTAGTAGTAGTAGTAGTAATAGTAGTAGTAGTAAAATTGTTGATATGACAGTGGAAAAAATTCTGATAGTTTTCGTGATGAAAATGATGACAATGCTACTTATGGTGGTGATGATGATAATTGTGGTGTTCGTCGTGATGCTGATACTGCTGCTGCTGACATTGATACTGCTGTTGCGACAGATTGTGATGATTAAGATATTTAAAATGATATTCTTTAACGAAGCATTTTTTCAAACTAAATAAAAATCCCTTACTAAATTGCTTCAGTCGATTAAATAATGTGTCCGTATAAATAAGTGTAACAGACTCAATCTGTTACTAAATCAACTTAATTGTCTTTCTTCATCCTCATCCGTCTCCTTCAACATTTAAGATTTAGCCATTATTTTTAACTTTCATTAAGCATCTAATTGTTAATCTAATCTTCGTACTCTTATTATTAAATTTTACTTATGCCAATCTAAAATACATGTAGTTCAAACCTCATTATATCACTAGTACATTAAGTCATATGTATATCTCATCATATTGCATAACCCCTTATACTTTTGGTGTAGGTATACTGGACCTTTTTTGTCCGAATTAACCTTTTACCTTTGCATCGGGGTGCCTGCACACTACATTAAAACATTCCTGGCAAGAGCCTCGTGTTTGTTTGTTTCTTTAAGAGTAGGGTAACATTGGTGTCCAGTGTGGCTTTTGGCGAACTGACGAATTATCCTGTTTGTCCTGCCCGTCCTGTACTTGGTCTCGACCGTGGAGACGATGTTCGAGATTGGTACGGTTTGGGCCATTTGAGCAGGGTATGGTTTAAATTTAAACAGGGGAACCAGCCGGTCGTAAACATTCAATCGGAACTCCTCGGGTAATTCCATCCTCGGGACAATCTTTCCTCGGGTGGTGTAATGATACTTACTGAAATCATGATTGTTTTGTTTGCCGAAAGTCGGAAGAAGAATATGCCATAATGTAGTTCGCACAAAACATAAACAATGCCATCGTTTGACAGCTGCGTGTCTGCTGCGCTGGGTAAATTAAAATAGGATGATTTAAATTTGATGCCGCCACAAATTGAAGTTTTACGGGCATCGTACTGTAGTGAGCTGTTATCCGAACTGCCATCTTTGTTTTGAAGTCTGTCACAAAGTAGTCCAATTAAGGGAAATGGACGAGGTGATCTGACTACCTACATACATTCGGCCAGAACTTTACATCGCTTTTTGCACTATTTTGGGCAGTCCTAGGAGCTGACAGTAAGTATCGGGGTGATTACCATTAGTTTGAACTAAATCTTACCACAATACATAGCTAGTCACATGGAATGTATTAATATTTGCCTTGGTAAGAGATGTAAAACTGAACCGGAAGTGTGTTTTTTTTTGTCATCTGACTGTTTGTTTTGAATAAAGTTAAAGCAGACAACACCGAATTATATTGCTGAATAACACCTTGGACACCGCTACTTCTGTACAAGTGTTCACATTATATTATACTACAGTTTTTATGGTGTGAACTAAAGATTCACCTGGAGACTTGTGTTTAATTTATATTTTGATTGAACAGTTACACTTGGTGTTTATCAGAACTGTGGAACACTACTGTTGATTGACAGTTAAACAGTTTTATATTGGTTTTGGTATCATAAAGGATAATAATCTGTAATCAGTTAAGACTATATTAAATGTAAAGCAGACAGATCTTACATCGTCAAATCTTTGTCAATTACATTTTGATATAGACTTTTCCACATGATTTGCAATTCTATTTCCTTGTAAATATTGTTTTTTTGACTTGTGCAAGTTTTATGAACAGAAGTCAGGTCTAAAAATAGAAAAGTATATATTATTGCATTTAATTTTTAGTGTTAATTATAGACCTATCTATATAGAACTAGTATGTTTCATGTATTCAGCTTGATTAATAATTTGCTTAAATTGTTCTTTTTTTAAAATTTAGGTTGCAGTTATTGTGTTCGAAGTCACCAGGGCCAATTCCACTGAGCACTAACATCGTGATAACTAACAACAACTTAATTCACGTCATGATCATAACTGCACTCTAAACGTCTTACCTATCTAATAAATCTTTTGAAATATAATTGATTGTGTTTACATTCTGTTGGCCATCTAATATGACTATAATTATACATTGTTATCTATAACAAATTAAGATAGGACATATCTCTGTCAGTACAGCATGAACATTATATCACAATAATAATAATAATAATAATAATAATAATAATAATAATAATAATAATAATAATAATAATAATAATAATAACAACAACAATAATAATAATAAAGAGATATTAAACGGGCTGCCTTTAAACTTACGAAGAAACAGGATAAGCTGGCATATTATAAGAGTACTATACAGTTGATACAGGAATAATTTGTTGACAAATAAAATATAGACAAATAAAATATAAAGCTTGTAGCATAAGACAGTTAAACTTGTCATATACTCATTTCACATTTCATTCTGACTTGTGTATAGCAGCTCATCGTTTCACATGTCTTCTCTGACATCTCATATGATACAACATTAAAGTATCCAGACTATGTGAATTGAACATGCCATTCCAAGAGTGAGGGCGGTGTAACAGGTAGGTAATCATTGGCAATTGTTTTGAAGAAATAATGATTTTTTTCTTGATTTTCTTTTCTAATTTACTTTACTTATTGTACTAAAACTTGACATCAAAACAATTCATACTAGGCTTTTGGTTTGGTGAGTATGGTTACCTTGGTATGAAAGTGATTATTATAGTGAGAAGTATAACACTTTCCCAAAGAGAGCAATAAAAACATCAAAATTATACAGATTTACATTTTTCACAGGTCTGCAATTAGTTTTGTGTCATATTTGACTTAGAGTAAATTAGTTTATTATAATTCATTTTGGGTCATTTTGTTCGTGTAACCCTGGCTTGTTGATTTTCTTAATATGTAATTTAGAAGTTAAAAGAAAGGTTAAGTTAAATAGGTTTAGAAAGTGGAATTATCGTTGTTTTTCTGTCTCTTGCACTGCATGGTATGTTGGATATGTCTCATCAAAAGGGTAATCTAGATTTCTTTATAGACCAGTTTAAAGACCAGAAACATCTGGGAAGTGTCACGTCTTTGCAGTACGCTCTTCTGTAGGTGAACCCCTAAATGTTTCATCAGGAGAAAATGCTCCACCAAAACACATATCATTTGATAAGGACATTTTTAATGTCCCGCCTGGTCCTTTACCACCTACATCGTATACTCCTTTAGCAGCCGCTGATTCAGCGTCACCTATGTTGCCTATTGTTTCTTCAAAACCTATTCCTCTTCAGCGCTTGTCTTCTTTTTTCATCTCGTGGCCAATTATCGGTTAAGACTCATTATCCACCACACATTTCTGGACAGAATGAAGTCGGGGATATTTCTTATGAGGTATTCAAGCATGAGGTTATATGCTTACTCCTGGTGACATGTCAGTATGTGTCACTGAAGGTTTGGACGATGGATCACATTTCAGTGCCTGTCCGAGGGTGTTTAGTTTAAAACCTGGAAATGGACACAGCAGAGTTTCTGTTCGATTTTGTAACATATCAACCTACCCTGTCGCTTTGAAGCCAACGTCCCTTCCTTGCTCTTTGCAACAGGTAGATATTTTTTTTTCTAACAGTCATTAATTGTAAAGATCCTACGCGTTTAGATTCTTTTCAAGACCAAGCATCCCTTTTAGAACTGGGAATCAACTTATCAGAAGATGTGTATAACCCTAGTCAGGTTTCTTCCGTCAAAAGCTTTCTTTCAGGCTGGAAACACATTTTTCAACAGGTCCTAAAGATTGAGGATAAGCGTCTTCTGTCAAGCACAAAACTGAGTAAACAGATCATAGGCCCTTTAAGGAACCGTACAGGCGTGTACCACCCGGAATATACAAAGAAGTTCGACAGCATGTAAAAGAAATGCTTTAAGTTGTTGCTTTTCGAGAGTCGCACTCTCCTTTCTCTTCTAATGTTGTTCTTGTTCGGAAGAAAGATGGTACTTTTTGATTCTGCATCGACTATCGGAAGTTGAACTTACGCACTGTGAAAGATGCCTACTCACTTCCTCGGATAGATGAAACTATTTACCATCTTGCTGGTGCCAATTTCTTTTCAAAGTCTAATTTACGCTCAGGGTATTTGCAAGTTGAGATGCATTAGCAAGACAAGCATAAGACTGCATTTCTGTCGGGCTATTATGTTTCTTTGAGTGTAATAGAATGGCATTTGGCTTGACTAATTCTCCGTCAACCTTCCAGAGACTGATGAAGCATACAATGGGAGAACACATCATTCGTGAGTGCCTCATCTATCTAGATGGCATTATTGTCTTTTTTAGCACATTTGAAGAGCATTTAGACAGGTAAAGAAGGGTGTTTTCTCGTCTTGAAAAGGCTGGTCATAAGCTTAGATGTTTTAAGTGTGAATTCTTTCGTACCAGCATAACTTATCTGGGTTATGTCGTTACTGAACGAGGTATTGAAGCAGATCCGGAGAAAGTAAGTGCAATAAAGTCCTGGCCTTTTCCTTCATCTTTAAAAGAGTTGAGAATCTTCCTGGGGTTTGCAGGGTATTATAAATGGTTTATTGCTGGATTTGTTCAGAAAGCTAAACCTTTTAATGAGTCCTCCAAATCATCCCCTCTTTGGTGTTGGGGTCCTAAGCAACAAGAAGCCTTTGTTTCTCTTGTTAACAAACTTTCAAACCCGCCTGTCCTGGGTTATGCAGACTTTTCAAAACCCTTTATTCTTAGCACTGATGCTTTTGGCTCTGGCTTGGGTGCTGTCCTTTACCAGCTTAAAGAGGGAGAGGAGAGGGTAATCGCATATGCCAGCGCAGGACTTCGGACTGCAGAGCGCAACTATCTAGCGCATAAACTAGAATTCAAATGGGCTGCCAACGACAAGAGTAAAGACTATTTCTATGGCAATGAGTTTCAGGTTCGTACGGACAACAATCCCTTGACTTATGTCTTGACGACTGCCAAGTTGGATGCAACTTATCGTCGTTGGCTTGCTTCTCTTGCTGGATTTTCTTTAAGTCTGAAGTACAAGAGTGGAAAGACAAAAATAGATGCCGACACTCTGTCCAGGTTACCTTCAAATCGGGATGCAGAGTCGGTTTAGTTTAATGATGTTGTAAAGACCGTTTATCATGCTGGTGTCGTTTGTCCTGAACGTTTTGCTGCCATTGGGTGTGTTTTTTTCTCTCAGCAAGTTCTCAACCCGGCAGCTGATGCAGAGGTTCTTCAAGGCACATATTTGACTTTGATAGACCGGGAGGCAGAGCAAGGTAAAGATCATGTCATTGTTTTTTATCTTCTAAATGAGTCGCATGTTTGGACTCTAAGCCAACTTGCCTCAAAATCTTCACCAGTTAGAGAGCTTCTTCGTGAATGCAACTGTCTGTTTCTGAGTGATGATATCTTGTGCCGTCATGGAAAAGTTGCTAGTCAGGCAATTGAACAGTTGATTGCTCCAGAACACTTCCGTGATTTTGTTTTGAAAGGCAAGATGATGCTGGGCATCAAGGTCAAGAAAGAATGCTGCCAAGTTGGTTCCTATTGAGAGTTCTTGTCCTCTTGAAATTCTCTGTTTAGACTTTTTAACTCTTGATATATCAAAAGGCGATTTCGATTACGTCTTGATTGCTACTGATCATTTCACCCGTTATGCTCAGGAAATCCCAGGCATTAATGAAACTGCTCGTACCACAGCAAAGCCCATTTTCGAACATTTTTTTATCACTATGGGTTCCCGGCTCGACTTTACAGCGACCAGGGACGCAATTTTGAAAGCGCTGATATTTCCGAGCTTTGTTTTGTCGCCGGCACAGAGAAAAATCTGACTAGTCCCTACCATCCACAAGAAAATGGACTGGCAGGGAGGTTTAACAGGACATTAACGAATATGATTGGGACTCTGGAGGATGAAAAGAAACTGGACTGGCGCTCTCACAAGACATGATAGTACGGGGTTCCCCCTTTTAGCTAATGTTTGGTCGCCATCCTCGTCTGGCAATTGATGCGTTTCTGGGGATCGAACCTAGCCCCTCCAACAAAAAAGACCAGACCTATGTACAAGGTCTGAAGAAGCGGTTGCACTATGCCTACAGGACAGCTACACTTGTTGTACAGAAGCAGGCCAGAAAACGGAAGTATATGTATGACAAGAAGGTCAGGGATGTCAAATTGGAAGAAGGAGACCTGGTTTTAGTAAGAAACATTGGGTTGAAGGGGCGGCACAAGTTAGCAGGTTAGGTGATTACTTCCCTGTTCATTGTCGTCCTTTGCTGAATGACATGTTCATTGTGCATCTTTAGAAATAAAGTGTACAGTTTGATAATATAATTTCATAATAAGCATTAGAACATGTACCCTGTAAAATAACTGTTTTACCTCCCGTTGTGTTTGACAGAAATGTTGGGGCAACATTTTATAAAGAGGGGAAGAATATACAGACTCATTCTGTTACTAAATCATCTTACTTGTCTTTCTTCATCCTCATCCGTCTTCTTCAACATTTAGTAAAGTCCTTATCATTTTTAACTATCATTAAGCATCTAATTGTTAATCTCATCTTCGTATTCTTATTACTAAATTTTACTAATGCCAATCAAAAAACACCAATACATTAATTAATATGTACATCTCATCATATTGCATAACCCTTTATACTTTTGGTGTAGGTATACTGGACCTTTTTTGTCCGAATTAACCTTACACCTTTGCACCGGGACGCCTGCGCACTACATTAAAACATTCCTGTCGAGAGCCTCGTGTTTTTGTTTTTGTTTTTGTTGTTGTTGTTGTTTTGTTTTTTGTCTTGACTAAGAAATTTCTGTGCCTTCTGCGGGTAACTGGTTGCAATACGAATTGTTAAAACATATCCTTATTCATGACTCTATGCACCTAATTCCATGTTTATTCTCCTATACTCATATTTTGTCATTTCTTTTTATGACGGCACTACATTAAAACATTCCTTGCGAGAGCCTCTTGTTTGTTTTTTGTTGTTTTTTTGTTTTGACTAAGACTTTTTAATGCCTTCTGCAGGCCCTAAAGGACGAACTAAGAGTAGGGTAACATAAGGGTTAATAAGAAAGAATTATATGTTGTATCATACAAATAACAGTAAATTTAAATTCACAAAAAAAGCTTACACATTAAGTAAAATTGGTCTTCCGAAGTAAGTATTTTCCATACGAAGACATTTATTGTCATTGCGACTAAATGTGTTTAAAATAGCATATATTAAGAAAATGCCAATGAAGTTAATTAAAATCTGCTTCACGTTTAGGCTTCATAATCGGCCCCAGTTAATTTAATATATATATTTTGTAAATAAGAATACAAAAGTATCCCATAAATTTATCTTAAAGTAATGACACATTTAAGATTTAAAACAGTAGTTATTTGTAATGTTAACAACATACAAATTGATATCTTAAGAAAGAATAAACGAAATTTAAAGCGGAAAATATTTTCAAGTACGTTAATAATTTAATAATCTTCAAAATAGCACAAACAGAAGGAACATTGCCATTTTATCTGTGAATTCTTTCATATCGATAATAAACAAATCTGTAACAACTTTATGCGACGTATTCTTATTCATTGATTAGTCCTGATATATCAATTTGCACATTAAAAAGGACATTGAGTAAAAAAAAAAAAACAAGGGATACAGTTATTTTAGACACCTAACAAGTAATGTTTAGCCATGCCTGTTCTCGTTGACTGGCGATGTTTGATCCTCCGTGTTCCGGTAACGTTTTTGTGCCATCCCCGCTGTGACATTCAGTCGTCAAAACAAAGATGGCAGCTCGGGTGACAGCTCACGACAATACGATGACTGTAAAATTTGTGGCGGCTTCAAATTTAAATCATGCAATTTTAATTTACCTAGCGCAGCAGACACGCAGCTGACAAACGATGGCATTGTTTATGTTTTGTCCGAACAACATTTAAGGTATATTCTTCTTCTGACTTCCGACGAACAAAACGATCGTGATTTTAGTAAGTATCATTGCACCAGATACATCCGAGGGATAATTGTACCGAGGACGGAATTACCCGAGGTGTTCCGTTTGTAATGGTGTAAACCTTCCAAACACTAATGCAATAACATATTATTTATTCGCATGTTGTTTGTAGTTGTTAGAAATAGCATATGTGTTTATAGACACCAGCTGTATTTCTTTCACTATTAGTTGAATGCCAATATTCTGTGTTTTAATTGTACCCAATATCAGGTTAATAATTAAACTTCGTCTTGTAAATATTTGTTGGTTAAATACGCTTTCGAACTTAAAGAAACGCGCGTAGATGATTTATATTACATATATCAGTTTCTATATATTGAAGCACACAATTAATATACTGTAATTAAATTACCTTTAATAATAAAGTTCATCAACACATATACTACCAAACAAAAATAATATATTTGAAAAATGTAAGTTATCGTAAAATATGCATAGTTAATTCCTATATACAGATCAGGCGGAGTTTCCACATCACCGCGGATTTTTAAGGGCGGAAGGCATGAATACTTCAACAGGATGTACCTGGGTACTAATTTTTGACACAGAAGTGTATATAAGAACATATCATACATGCAGCTGGATTTCGCAGCTGGCTGAATAAAAACAACCGTATGTCACATGGTCATTCCACGCGTGTACACATTCCACCTTTGACACCTCTGAAGGGTGTCATGTGTTCAGAGATATAATGCATGCATGTACATTCTAGACACTTATGTTCATGCGAGTAGCTGTAGTAGTAGTAGTAGTAGTAGCAGTAGTAGTATTAGAAGAAGTAGTAGCAGAGGTAGTAGTAGTAGAAGTAATAGTAGTAGTAGTAGTAGTAGTAGTAGTAGTAGTAGTAGTAGTAGTAGTAGTAGTAATAGTAGAAGTATCAGTAGTGGTGGTGGTAATAGTAGTAGTAATTGTAGTAGCAGTAGAAGTAGTAGTAGTTGCAGTACAAGTAATAGAAGAAGTAGTAGCAGTAGTAGTAGTAGTAGTAGTAGTAGTATCAGTAGTGGCGCTGGTAGTAATAGCAGTAGTAGTAGTAGTAGCAGTAGTCGTAGTAGTAGTAGTAGTAGTAACAGTAGTATTTATTGAAGAAGTAGCAGCAGTAGTAGTAGTAGTAGTATCAGATGTGGTGGTGGTAGTAGTAGTAGTAGTTGTAGTAGTAGTACTAGTAGTAATAATAGTACCCGTAGTGGTGCTAGTAATAGTAGTAGTAGTAGTAGTAGCAGAAGTAGTAGTAGTATCAGTAGTGGTGGTAGTAATAGTAGTAGTAGTAGTAGTAGCAGAAGTAGTTGTAGTAGTAGTAGTAGTAGCTGTAGTAGTAGAAGTAGTAGTAGTAGTAGTAGTAGTAGTAGTAGTAATAGTAGTAGTAGTAAAATTGTTGATATGACAGTGGAAAAAATTCTGATAGTTTTCGTGATGAAAATGATGACAATGCTACTTATGGTGGTGATGATGATAATTGTGGTGTTCGTCGTGATGCTGATACTGCTGCTGCTGACATTGATACTGCTGTTGCGACAGATTGTGATGATTAAGATATTTAAAATGATATTCTTTAACGAAGCATTTTTTCAAACTAAATAAAAATCCCTTACTAAATTGCTTCAGTCGATTAAATAATGTGTCCGTATAAATAAGTGTAACAGACTCAATCTGTTACTAAATCAACTTAATTGTCTTTCTTCATCCTCATCCGTCTCCTTCAACATTTAAGATTTAGCCATTATTTTTAACTTTCATTAAGCATCTAATTGTTAATCTAATCTTCGTACTCTTATTATTAAATTTTACTTATGCCAATCTAAAATACATGTAGTTCAAACCTCATTATATCACTAGTACATTAAGTCATATGTATATCTCATCATATTGCATAACCCCTTATACTTTTGGTGTAGGTATACTGGACCTTTTTTGTCCGAATTAACCTTTTACCTTTGCATCGGGGTGCCTGCACACTACATTAAAACATTCCTGGCAAGAGCCTCGTGTTTGTTTGTTTCTTTAAGAGTAGGGTAACATTGGTGTCCAGTGTGGCTTTTGGCGAACTGACGAATTATCCTGTTTGTCCTGCCCGTCCTGTACTTGGTCTCGACCGTGGAGACGATGTTCGAGATTGGTACGGTTTGGGCCATTTGAGCAGGGTATGGTTTAAATTTAAACAGGGGAACCAGCCGGTCGTAAACATTCAATCGGAACTCCTCGGGTAATTCCATCCTCGGGACAATCTTTCCTCGGGTGGTGTAATGATACTTACTGAAATCATGATTGTTTTGTTTGCCGAAAGTCGGAAGAAGAATATGCCATAATGTAGTTCGCACAAAACATAAACAATGCCATCGTTTGACAGCTGCGTGTCTGCTGCGCTGGGTAAATTAAAATAGGATGATTTAAATTTGATGCCGCCACAAATTGAAGTTTTACGGGCATCGTACTGTAGTGAGCTGTTATCCGAACTGCCATCTTTGTTTTGAAGTCTGTCACAAAGTAGTCCAATTAAGGGAAATGGACGAGGTGATCTGACTACCTACATACATTCGGCCAGAACTTTACATCGCTTTTTGCACTATTTTGGGCAGTCCTAGGAGCTGACAGTAAGTATCGGGGTGATTACCATTAGTTTGAACTAAATCTTACCACAATACATAGCTAGTCACATGGAATGTATTAATATTTGCCTTGGTAAGAGATGTAAAACTGAACCGGAAGTGTGTTTTTTTTTTGTCATCTGACTGTTTGTTTTGAATAAAGTTAAAGCAGACAACACCGAATTATATTGCTGAATAACACCTTGGACACCGCTACTTCTGTACAAGTGTTCACATTATATTATACTACAGTTTTTATGGTGTGAACTAAAGATTCACCTGGAGACTTGTGTTAATTTATATTTTGATTGAACAGTTACACTTGGTGTTTATCAGAACTGTGGAACACTACTGTTGATTGACAGTTAAACAGTTTTATATTGGTTTTGGTATCATAAAGGATAATAATCTGTAATCAGTTAAGACTATATTAAATGTAAAGCAGACAGATCTTACATCGTCAAATCTTTGTCAATTACATTTTGATATAGACTTTTCCACATGATTTGCAATTCTATTTCCTTGTTAATATTGTTTTTTTGACTTGTGCAAGTTTTATGAACAGAAGTCAGGTCTAAAAATAGAAAAGTATATATTATTGCATTTAATTTTTAGTGTTAATTATAGACCTATCTATATAGAACTAGTATGTTTCATGTATTCAGCTTGATTAATAATTTGCTTAAATTGTTCTTTTTTTAAAATTTAGGTTGCAGTTATTGTGTTCGAAGTCACCAGGGCCAATTCCACTGAGCACTAACATCGTGATAACTAACAACAACTTAATTCACGTCATGATCATAACTGCACTCTAAACGTCTTACCTATCTAATAAATCTTTTGAAATATAATTGATTGTGTTTACATTCTGTTGGCCATCTAATATGACTATAATTATACATTGTTATCTATAACAAATTAAGATAGGACATATCTCTGTCAGTACAGCATGAACATTATATCACAATAATAATAATAATAATAATAATAATAATAATAATAATAATAATAATAATAATAATAATAATAACAACAACAATAATAATAATAAAGAGATATTAAACGGGCTGCCTTTAAACTTACGAAGAAACAGGATAAGCTGGCATATTATAAGAGTACTATACAGTTGATACAGGAATAATTTGTTGACAAATAAAATATAGACAAATAAAATATAAAGCTTGTAGCATAAGACAGTTAAACTTGTCATATACTCATTTCACATTTCATTCTGACTTGTGTATAGCAGCTCATCGTTTCACATGTCTTCTCTGACATCTCATATGATACAACATTAAAGTATCCAGACTATGTGAATTGAACATGCCATTCCAAGAGTGAGGGCGGTGTAACAGGTAGGTAATCATTGGCAATTGTTTTGAAGAAATAATGATTTTTTTCTTGATTTTCTTTTCTAATTTACTTTACTTATTGTACTAAAACTTGACATCAAAACAATTCATACTAGGCTTTTGGTTTGGTGAGTATGGTTACCTTGGTATGAAAGTGATTATTATAGTGAGAAGTATAACACTTTCCCAAAGAGAGCAATAAAAACATCAAAATTATACAGATTTACATTTTTCACAGGTCTGCAATTAGTTTTGTGTCATATTTGACTTAGAGTAAATTAGTTTATTATAATTCATTTTGGGTCATTTTGTTCGTGTAACCCTGGCTTGTTGATTTTCTTAATATGTAATTTAGAAGTTAAAAGAAAGGTTAAGTTAAATAGGTTTAGAAAGTGGAATTATCGTTGTTTTTCTGTCTCTTGCACTGCATGGTATGTTGGATATGTCTCATCAAAAGGGTAATCTAGATTTCTTTATAGACCAGTTTAAAGACCAGAAACATCTGGGAAGTGTCACGTCTTTGCAGTACGCTCTTCTGTAGGTGAACCCCTAAATGTTTCATCAGGAGAAAATGCTCCACCAAAACACATATCATTTGATAAGGACATTTTTAATGTCCCGCCTGGTCCTTTACCACCTACATCGTATACTCCTTTAGCAGCCGCTGATTCAGCGTCACCTATGTTGCCTATTGTTTCTTCAAAACCTATTCCTCTTCAGCGCTTGTCTTCTTTTTTCATCTCGTGGCCAATTATCGGTTAAGACTCATTATCCACCACACATTTCTGGACAGAATGAAGTCGGGGATATTTCTTATGAGGTATTCAAGCATGAGGTTATATGCTTACTCCTGGTGACATGTCAGTATGTGTCACTGAAGGTTTGGACGATGGATCACATTTCAGTGCCTGTCCGAGGGTGTTTAGTTTAAAACCTGGAAATGGACACAGCAGAGTTTCTGTTCGATTTTGTAACATATCAACCTACCCTGTCGCTTTGAAGCCAACGTCCCTTCCTTGCTCTTTGCAACAGGTAGATATTTTTTTTCTAACAGTCATTAATTGTAAAGATCCTACGCGTTTAGATTCTTTTCAAGACCAAGCATCCCTTTTAGAACTGGGAATCAACTTATCAGAAGATGTGTATAACCCTAGTCAGGTTTCTTCCGTCAAAAGCTTTCTTTCAGGCTGGAAACACATTTTTCAACAGGTCCTAAAGATTGAGGATAAGCGTCTTCTGTCAAGCACAAAACTGAGTAAACAGATCATAGGCCCTTTAAGGAACCGTACAGGCGTGTACCACCCGGAATATACAAAGAAGTTCGACAGCATGTAAAAGAAATGCTTTAAGTTGTTGCTTTTCGAGAGTCGCACTCTCCTTTCTCTTCTAATGTTGTTCTTGTTCGGAAGAAAGATGGTACTTTTTGATTCTGCATCGACTATCGGAAGTTGAACTTACGCACTGTGAAAGATGCCTACTCACTTCCTCGGATAGATGAAACTATTTACCATCTTGCTGGTGCCAATTTCTTTTCAAAGTCTAATTTACGCTCAGGGTATTTGCAAGTTGAGATGCATTAGCAAGACAAGCATAAGACTGCATTTCTGTCGGGCTATTATGTTTCTTTGAGTGTAATAGAATGGCATTTGGCTTGACTAATTCTCCGTCAACCTTCCAGAGACTGATGAAGCATACAATGGGAGAACACATCATTCGTGAGTGCCTCATCTATCTAGATGGCATTATTGTCTTTTTTAGCACATTTGAAGAGCATTTAGACAGGTAAAGAAGGGTGTTTTCTCGTCTTGAAAAGGCTGGTCATAAGCTTAGATGTTTTAAGTGTGAATTCTTTCGTACCAGCATAACTTATCTGGGTTATGTCGTTACTGAACGAGGTATTGAAGCAGATCCGGAGAAAGTAAGTGCAATAAAGTCCTGGCCTTTTCCTTCATCTTTAAAAGAGTTGAGAATCTTCCTGGGGTTTGCAGGGTATTATAAATGGTTTATTGCTGGATTTGTTCAGAAAGCTAAACCTTTTAATGAGTCCTCCAAATCATCCCCTCTTTGGTGTTGGGGTCCTAAGCAACAAGAAGCCTTTGTTTCTCTTGTTAACAAACTTTCAAACCCGCCTGTCCTGGGTTATGCAGACTTTTCAAAACCCTTTATTCTTAGCACTGATGCTTTTGGCTCTGGCTTGGGTGCTGTCCTTTACCAGCTTAAAGAGGGAGAGGAGAGGGTAATCGCATATGCCAGCGCAGGACTTCGGACTGCAGAGCGCAACTATCTAGCGCATAAACTAGAATTCCTTGCGCTAAAATGGGCTGCCAACGACAAGAGTAAAGACTATTTCTATGGCAATGAGTTTCAGGTTCGTACGGACAACAATCCCTTGACTTATGTCTTGACGACTGCCAAGTTGGATGCAACTTATCGTCGTTGGCTTGCTTCTCTTGCTGGATTTTCTTTAAGTCTGAAGTACAAGAGTGGAAAGACAAAAATAGATGCCGACACTCTGTCCAGGTTACCTTCAAATCGGGATGCAGAGTCGGTTTAGTTTAATGATGTTGTAAAGACCGTTTATCATGCTGGTGTCGTTTGTCCTGAACGTTTTGCTGCCATTGGGTGTGTTTTTTTCTCTCAGCAAGTTCTCAACCCGGCAGCTGATGCAGAGGTTCTTCAAGGCACATATTTGACTTTGATAGACCGGGAGGCAGAGCAAGGTAAAGATCATGTCATTGTTTTTTATCTTCTAAATGAGTCGCATGTTTGGACTCTAAGCCAACTTGCCTCAAAATCTTCACCAGTTAGAGAGCTTCTTCGTGAATGCAACTGTCTGTTTCTGAGTGATGATATCTTGTGCCGTCATGGAAAAGTTGCTAGTCAGGCAATTGAACAGTTGATTGCTCCAGAACACTTCCGTGATTTTGTTTTGAAAGGCAAGATGATGCTGGGCATCAAGGTCAAGAAAGAATGCTGCCAAGTTGGTTCCTATTGAGAGTTCTTGTCCTCTTGAAATTCTCTGTTTAGACTTTTTAACTCTTGATATATCAAAAGGCGATTTCGATTACGTCTTGATTGCTACTGATCATTTCACCCGTTATGCTCAGGAAATCCCAGGCATTAATGAAACTGCTCGTACCACAGCAAAGCCCATTTTCGAACATTTTTTTATCACTATGGGTTCCCGGCTCGACTTTACAGCGACCAGGGACGCAATTTTGAAAGCGCTGATATTTCCGAGCTTTGTTTTGTCGCCGGCACAGAGAAAAATCTGACTAGTCCCTACCATCCACAAGAAAATGGACTGGCAGGGAGGTTTAACAGGACATTAACGAATATGATTGGGACTCTGGAGGATGAAAAGAAACTGGACTGGCGCTCTCACAAGACATGATAGTACGGGGTTCCCCCTTTTAGCTAATGTTTGGTCGCCATCCTCGTCTGGCAATTGATGCGTTTCTGGGGATCGAACCTAGCCCCTCCAACAAAAAAGACCAGACCTATGTACAAGGTCTGAAGAAGCGGTTGCACTATGCCTACAGGACAGCTACACTTGTTGTACAGAAGCAGGCCAGAAAACGGAAGTATATGTATGACAAGAAGGTCAGGGATGTCAAATTGGAAGAAGGAGACCTGGTTTTAGTAAGAAACATTGGGTTGAAGGGGCGGCACAAGTTAGCAGGTTAGGTGATTACTTCCCTGTTCATTGTCGTCCTTTGCTGAATGACATGTTCATTGTGCATCTTTAGAAATAAAGTGTACAGTTTGATAATATAATTTCATAATAAGCATTAGAACATGTACCCTGTAAAATAACTGTTTTACCTCCCGTTGTGTTTGACAGAAATGTTGGGGCAACATTTTATAAAGAGGGGAAGAATATACAGACTCATTCTGTTACTAAATCATCTTACTTGTCTTTCTTCATCCTCATCCGTCTTCTTCAACATTTAGTAAAGTCCTTATCATTTTTAACTATCATTAAGCATCTAATTGTTAATCTCATCTTCGTATTCTTATTACTAAATTTTACTAATGCCAATCAAAAAACACCAATACATTAATTAATATGTACATCTCATCATATTGCATAACCCTTTATACTTTTGGTGTAGGTATACTGGACCTTTTTTGTCCGAATTAACCTTACACCTTTGCACCGGGACGCCTGCGCACTACATTAAAACATTCCTGTCGAGAGCCTCGTGTTTTTGTTTTTGTTTTTGTTGTTGTTGTTGTTTTGTTTTTTGTCTTGACTAAGAAATTTCTGTGCCTTCTGCGGGTAACTGGTTGCAATACGAATTGTTAAAACATATCCTTATTCATGACTCTATGCACCTAATTCCATGTTTATTCTCCTATACTCATATTTTGTCATTTCTTTTTATGACGGCACTACATTAAAACATTCCTTGCGAGAGCCTCTTGTTTGTTTTTTGTTGTTTTTTTGTTTTGACTAAGACTTTTTAATGCCTTCTGCAGGCCCTAAAGGACGAACTAAGAGTAGGGTAACATAAGGGTTAATAAGAAAGAATTATATGTTGTATCATACAAATAACAGTAAATTTAAATTCACAAAAAAAGCTTACACATTAAGTAAAATTGGTCTTCCGAAGTAAGTATTTTCCATACGAAGACATTTATTGTCATTGCGACTAAATGTGTTTAAAATAGCATATATTAAGAAAATGCCAATGAAGTTAATTAAAATCTGCTTCACGTTTAGGCTTCATAATCGGCCCCAGTTAATTTAATATATATATTTTGTAAATAAGAATACAAAAGTATCCCATAAATTTATCTTAAAGTAATGACACATTTAAGATTTAAAACAGTAGTTATTTGTAATGTTAACAACATACAAATTGATATCTTAAGAAAGAATAAACGAAATTTAAAGCGGAAAATATTTTCAAGTACGTTAATAATTTAATAATCTTCAAAATAGCACAAACAGAAGGAACATTGCCATTTTATCTGTGAATTCTTTCATATCGATAATAAACAAATCTGTAACAACTTTATGCGACGTATTCTTATTCATTGATTAGTCCTGATATATCAATTTGCACATTAAAAAGGACATTGAGTAAAAAAAAAAAAACAAGGGATACAGTTATTTTAGACACCTAACAAGTAATGTTTAGCCATGCCTGTTCTCGTTGACTGGCGATGTTTGATCCTCCGTGTTCCGGTAACGTTTTTGTGCCATCCCCGCTGTGACATTCAGTCGTCAAAACAAAGATGGCAGCTCGGGTGACAGCTCACGACAATACGATGACTGTAAAATTTGTGGCGGCTTCAAATTTAAATCATGCAATTTTAATTTACCTAGCGCAGCAGACACGCAGCTGACAAACGATGGCATTGTTTATGTTTTGTCCGAACAACATTTAAGGTATATTCTTCTTCTGACTTCCGACGAACAAAACGATCGTGATTTTAGTAAGTATCATTGCACCAGATACATCCGAGGGATAATTGTACCGAGGACGGAATTACCCGAGGTGTTCCGTTTGTAATGGTGTAAACCTTCCAAACACTAATGCAATAACATATTATTTATTCGCATGTTGTTTGTAGTTGTTAGAAATAGCATATGTGTTGATAGACACCAGCTGTATTTCTTTCACTATTAGTTGAATGCCAATATTCTGTGTTTTAATTGTACCCAATATCAGGTTAATAATTAAACTTCGTCTTGTAAATATTTGTTGGTTAAATACGCTTTCGAACTTAAAGAAACGCGCGTAGATGATTTATATTACATATATCAGTTTCTATATATTGAAGCACACAATTAATATACTGTAATTAAATTACCTTTAATAATAAAGTTCATCAACACATATACTACCAAACAAAAATAATATATTTGAAAAATGTAAGTTATCGTAAAATATGCATAGTTAATTCCTATATACAGATCAGGCGGAGTTTCCACATCACCGCGGATTTTTAAGGGCGGAAGGCATGAATACTTCAACAGGATGTACCTGGGTACTAATTTTTGACACAGAAGTGTATATAAGAACATATCATACATGCAGCTGGATTTCGCAGCTGGCTGAATAAAAACAACCGTATGTCACATGGTCATTCCACGCGTGTACACATTCCACCTTTGACACCTCTGAAGGGTGTCATGTGTTCAGAGATATAATGCATGCATGTACATTCTAGACACTTATGTTCATGCGAGTAGCTGTAGTAGTAGTAGTAGTAGTAGCAGTAGTAGTATTAGAAGAAGTAGTAGCAGAGGTAGTAGTAGTAGAAGTAATAGTAGTAGTAGTAGTAGTAGTAGTAGTAGTAGTAGTAGTAGTAGTAGTAGTAGTAATAGTAGAAGTATCAGTAGTGGTGGTGGTAATAGTAGTAGTAATTGTAGTAGCAGTAGAAGTAGTAGTAGTTGCAGTACAAGTAATAGAAGAAGTAGTAGCAGTAGTAGTAGTAGTAGTAGTAGTAGTATCAGTAGTGGCGCTGGTAGTAATAGCAGTAGTAGTAGTAGTAGCAGTAGTCGTAGTAGTAGTAGTAGTAGTAACAGTAGTATTTATTGAAGAAGTAGCAGCAGTAGTAGTAGTAGTAGTATCAGATGTGGTGGTGGTAGTAGTAGTAGTAGTTGTAGTAGTAGTACTAGTAGTAATAATAGTACCCGTAGTGGTGCTAGTAATAGTAGTAGTAGTAGTAGTAGCAGAAGTAGTAGTAGTATCAGTAGTGGTGGTAGTAATAGTAGTAGTAGTAGTAGTAGCAGAAGTAGTTGTAGTAGTAGTAGTAGTAGCTGTAGTAGTAGAAGTAGTAGTAGTAGTAGTAGTAGTAGTAGTAGTAATAGTAGTAGTAGTAAAATTGTTGATATGACAGTGGAAAAAATTCTGATAGTTTTCGTGATGAAAATGATGACAATGCTACTTATGGTGGTGATGATGATAATTGTGGTGTTCGTCGTGATGCTGATACTGCTGCTGCTGACATTGATACTGCTGTTGCGACAGATTGTGATGATTAAGATATTTAAAATGATATTCTTTAACGAAGCATTTTTTCAAACTAAATAAAAATCCCTTACTAAATTGCTTCAGTCGATTAAATAATGTGTCCGTATAAATAAGTGTAACAGACTCAATCTGTTACTAAATCAACTTAATTGTCTTTCTTCATCCTCATCCGTCTCCTTCAACATTTAAGATTTAGCCATTATTTTTAACTTTCATTAAGCATCTAATTGTTAATCTAATCTTCGTACTCTTATTATTAAATTTTACTTATGCCAATCTAAAATACATGTAGTTCAAACCTCATTATATCACTAGTACATTAAGTCATATGTATATCTCATCATATTGCATAACCCCTTATACTTTTGGTGTAGGTATACTGGACCTTTTTTGTCCGAATTAACCTTTTACCTTTGCATCGGGGTGCCTGCACACTACATTAAAACATTCCTGGCAAGAGCCTCGTGTTTGTTTGTTTCTTTAAGAGTAGGGTAACATTGGTGTCCAGTGTGGCTTTTGGCGAACTGACGAATTATCCTGTTTGTCCTGCCCGTCCTGTACTTGGTCTCGACCGTGGAGACGATGTTCGAGATTGGTACGGTTTGGGCCATTTGAGCAGGGTATGGTTTAAATTTAAACAGGGGAACCAGCCGGTCGTAAACATTCAATCGGAACTCCTCGGGTAATTCCATCCTCGGGACAATCTTTCCTCGGGTGGTGTAATGATACTTACTGAAATCATGATTGTTTTGTTTGCCGAAAGTCGGAAGAAGAATATGCCATAATGTAGTTCGCACAAAACATAAACAATGCCATCGTTTGACAGCTGCGTGTCTGCTGCGCTGGGTAAATTAAAATAGGATGATTTAAATTTGATGCCGCCACAAATTGAAGTTTTACGGGCATCGTACTGTAGTGAGCTGTTATCCGAACTGCCATCTTTGTTTTGAAGTCTGTCACAAAGTAGTCCAATTAAGGGAAATGGACGAGGTGATCTGACTACCTACATACATTCGGCCAGAACTTTACATCGCTTTTTGCACTATTTTGGGCAGTCCTAGGAGCTGACAGTAAGTATCGGGGTGATTACCATTAGTTTGAACTAAATCTTACCACAATACATAGCTAGTCACATGGAATGTATTAATATTTGCCTTGGTAAGAGATGTAAAACTGAACCGGAAGTGTGTTTTTTTTTTTGTCATCTGACTGTTTGTTTTGAATAAAGTTAAAGCAGACAACACCGAATTATATTGCTGAATAACACCTTGGACACCGCTACTTCTGTACAAGTGTTCACATTATATTATACTACAGTTTTTATGGTGTGAACTAAAGATTCACCTGGAGACTTGTGTTTAATTTATATTTTGATTGAACAGTTACACTTGGTGTTTATCAGAACTGTGGAACACTACTGTTGATTGACAGTTAAACAGTTTTATATTGGTTTTGGTATCATAAAGGATAATAATCTGTAATCAGTTAAGACTATATTAAATGTAAAGCAGACAGATCTTACATCGTCAAATCTTTGTCAATTACATTTTGATATAGACTTTTCCACATGATTTGCAATTCTATTTCCTTGTTAATATTGTTTTTTTGACTTGTGCAAGTTTTATGAACAGAAGTCAGGTCTAAAAATAGAAAAGTATATATTATTGCATTTAATTTTTAGTGTTAATTATAGACCTATCTATATAGAATAGTGTGTTTCGTGTATTCAGCTTGATCAATAATTTGCTTAACTTGTTCTTTGTTTAGGTTGCATTTATTGTGTTTCAAGTCACCAGGGCCAATTCCACTGAGCACTAACATCGTGATAACTAACAACAACTTAATTCACGTCATGATCATAACTGCACTCTAAACGTCTTACCTATCTAATAAATCTTTTGAAATATAATTGATTGTGTTTACATTCTGTTGGCCATCTAATATGACTATAATTATACATTGTTATCTATAACAAATTAAGATAGGACATATCTCTGTCAGTACAGCATGAACATTATATCACAATAATAATAATAATAATAATAATAATAATAATAATAATAATAATAATAATAATAATAATAATAACAACAACAATAATAATAATAAAGAGATATTAAACGGGCTGCCTTTAAACTTACGAAGAAACAGGATAAGCTGGCATATTATAAGAGTACTATACAGTTGATACAGGAATAATTTGTTGACAAATAAAATATAGACAAATAAAATATAAAGCTTGTAGCATAAGACAGTTAAACTTGTCATATACTCATTTCACATTTCATTCTGACTTGTGTATAGCAGCTCATCGTTTCACATGTCTTCTCTGACATCTCATATGATACAACATTAAAGTATCCAGACTATGTGAATTGAACATGCCATTCCAAGAGTGAGGGCGGTGTAACAGGTAGGTAATCATTGGCAATTGTTTTGAAGAAATAATGATTTTTTTCTTGATTTTCTTTTCTAATTTACTTTACTTATTGTACTAAAACTTGACATCAAAACAATTCATACTAGGCTTTTGGTTTGGTGAGTATGGTTACCTTGGTATGAAAGTGATTATTATAGTGAGAAGTATAACACTTTCCCAAAGAGAGCAATAAAAACATCAAAATTATACAGATTTACATTTTTCACAGGTCTGCAATTAGTTTTGTGTCATATTTGACTTAGAGTAAATTAGTTTATTATAATTCATTTTGGGTCATTTTGTTCGTGTAACCCTGGCTTGTTGATTTTCTTAATATGTAATTTAGAAGTTAAAAGAAAGGTTAAGTTAAATAGGTTTAGAAAGTGGAATTATCGTTGTTTTTCTGTCTCTTGCACTGCATGGTATGTTGGATATGTCTCATCAAAAGGGTAATCTAGATTTCTTTATAGACCAGTTTAAAGACCAGAAACATCTGGGAAGTGTCACGTCTTTGCAGTACGCTCTTCTGTAGGTGAACCCCTAAATGTTTCATCAGGAGAAAATGCTCCACCAAAACACATATCATTTGATAAGGACATTTTTAATGTCCCGCCTGGTCCTTTACCACCTACATCGTATACTCCTTTAGCAGCCGCTGATTCAGCGTCACCTATGTTGCCTATTGTTTCTTCAAAACCTATTCCTCTTCAGCGCTTGTCTTCTTTTTTCATCTCGTGGCCAATTATCGGTTAAGACTCATTATCCACCACACATTTCTGGACAGAATGAAGTCGGGGATATTTCTTATGAGGTATTCAAGCATGAGGTTATATGCTTACTCCTGGTGACATGTCAGTATGTGTCACTGAAGGTTTGGACGATGGATCACATTTCAGTGCCTGTCCGAGGGTGTTTAGTTTAAAACCTGGAAATGGACACAGCAGAGTTTCTGTTCGATTTTGTAACATATCAACCTACCCTGTCGCTTTGAAGCCAACGTCCCTTCCTTGCTCTTTGCAACAGGTAGATATTTTTTTTTCTAACAGTCATTAATTGTAAAGATCCTACGCGTTTAGATTCTTTTCAAGACCAAGCATCCCTTTTAGAACTGGGAATCAACTTATCAGAAGATGTGTATAACCCTAGTCAGGTTTCTTCCGTCAAAAGCTTTCTTTCAGGCTGGAAACACATTTTTCAACAGGTCCTAAAGATTGAGGATAAGCGTCTTCTGTCAAGCACAAAACTGAGTAAACAGATCATAGGCCCTTTAAGGAACCGTACAGGCGTGTACCACCCGGAATATACAAAGAAGTTCGACAGCATGTAAAAGAAATGCTTTAAGTTGTTGCTTTTCGAGAGTCGCACTCTCCTTTCTCTTCTAATGTTGTTCTTGTTCGGAAGAAAGATGGTACTTTTTGATTCTGCATCGACTATCGGAAGTTGAACTTACGCACTGTGAAAGATGCCTACTCACTTCCTCGGATAGATGAAACTATTTACCATCTTGCTGGTGCCAATTTCTTTTCAAAGTCTAATTTACGCTCAGGGTATTTGCAAGTTGAGATGCATTAGCAAGACAAGCATAAGACTGCATTTCTGTCGGGCTATTATGTTTCTTTGAGTGTAATAGAATGGCATTTGGCTTGACTAATTCTCCGTCAACCTTCCAGAGACTGATGAAGCATACAATGGGAGAACACATCATTCGTGAGTGCCTCATCTATCTAGATGGCATTATTGTCTTTTTTAGCACATTTGAAGAGCATTTAGACAGGTAAAGAAGGGTGTTTTCTCGTCTTGAAAAGGCTGGTCATAAGCTTAGATGTTTTAAGTGTGAATTCTTTCGTACCAGCATAACTTATCTGGGTTATGTCGTTACTGAACGAGGTATTGAAGCAGATCCGGAGAAAGTAAGTGCAATAAAGTCCTGGCCTTTTCCTTCATCTTTAAAAGAGTTGAGAATCTTCCTGGGGTTTGCAGGGTATTATAAATGGTTTATTGCTGGATTTGTTCAGAAAGCTAAACCTTTTAATGAGTCCTCCAAATCATCCCCTCTTTGGTGTTGGGGTCCTAAGCAACAAGAAGCCTTTGTTTCTCTTGTTAACAAACTTTCAAACCCGCCTGTCCTGGGTTATGCAGACTTTTCAAAACCCTTTATTCTTAGCACTGATGCTTTTGGCTCTGGCTTGGGTGCTGTCCTTTACCAGCTTAAAGAGGGAGAGGAGAGGGTAATCGCATATGCCAGCGCAGGACTTCGGACTGCAGAGCGCAACTATCTAGCGCATAAACTAGAATTCCTTGCGCTAAAATGGGCTGCCAACGACAAGAGTAAAGACTATTTCTATGGCAATGAGTTTCAGGTTCGTACGGACAACAATCCCTTGACTTATGTCTTGACGACTGCCAAGTTGGATGCAACTTATCGTCGTTGGCTTGCTTCTCTTGCTGGATTTTCTTTAAGTCTGAAGTACAAGAGTGGAAAGACAAAAATAGATGCCGACACTCTGTCCAGGTTACCTTCAAATCGGGATGCAGAGTCGGTTTAGTTTAATGATGTTGTAAAGACCGTTTATCATGCTGGTGTCGTTTGTCCTGAACGTTTTGCTGCCATTGGGTGTGTTTTTTTCTCTCAGCAAGTTCTCAACCCGGCAGCTGATGCAGAGGTTCTTCAAGGCACATATTTGACTTTGATAGACCGGGAGGCAGAGCAAGGTAAAGATCATGTCATTGTTTTTTATCTTCTAAATGAGTCGCATGTTTGGACTCTAAGCCAACTTGCCTCAAAATCTTCACCAGTTAGAGAGTTCTTCGTGAATGCAACTGTCTGTTTCTGAGTGATGATATCTTGTGCCGTCATGGAAAAGTTGCTAGTCAGGCAATTGATCAGATGATTGCTCCAGAACACTTCCGTGATCTTATTTTGAAAGGCAATATGATACTGGGCATCAAGGTCAAGAAAGAATGCTGCGAAGTTGGTTCCTATTGAGAGTTCTTGTCCTCTTGAAATCCTCTGTTTAGACTTTCTAACTCTTGATATATCAAAAGGCGATTTCGATTACGTCTTGATTGCTACTGATCATTTCACCCGTTATGCTCAGGAAATCCCAGGCATTAATGAAACTGCTCGTACCACAGCAAAGCCCATTTTCGAACATTTTTTTATCACTATGGGTTCCCGGCTCGACTTTACAGCGACCAGGGACGCAATTTTGAAAGCGCTGTTATTTCCGAGCTTTGTTCTGTCGCCGGCACAGAGAAAAATCTGACTAGTCCCTACCATCCACAAGAGAATGGACTGGCAGAGAGGTTTAACAGGACATTAACGAATATGATTTGGACTCTGGAGGATGAAAAGAAACTGGACTGGCGCTCTCACAAGACATGATAGTACGGGGTTCCCCCTTTAGCTAATGATTTGGTCGCCATCCTCGTCTGGCAATTGATGCGTTTCTGGGGATCGAACCTAGCCCCTCCAACAAGAAAGACCAGACCTATGTACAAGGTCTGAAGAAGCGGTTGCACTATGCCTACAGGACAGCTACACTTGTTGTACAGAAGCAGGCCAGAAAACGGAAGTATATGTATGACAAGAAGGTCAGGGATGTCAAATTGGAAGAAGGAGACCTGGTTTTAGTAAGAAACATTGGGTTGAAGGGGCGGCACAAGTTAGCAGGTTAGGTGATTACTTCCCTGTTCATTGTCGTCCTTTGCTGAATGACATGTTCATTGTGCATCTTTAGAAATAAAGTGTACAGTTTGATAATATAATTTCATAATAAGCATTAGAACATGTACCCTGTAAAATAACTGTTTTACCTCCCGTTGTGTTTGACAGAAATGTTGGGGCAACATTTTATAAAGAGGGGAAGAATATACAGACTCATTCTGTTACTAAATCATCTTACTTGTCTTTCTTCATCCTCATCCGTCTTCTTCAACATTTAGTAAAGTCCTTATCATTTTTAACTATCATTAAGCATCTAATTGTTAATCTCATCTTCGTATTCTTATTACTAAATTTTACTAATGCCAATCAAAAAACACCAATACATTAATTAATATGTACATCTCATCATATTGCATAACCCTTTATACTTTTGGTGTAGGTATACTGGACCTTTTTTGTCCGAATTAACCTTACACCTTTGCACCGGGACGCCTGCGCACTACATTAAAACATTCCTGTCGAGAGCCTCGTGTTTTTGTTTTTGTTTTTGTTGTTGTTGTTGTTTTGTTTTTTGTCTTGACTAAGAAATTTCTGTGCCTTCTGCGGGTAACTGGTTGCAATACGAATTGTTAAAACATATCCTTATTCATGACTCTATGCACCTAATTCCATGTTTATTCTCCTATACTCATATTTTGTCATTTCTTTTTATGACGGCACTACATTAAAACATTCCTTGCGAGAGCCTCTTGTTTGTTTTTTGTTGTTTTTTTGTTTTGACTAAGACTTTTTAATGCCTTCTGCAGGCCCTAAAGGACGAACTAAGAGTAGGGTAACATAAGGGTTAATAAGAAAGAATTATATGTTGTATCATACAAATAACAGTAAATTTAAATTCACAAAAAAAGCTTACACATTAAGTAAAATTGGTCTTCCGAAGTAAGTATTTTCCATACGAAGACATTTATTGTCATTGCGACTAAATGTGTTTAAAATAGCATATATTAAGAAAATGCCAATGAAGTTAATTAAAATCTGCTTCACGTTTAGGCTTCATAATCGGCCCCAGTTAATTTAATATATATATTTTGTAAATAAGAATACAAAAGTATCCCATAAATTTATCTTAAAGTAATGACACATTTAAGATTTAAAACAGTAGTTATTTGTAATGTTAACAACATACAAATTGATATCTTAAGAAAGAATAAACGAAATTTAAAGCGGAAAATATTTTCAAGTACGTTAATAATTTAATAATCTTCAAAATAGCACAAACAGAAGGAACATTGCCATTTTATCTGTGAATTCTTTCATATCGATAATAAACAAATCTGTAACAACTTTATGCGACGTATTCTTATTCATTGATTAGTCCTGATATATCAATTTGCACATTAAAAAGGACATTGAGTAAAAAAAAAAAAAAAAACAAGGGATAAAGTTATTTTAGACACCTAACAAGTAATGTTTAGCCATGCCTGTTCTCGTTGACTGGCGATGTTTGATCCTCCGTGTTCCGGTAACGTTTTTGTGCCATCCCCGCTGTGACATTCAAAGGAAAATCGCGGCGGACCCGCGACGGAGAGCAGCAGAACCTTCATCGCGCTGTCGGCGTTTATTTAAAATCCGTCTGCGTTGGACCATCTTAAAAAGCAAAAAGTCGCTTGGCCTGATCTGTACCTTTTACATGAACCGGAAATGCATCTCTTCATTTGTTAATATGCAGAGATCGATTTAAACACACTTAAAAAACAACAACATTAGATCACTTATATTTGAGAACAAACCATCTTTCAATCGTTCATGTATATCTCCTGTTTCATCTCTTTATTACTTTCCTTGAACTATGTGATAAAATGGAACAAATTAGTCTTGTAATTCGTACTACCATTATTCCACGGTAAGAATAGTGTTACTTTTATTATATTTTGCCCCAAACAACAACAACAACAAAAAAAAACAGCTGAGACAAAACAATTATGCACAGCCTAATGTCAAATGTCAAAACGCGAATCATTTGCCTGATTGTTTAAGAAGCAATAATTACATGTACTACTGCTTATATTTTCACAAGGCAGACTGTATGGCATTATTTCTAAGTGTTTTTGTTTTATGTTTGTTGCAAGTCCGTAGGATATTAATACAATTCCACACATGACTTTCTTCAATGACTATACCAATAATTATACTTATTCGAAGCGATCTTAGATCTTTAGATGTTTGTATATATGTGAAAGCATGCAAACGAGATGAGGTATTCTCTGAACCTCTTGCTGAAAGCCTCAGAAATGATACTTTTGAATATATACAGGAGATTAGATTAATACAATAATGTTCTATGCGTGACCTTGTCTCTGTATACGATGATAAAATATTTTAGTATCAATCAACACATGCTAAGCACAGTAGGATCACATAGCGTTTGATGAGATTCCTTTTTGTGGCTAATTGCAAATTATAACATAAAACACTGTTACATATTCTTGAATCGGTCACCCACCAGTCAAAATCCTCATCGCGGCTACCTGAAAATGTGTCCGAATATTTCTTGTTTTTAAATGAAATCAATATTAAAATAGAACTAAATGACAGCCACACATGATAAAAGGGCCTATTAAAAGTGTTTTAATTATTATATTCATTTTAAAGATAACTTCTAACGAATGTTTAATTAAGATAATAAAATATTTGGAACTTTACACTTTTAAATACTGTTACACGAACTCCGATGTCGACGCAGACACAGTCGGTTCTTTTTGACGGCTGACCATTCTAAGGCTGTAACTGTTGAGTCTTTTTGTTATATGAGAAATCAGAGATTTGTTCTTGCTTTCACATTTTGACTTACACGAGAATACCTTTTTCCTATGCCTTTTCAAATTCTGCTATATTTTGCAATATTTTGCAATATTTTGCAATACTGACCAGACGTTGTTATTTTTTATTCAATAAAAATATGGTCTGATCAATTTGCACGTATTGTTTAAAAACAAAAATGTGACAAATGTAGCAATGATGCGTTAACCAGTATGAGGAATTGATAATATGTATAATCTGAATACATGTACGTCTTAAACTCGCACAGATGTTTTCCTTTTTCAAATACCTAATTTCAATTTAAATGAAGAGTACTGACGATTCCCAATGTACAGAAATATTAAATTGGAGGGATTTCGATCCTATATGTTAGTCTTGACAAAGTATCTAAAACTGAAGCTTTAAAAGGTGCATCCGACATTTTGCCATAATCAAATATACATGTTAACTTGGTTTGCGGAAATTGTAAATAATTGTCTTCAAAAAGTCAAGATTTAGTCGAAGAATACTATCTAAATTGTAAGACGGTATAAATAGTGAAATAAATAGATATATATTTTATTCTTTCCAAAACTATAAATAAGTATGATCGAGATATCTGCTAAATATAGACATCGACGTCAGAGCTGTGTACCCGAATGATGATATAAGGTTAGAGGTCACATGGTTTTCCTAGTTTAAATATAACTAACTGTGTGTGACTCCGATATGAAATACCTGTTTGTAATGACGAGTGATGTGTTATGCTTCACTTTTCACATAAATGTATGACACCAATAATCAGCATTTTGGGAGATTTTTTCAGGCAACAATAATTTATTTAGTTCTTTGACAGAATAAATCTGGTCCAAATTATCGTATAACACCTTTAAAAGGTAAATAAAATACGGAAGATGTGGACTGGTTATAACATTTTTTAAAACTTGAAGCAAATATCTTCTGCGAATATCCAGTTAAGATCCGTTTACATTCTATCACGTGTAAAAAAGGAAATATTACATATTTCAAGTTTCAAGCTTTATTTGCCATGGCATGCCGTATGCATCAGATTATTATAACAGATGAACATCATTAACACATAAATGAAAGAACTGGTGTCATAAGTCCCAGAAACGTTATATACGCGATACAAAGTTGAAGATAAAATACATAAAACACGATAACAACCCTGGAATCTAGTCCATAAAGGGCACCGGGCTTCAGCGCGGACGCCACTATGTTGAGGTATTAAAGTATTTTGCAAAGATTGTAAGAATAGATCATATAATACTTTTATTTTTAAATACTACTTTTCCAAGCTCTTTTATTAAGAAAACGGGCGTGTTTGTACTGTTAGCTCTACTTCTACGTAAGGCATTTATTCTTCTTCTACTTAAAAAGAACAGTAAACAATATCAACCCAGTCTTACAGACTGAGATGTGATATATGCACACCGTGGATAATGACGCAAATGTGTATACTGCCACGGAGACCTCTCCAGGAGATGTTGCCATTCGTTGTGCGTGGCATTGAAATGCAACACCAGAAGTGTTCCGGATGACGACTTATTGTATGTCAGATCAATATCGAATACACTTCTATCGGAACATAACTCGCGTTTACGCTTCTTTTGTCTACCTTATATTTATCGTATCACAATAACACTGTACGTTTTCAAGTATATATTATTTTGACAAGCTTTCCAAGGTTTCGGTGCCCTTTTCGCTCATGTTAATTATTTTCAAGCATAAGCATGATCATATTTTAGATGTTTCGACTTTTCGGTAAATTGGTGAAAAGAAAAAATTCCCAAAAATCTGCAGAAGAAACTAAAGTCTTCTTTTGGTTGTTAATGTTAAGTAGTAAAGGAATTACTTTTACGCTATAATATAAAAAGAGCATGTTAAGTCCAAACACAATTTTACAGAGCTAGGCTTAGACCTTTTAATGGTAAACATGTATGCGAATATTGTTTTTAATTGTTTATTGGGTTTATTGTCACACAAAAGATATATCAGTTTTTGGAGACGGTGTCTACCTAAAGAATATATAGTGCTGCTTACACTGCACTGTGTTTAGCATGCCGTGAACGTCTTGCTGGACCCCACGCCAAGTCACATTATCCTGTCACCGGGCCATTCAGTCGTGGAACTTCTCAAATGTAGGGCCGACGCTCACCCGATTCCGCTATTAAGCAATGCCAAATCTAAAATGCAGCATCATCTTTTTTCCCAGTTTAAATGAATATGTAAAATGTAAAGTGGATGTGAAGGTCTGACAAAACTGATTGACGATGGTCTAAATAGTTTAGAGTTATAAATCAAAATATACTATTTTTCTTTTTGTGATACCTATCTATGTATACATACCACTTTTATTTTTAGATCCAATCAAGACAATGCTGGACACATTGAAGATCACAAAAAGCATAGATGAAGATTTCTTTTATTTGGTAAGTTTTAAGTACAACACGAAGCACTTGGTACATAATGATAAATGGGTAACATATCTCCGTCTGATTCGATATCTACATGTAGCCGAAATCGTCATCTTAAGATAAAGGGTCAATAAACAGTAATTACAAATCTTCATCGCGTCTAAACAGATAAATGTAGAAGAAATTTTTAATGATTCTATATGTTAAGTCATTACGAATCTTCAACTGTTTAAAAAGATTAAAGATAGATAAAATCTTTAATGGTTTTATTCGCAAATCAATATACAAGTATTACAAATGTTCATCGCGTCTAAAAGAATAAGGTTAGAACGGAATTATTGTTAGATTTCAGATGTAAGTCAGTGTACAGTCATTATAAAACTGCATCTGTGCAGAAAATATAGGATACATAAAATTCTTGATGGGTTTAGACGCAAATCCATAGCATCTAAACATATAAAGAAAGATGAAATTCTAATTGCTTTCATACGCAAATCAATATACAATCATTAACAATCTAACGATTTATTTCTGTCACTGTAACATAAAACATCATTGTCTGTTTATTATGTTTCATAGAGAAAGTAATTAATACTCATAAATCTATATACATTCCATAAAATTTCCCCAGAGTATTGAATCACATTTCTTATCAATTGTCCGAATATGGCACAATTATTAACATTGTCCAAATACAATTATGTACGTATAAACATTGTCTACAAGTTGGAAACGCAATGCTTATGTTTGTTTGTCACATGTTTTTATTAAACTAAATGTAGTCTTTATCCTCGCTCTGTTTCAGCTATATGAATTAGGTTAAATTATTACATATATGTATTTGAATATCTGATAAAAAAATTGTAAAAATCTGGGTACCTACTCTTTGCAACCCGCCGGCCATAAGTACGAATTAGGGATTCAAATTGTTTTATTTCTTCTTTGGTTGCTTCTTGTCCAGGGCTTAAAATGAATAGTCCGACATCACGTGGGTTTGACGAAATTGGTTGCTGTGTATTCTCTGTATGAGCAGATATAGACCGAGACTGATGTACTTGTATTTTGCTGGGGTCAGATTTTCCGGCAGTGGGGTTAATACTATTTGCCCGTGATGCAGAGGGTACAACTGAATGTTTATCTTGATGTGTTTCGTGCTGCATTCCACCGACCTGACTTATTTTTCTCCCCTTTCCATAACTTCCACCAATTTCAGTGTTTCTCTGTAATCCATCCGATACCAAAGCAGATGTTTCGAATAGAGTCGTTGGTGTGATTTGCGATTCATGACATTTTCCTGGAATACATACTCTTTGTGCCTCAGACTTGATTGCAGTATCTGGTATTTCAGGTACACTCGTTGAATCTACAAAAGACTCATGAGATATGCTGGACTGGTGAGTTTGCTTTACTTCTGAGGGGTCTTTCTGGCTGCTTTTCTTAACGTCTGTTTTTTTGTTGCCGTCCGTTCCATCTTTGATAAAAGATTTATCTTTTGTGCCAGCGACCTTGTCACACGTTTCATTATTTTCTTCTGACTCCAACTGGTTGTCAAAGTCTATACATGTTCCTTCTTTTCTACTTGTTGCTGGTTGGTAAAGGAACTCTGCATCTGTCGGGCGCTGGCGACCTCCTCCTAAAGGTGCACTCCTGACCCTGTCGGACTTAATCAGTGACGAGAAACATTGGACGATGCCTTTGCTCAACACACGTCCATCTTTACACAGCAGAAGACAAGGCCAAACCATGAAGTCGACATTCACCCCTGACTTGGTGAACACCTTGTATTTCGTCGTATCGAACGTATCACCATGCGTAATATCTAAAGTATCGAAGACCCCAGGTGGGTCCTGAATTGACATAAGGTAGCAGACCCTGAAACATTCTTGTGTGTAAGCAGACACATGCGGTGCAATGTCCCTCCATTCCACTGTGATCTGGAATACGCGGTCCTCGTATACCTGTAAGATATATTTTGTGTTTTAAATTGCATTAATAAGTATTTTATTGTTTGTTTCTATGGACTTTATTAATGACAAACCGAAATATGCTAAAGCAATATGTGACAGGCTTAAGGAACTTATATACAGATTATTTGGCATTGCGACATTGAGAGGTGATGAGTAATGAAGAACTATGTAAAAAAGTTAGTGATTCTGTACAAAGTAAATTTGAATATCCATAATAACACTTTTACATTGATTCTGTAAATTAGAATTAAGATTAATATGTTAGCAACTTTTTCAAATGGAAGTCGTACATATGTTGCTAAATCGGTATTGTGTCTTTTGAGGAAATGCTTACATTTTCGGCAGTTTGAAACATTATCATTCAAGGATAACGAACACAAGAACTGGGTAACAGTTCCTATGACATAAATCTTCTTCATATGTTGACATTTTAGTTATTTCGACACGTTTAAGGGAACAACCGTTAGTTGCAGGAAGATATTTAAACAGTAACGTTTCTCTCCAAATTACGCATGTTTTTCAATTGGAAGTTTATGTAAATAACAATATAAATGATCGGCTTCATTCTCGTACAAAATATATTTTCAATACACAACAAAAGAAGTTGAACAGTTTTATCTTAGTTCAGCTAAAGTCTAAAAACGCCTGTCAAACATGTTCTTTAAACTTATGTAAACAACACTGTTCATTGTTCTATTGTTGTTGTTTTTGCTGAGAAAAATGCAGAAAGTAGGTTCTTAGAACATTTCGACTTCTTCATACAGTCTTTACCAGCTTGTTGACGTTCGTTCTTTTTGCGTGATTATAAAAGTTATGTGGATTAATATTAATGCTTAAAACTAACTCGTCGATAAAATTAAGGGATTGTTTATATTTAGACAGAAAAGGACAAACATATAATTAAACCAAAATTAAATAAAGTTTATTTTTGTAGGTTTCTCGAACTGACTGCGACAGTTAGGTGGTACATGCTTGGTTTTGTTGTAGTTTTATGTAACATTGCGACCTGAACAATGTTACATTCAAGAATGGACGTAACTTGTATTGTAATTTTAATAATTTTCAATCTGCGCTTATCAGTTCCTTTGAATAAAGGTCGATCCTACGGAGGGATAAGTAATTATTATTTTGGTCAGCCTTCTTTAAGTTGTTTATTCCGGTGATATTACAGCCTTTACTTTTTAAAACCCAAAGACTTTTAAAATGCAGATTAAAAGTGAATAGAAAATCATACCTCGGTCTTGCTCGTCTACATTAAGTGGCAGTATTTTTCCAAAGCATTGAAATCATATAGTGGCATATTTTGGCAAATTGATAATTCATAGCTTTTACGAAAATTTCAGCAAAGTTTCACGAGCAGTTTTGAATAAGAATATATGACTACGTCCTATGAGCATTGCAACATATTCCAAACCCTGAAAAGGCACAGGACAAAGGTATTTCACATGCAAGCCAAGTTAAAAGTAAGAACAAATTTATGATGAGTCATTTAACGAAAAGAGCAATCCCGACACTTACCGCATTGGAACGGTCAGTCGGCAATATGAGTTCGTCATGATTTGTAATTAGTATTATGAAAGTTAATTTATTTGTCGCGATGTCAGATAGGTATCATAACTGGAAACTTTGCAAGTTTCTGCCATTTCTTAATCAGTTCGGTATGATTAAAAAAAATGCACATACATCTACGGTTCTTCCAGGACATGCTTCATAATGAATGCAACAAAAAATCAGCTTCATGAGAGAAAGTATTTAAATAGTTCGTGTTTTAAATGGCATTAGTTTTGTTTTCTTTTAAAGTGGAACGTTGTTGTTAACATGTGAAACAAAATGGCTCTGTGATACAACACCCTTTTTTAGTGTCGAGATGGGAGATCGAATCTACAGAATGACCATTTCATTAAAGATCTGTAAATAGTTTGTTTAATTGGAATCCGATCGTATTACTGATTCCTGATTCGTTATATTTTATATATTCTTTATTGTTTAAATTATACTGTAGTAGCATTTCATGAAAATAATCAACAATAGCAATGTTTGTACAACAAAATATTATACTATGGCATCGGTTTTGGCTGATATCTACATTTTGCTGAATGAAAACTTTACGATTAGGTGTAAAATTAAGTTGTAATTTATTCCCGTTACAGCCTGTCATAAACTTGTGAATGTTTATTCTTTGCCACTGTGTTGTGGCACATCCTATTTATTCTGTTGGTACAGTATTTGTACGTCACCTTATATTCTGTTTCCAATAAACTGTCACCTCCTTTCTTTCTGTTCTCTTTGATATACTTCAGCACAAAGTCCGGAATGGTATCTCCCTGCGATTAAGAAAAGATATATACAATATATATCATTGTCTTATGCCAAAAAAATTATTCATAGTAGTATTGATACAGTACAATAACAGGTTAATATACAATTTTTACCTCTTTACAGTTTAGCCGCATTAAACATTTACAGCTTACTGTGAAAGCATTTTATTTCGTGGGGCAGAAATTTCGTTGTTTGAAGAGGACGGGCATATTCGTGGGTACTTGATTTCGTGGATTGCCCTGCACGAAAATAAAAAGAAATACCTTTTTGACAGATGCGAAACTGAGGCCTAACACTAAAACAGGGTCAATTGCGAAACTACGGATTAGCGAGTGACTCTGCCTATTGTCGTACATCACGCCTGGTGATATTGATCCACGGCAGCCGGTCAGTGTTTTCACAGCCGAGTCTCACCAGACGACTTTTATGACACCTGTCAATTAGCGTGTCATTAAAGGGATCATATTCATAAAGATGTAAGGGGCGCGGGTTCTTTTAAGGGTCTAATTAAACGAAGCCATTGACTGTCAATTAACGCCAATTAGCGTACTATGCAAACTGACACAAAACAGACCCTTGAGTAAACACCCTACACCTATAAGGTTTATAGTGCTAATGTATATATTACAGTATAAAATTACTTAGCATAGATCGTTTTTTATGATTAAATGGCTTATGTTCGTAAACATGTTTTATCGTTCTATGTCAATACAATGTAAATAAAACGTGTGGTGAAATCGTCTGTTTGTTTGAGCTTTATGTCCTGTTTAGAAAAAATATGTTGACATGATTTACAAGTAAATCTAGCATTCGAAAGTCTAACCGAGGGGATTTTATATCGTTGGTACTTAAATTCGTGGATTGACATGCCCACAAATTCCACGAAATTAAATGCCCCACGAAATAAAATGCTTTCACAGTATTTCCTTTTCACAACTTAATTTCTTTTAAATTTATGAAGAGCTATCTGTATTTTGTAAGCGTTTTGCATTTTTTGAAAACTGATATTGGATTACCAAACTAATGTTATATGTACATGTTTTTATCTACCGTGTTAAATAGTATTACCTCGTGTACCAAGAGCGTTCTCTTTAGTTCTTCCATCTTTCTCTCTTGTAGTTTTTCGCAATATCGATGTGTTCCCTGGTAAGAAATTGTTAAAATAACAAAGTCATCATAGTCATCATCATCATCATCATCATCATCATCATCATCATCATCATCATCATCATCATCATCATCATCATCAACAACAACAACAACAACAACAAGTCATTAACCCACCACATTGATTTACATGTTAGTGATATTAGAAAGAATAACCGTTATATGTTGACATCTTATGTTTGTCACGACCTGGAATTTAACACGAAGCCTTCCGTACCTAAACGCTTTACGTCTTTGCTACCAGGCTCAGTCCACCATTAGTATGACTAGAAAGATCAAAGATGAATTACATCCAAGGCGACCCAGAGAACATTTACTTTAAACACGAAGAAGACTACACTGGGAACTCAATACCTTTTTTACTATGTCGATTCATTTACATTAATATATGAAAGTAACCAATCAGACTACTTGGCTCTACTTCTTGTTGTCTGCAACTTGTGTAATTGCAAGATGCATTGTTTGGTTCTTTTTGTTAAGTAAGACCTCAATAAACCGCTGAGAATTGGTAGTAATGCCTGCAATAATTCATAATTGCAACCTACTCTTCATCATGGCAAGGTACAATGTGAAGAAGCAGTAAACTCGATTATTGTATCTGATCAGTGTTTTACGGAACATCGATTCCTTGTAAGTGCCTGGTATTGCTTGCTGCACTGTCGTTTCCGTAAAAATGCACTTCATAAGATGCCAAATCATGACCTTATCCAGATATTTTAGTTCTATCTGACAGAAAGCGACAATAAACTGTCGGACTGTCTGTCAAACTGTTAATACAAAGCAAAGCGGCTGAACATAACAACGAAAATCCAATATACGCAGTTACTAAGGCGTAATATAAGTAAATTGAGGATTTACTGTCGTTATAATAGCATTATAGATATTTAATTTTTCAAATACGCTGACCGATACAAATAGTGTCAAATAAGTAACGACCACGTAATGTTTGTGTTGGAATATCACAGACAACCGCAATATGTCCCCAAATAAGGCCGAGACTCGAACCTTGAACCCACGAGGTGAGGGGCTGTGGAGCTACACGTCAGCGACGATATATGCTCTACATCGGGCGCTGCGTCTCTCTTAGATTAATGTTTATAAGTATACTTACTATAAGAATTTCAAGCAAACACTTGATTGCCTCGATTTCAGTCTTCTTTTGTGTTAGTAACTTGAATGCGTCCGTCCATTTATTGTCGTAAAGTTCGCTGAACATTTCCGCTAGCTTGGTCGGGCGGTTTGCGTCGCTCAAATCGGCTATATCTGGGTTGTCATTCGTTATCTTCATTTCCATAATAGCGCTTAAACTGTAATTGTACAAATAAATGTAGGTTTATTGACCACTCAATAAATTGAGAGTCCGTGGCTCATTACAATACAGATAAGTCAAGTACAATGTAAAGTATCCTGATAATATGTCTTTTTAAGGTGTAACACTAAACAGTCAAGTGACATAAAAAGGTCTCAGTTTTGTCGAAGTCACTTTGTGGAAGGACTGTAATATTAAGTCATGATCATTTACATTTACATTTTTATTTTTTTTATTTTTTTCAAATAAACTGCAACTTGTGTTGTTTCTTTTATCAATTATGAGTAACTTTAACCAACGTCATTTGTTTTTTATATTTGCTCCAAGTAAATTTGGAAAAAAGAAACCACGGGTGTAAAAATTTGCTATCAGAGAGTGGTTTATCCAGCCAAAAGTTTGAGAAACGAGTATTAAACTCTATACTTCCTCGAAACCGTTTGAAACGTCTGACAGAATTTTGTAACATTTAACATCTACCTAAAACTTGAAGAAGGCCTAGGACAGCCGTGCATTGAAGCAGCGTGTTTTTTTTCACTTTTTATGATGTTTAGGCATAATTTATATGCAAATTAAGGGCAAAGTTTAATGCTTAATAGTTACACACTTTTATATAAGGAAATTGAAGTTTCTGGTAGGACTTTAATGGTGGACATTATAATAACAAGTAAAATACGATTCTGTGAGCATGACGTCGGCCGAAGATGGAATGTATTTATGCCATGTGATGTCATCCAATTTTTCCTATTATTACCTTGGTCTAGTTTCGTTATCCAATTGTAGGAACTCCATTTTGCTTTCAAAGTCTATGTGGTCACTTTCTTTTTACTTGCTTCTTTATGATAGAGGGACGCAGCATCTTCATTGTGTTTCATTTGCTTTACAAATGACCGGTGGTTTGCGTTTTTTACAACTGTCTCATGTTTGATTTCAGGAATTTGTATCCCATCTACATGAGGTGTCTTTTCACATGACTCAGCAGACGCGCTGGATGGAAAATCTACGTTTTGTTCTTTCTTGCCATCATGACGGCTCATCTGATTGTATGTCCTTATGTTGTCGTCCGGTCCATGTTCGATTAAAGATTCATCATTTGCATCAGCGATTTTGTTACTTTCTGCATCATAGTTTGCGAAGTCCATTTTACTTTCAACCTGTATACTGTAACTTTCATTTCCAATAGCTCCTTGTTGGTTGAGGAACTCTACATCTTCGTTTTGTTTCGTTTGCGTGTTTCTTCCTTCATCGAACCCAAAGATTTCGGGATCTACACTTACAGTTGCACTCCTGACATTGGCGGACTTTTTCAGTGGGATGAATTGGACGACGCCTTTACTCAAGACACCGCCATCTTTACACAACCTGAGACAAGGCCAAACAACGAAGTCGACCTTCTCGCCTACCTTGGTGTACGCCTTGTAATTCTTCGTATCACCATGCGTGATATCTAAAGTATCGAAGACCAGAGGTGGGTCCTGAATTGACATCAGGTAGCAGACCCTGAAACATTCTTGTGTGTAAGCAGGCAAGTGGAGTGCGATGTTCCTCCATTCCACGGTACTCTGTGATAATCTGGCCTGGTATTCCTGTAAGGTTAGTATTCTTATTACTATGGATTTTAAGGTTGACAAACAGAAACAGTACTAGATCATTTGCTACATTTTCAAGAAACTGTACTCATAGTATTTGGCATTGTGAGTTTGGAAGGTAATAAATAACGAAAAACTGTGTAAAAAGATGGTGCCATTATATAGAAGGTAAATTGGCAGATGTATAATGATATGAAAATGTACTTTGATTAAATGTACTGGAGAAGAATTTAGACAAATATTTTACACTCCTTCAATGAGAAATGAAAGATATGTTGCTAAATCCTTCTTAAATCAACGAAACTGGGTAACATTACCCTTGTGTTAAATACAGGTCTTCGTCATATGTTAAACTTGTGTGATTTATTCCGACATGTTTTAGGCAACAATTGTAAAATGAAGGAAGAGAAGATATTTGTCTAGAAATTATGCAAGTGCTCTACTTAGTAACCTACGTAAATAAGAATATAAATTATCGTATTATTTATCGCAAAAATATGTACATCTACATAAAAGGAAGCTTAACTAAGATCAATATGAGTCATACTGACAGACAGCTAGGCAAGAATGCTATGTATTCCCTGCCACTGTGTTGTCAAGCTATAGTAGTAATACAGTATAGCGTAGCAAATCCTTTTGATTATGCTGCTACAGTTACCTTGTATTCTGTGTCCATCAAACTAGTAGCTCTCTTCTTTCTGTTCTCTTTGATATACTTCAGCACAAAGTCCGGAATGGTATCTCCCTGTAATTCAGAAATAATAAGCATACTTGTCATTTTCTTAAGCTTAAGACATTGATTTATTCCAACGGACGGCGGAATACGTATTCTATATAATCCATGATAGAATTGATATGCCGTGCAGTTTCATATTAAGCTTTGTCATCTTTACATCTTCATGGCAACATTAAACAAATATTATTTATTTCCTTCTCAAAACTTTATCTATTTGAAATAAAGGATGTTGTTTCTGCAGTGCACTTTGCGGACGTCGTAGAAAGCTTTTATAGTACTAAAACTGGAAAATGGAAGGCTTTTATTTACTCTGTTAAATGGCATTACCTCGTTGACCAAAAGCGTTCTCCTTACTTCGTCACTCTTTGCCTGTTGTCGTGCTTCGCAATATTGTTTTATGTCCTGGTTAAAAAAACAAAGTAAAAAAATACATCGTAATTATCAGTATTAACATCGTCATCATCACTTCTACTACTACCACCTCCTACCACCATCATCATCATCATCATCATCATTATCATTATCACCATCATCATCCAAGAAAACCTGTTACAAAGCAACCACTAGGATTTACATTCAAGCGATTGTAGAAAGAAAGTCATTTTCTTTTTACGACTTTGGTAAGTCGCGACCTGGGATTAAACCCGAAGGCATCCGGAGCCGACGCTTTACCTCTTTGATACCAAGGTCAGTCCACTATTATTATAATGATGACCAAATCCAAATACTTAGTTCTCCCTTACAGAGAGCAGATAATTATGCGTCAGGCTGTTTATCAAATTGTGACTTCCAATGTCGTTTTAAAATTTTACTGAGATATGTACTTGTTTTTGGATACGCGTTCCGATACAAACAGTGCCATGTCAACATCGACCAGCACTAATATTAAGTGCTAAAATGTCTCAGACCATCGAAATTTATCCGCACACGAGAGTTCTCGCCCCTATCGAGACTCGAATCCACGAGGTGATGCTGTAGAGTAACAAATCAGCGACTATATCTACTCTACCTGATGCGCCACTTCTTACTAAGATCAATGTTAAGAAGAACTCTTACATTAAGAATCACTAGCAAGCATTTGATGGCAGCCGTCTCAGACATCTGTAGTGTTAGCAACACGAATGCGTCCGTCCATTCATTGTCGTAAAGTTCGCTGAACATTGCCGAAAGATTGGTCGGGCGGTGATCATCGCTCAAATCGGCAATGTCCGGGTTGTCATTGGTAATCTTCATCCCCATGATAGTGCTCAATCTGTGATTGTGTGGACAAATCGAGGTAGCTTTATTGTCCACACAATAATTGAATTGTCAGTGGCTCATTGCATTTATCAAGTACAGGTTTTCCAAGTACATCTTCCTGATAATATATCGTATTATAGTCTAAGTTTCCAATATCTCCGACGTCATTTTCTGAAAGGACTAACACGTTAACTCGTTCTTATTTACAAATGTGTATTATTTTCCGTAATTAAATAAACTGCAGTGGACTAAACTTGAGTTGTTTCTTTTATCGATATAGTAAAACCGGAAATCTCATGTGTAAAATGTTATTGGTTAACTATCTGCGAGAGGTTTATCTAGCCGAAGATTTGAGAAAATATTGGGTATATATGTCTGTATTGTCTTGAAATGTTTTAAAACGTGTGACTGAACGTTGCAATATTGAAAAGTTACCCAAACATGGCAGAAGGCCTAGAAAGGACGAGCATTCGGCCAGCGTGCTTTCGATGATAGCAAACATAATTGATGGGCGACTTGTCAAAAAATATCAATGCTAAGTAATGCCGTCGATTTTATCAGGACATTGAAGTTTCTGGCAGGATTTTTATGTTTGACATTTTGATAGCAAGTTAAATACTACCCCTGTAAGAATAACGTAAGACGACATTGGAATTAATTTATTCTACAGGATTTCATTTTTTTATTTAGGTCATTATCTTGGTCTAATGTGGAAAGGTACAACTGATCAACAGCACTGGTTCGAACCCGTTAAGTATTACGCAGTTATTTAATTACAAATAATCCCTGAAAACAAAGACACGATGTGAATAAATGTCGCTTCTTTTGTTATATTGTTTTTATTAATAGGTAAAAGATTTTATACATTGTTTTGTTAATACAAATGACCAACGCAGGTTTGAATGCTATAATTATTATCGTATAAGATGTCAAAGAATGGCATTGCTTTATTCCACCAATTATTTTAATTATGCTGACATCAAACTATGTTTATAAAATTGATGTAGATATTCAGGGTAGTTTTGTTGGCTAAAAGTTCTAAAAAGTTAGAGACTGAGACAATAAGAGACTCAGGTGTTTTTGTGTCGTCACCTTACCCGGTTTATTTATTCAGCGATTATTTACGTAAGCCATTGTTTGTATTTTTGGAAGCATTGAAATGACACTCAAAGAAATAAAATTTTGGTAAGGTGCGTACTATCATATGTGCTTGAAATACAAGTTAAGCATATCACCACCTTAGTGTTAAGGGTAAAGTTTGCCAAATTTCGATTTATTAAAGGTTGTTAGCTACATGTTCTAATCCCAAGCTTTAATGGGTTTCTTTCCTTTACTTTGATAACAAAAAAAAAAAAAAAAAACGTTTGGACACACTTTTTCCCATGGGACACAGTTTGTGTGATGGTATATATGTTTGTACAAATCCCATTTCTTCAGCACAAGAACAGTCTCATTCGTATGCATTTCTAGTCACTATGTTAGAAACACTTATGTTCTAGCGAAAAAAGTAAACAAATAGTTATTTATTTCCAAATCATTTAAAGAATAAAGTGAACTCCTTTATCGAAAAGGCGTTACACGTGAATTATATATATTTTATTGTAATAGAAACAAGAGATGAAATAGAATCCACAATGTTTTATTGTTTAATTTCAGATATTCATAAAGCAAAAGTGTGAATCGCAAATAGATTCGAACCTGTGACTTGAACTCTTAGGACATCTGCTCCATTACAATATTTATCGTAACTGTCAATGAAAATCTGTTTACATTAAATCTGTAAAACATCCGATACTTTACGGAAACAAATGAGGTGTCGTTTCAATATTGCCATATTATTCAGTCTTTTATATAACTGTATTTCAGCCAAATGTTTAAACATGTGTCGACATGTTTACAGAGGCGAGATGGATTTGTACGCATTTAAGTCAGCAAAGTAACATTTTAGAAGTTCCGACAGTTAATGTGACAGAAGGAGATGGTTAAAGCAAGTTGGAAATACAAGAAATAAAGCGGAATGTGAAAGGTTGTATCAAGAGGAAAATATAACATAACAAAGAGGGACGAAATGTGTTTTTAGCAAAGAGTAAGTGGACATCAAACGATACGGATAAGATAAAACATGTATGTACCGCAATATTGTTTCATTAAGTTCTTTTTTTCAAACCATCGTTTTCTTGTGTTAGGTGGCTCACCAACTCCTTTTGGGTATTCAGCTCTTTGGTAAGGTTCTAAAATGTAGCGGAGATATATTGTCAAATATAGCGTGTTGATGTTTAACTCTGGGTTAGAATTATACAATATAAGACAAAATACCCGCTGGTAAACAAGTCATTTGATTATTCTCCACCACTATGCCGTTAATATTTATCAGAACACGGCAATTGGGCTTATATAGATGATAGGATTAACATAAAGTTTAAACTTGCATCGAATATTTGCAGAAAAGTATCTTGACTGATCTTTAAGGGAACTGTAATTTTTAACTTTTTTTTAAACTTTAACCAGAATTAAATATTAAATTATATTCAATTAACTTACTAACTAATCCTCAAAACTTGTTAAGACTAGTTTAACTTAAAAACCCCAGCTCAAATTGTTTGCTTTTTTGTACTAAAATCTTTTGTGAGGACCGGGATTTTGTTTTCTTTTGAAATTGTTATTAAAACAAAAACACTGTTCACATTGACAGAAAACCTTTGACGTGAGAATCGATATAATTCGCGAACTCTGGAAATGTAAAGTGTCATATCTTTATTCTCGCTTAATACTGTCTTAAAGCTGCTTAGTTAACACAGACCTTGTTCAATTATAAGTATTTAATACGTGTTTTGTGATACATCATTAATGCAAAAGATAACAATCAATACTTAAATAACTTCGCAAGTGACCGATATCATAGTGGTTACTGATGCGACAGTTACAGGACAAACACGTGCATTAAAATATGATCATTTTTAAAAGTATGTCTCTTTAATTCGTCAATATTTGATACTGCACTTGTGCGATACTACTATGGTTAGTATTACTTTGCTTATACCAACCTTTCATTATTTAGACGACTAGATCCTTTAGTTTAACGAAATGTGATTGTGTTAATTTTTACCAAAACAAGCAAAACAACTCACCGCTATCAATTGTTTTGTTTCCTGTTGAGCTGCGTAACAATAGTCTCCCATATTCATGAGATAATTAAAAAAGGCAGCGTTTTTCGGTAAATCCGCATCCATCTTGAAAGGCGTTGTGTATTCTGCTAGGTTAAAACAGATAAAGTCAATGTACTCTGGTTAGAGTGGCTATTACAGGCGTATGTACCGGCATTAGGAGATAATGTGTTGTCACTTTATCAAATAAAATAAAGGGTTTAATCAAGTACTGTTTAGCTGCTACCTATACAATATCAACTGAATCTGATACAGCTCAATACTGATGCGACCAAAACACGCGGGGTTCAAAAGTAAATTCCAGTTATTATTTAGCACCTAAACTAGTTATAGTAAAGAGCTCCGCGATAATCGAGCTTGATTTATTTCGTCAACACTACCCATTGTGACCTGATTTTAAATCCCTATTGTAAACCTGACATAGAACTGGAATAGAGCTGCAGACGACAGCGAGACCCGGCGTTTATAGCTACTATATCGATGTAGTAGTTAATGCATAGTCAGTTGGACAGTCATTTTCATAACGTGTTTCAGCCACGTTCTGCCTCTTCAGTCAATAAGTGACATTCCTGTATGGCGATGTGATGCATTACATGTATATAATCATCACACAATATAATATTAACTTGAATATCTATTTTAAGCAGATTAAAAATAGAAACTTATTGTTAACAAGCGATCACCCCCAAACCGGTTTGGAGTAGAAATACATGACAAGACTCTTTACAAGATTCTAATCAACCTATTTACTTCGACCATGAATCCGTTTTTCAGCATTTGCTTTGATTGTAACGTTCTTTAAATGCAAACAGTGTGTGATAAAATATGAGTCCAAAGCTCGGTAATTACATTGACATTTATGACATGTATACACAAATACAATATTCGTATATTTCCATTAACCCCCAAACATCGAAACCGAAAGTGGTAAAATATAATTTCTCTTTATATACAGATGTTTTAATTTACAATATACATGCAGTCATATACTCTTAGAGAGCCATGTTGTCTTTTGTTTATAGATTCTGCTCAGATCATTGTACTTGAACTATTTTATATGAAGTAAAATGTGCTTCTGAAATCGAAAGTGAAATGAATTACGATAAATGGCCGAAGTTTTTGGTGAATCTTAAGTGGTGGTTACATAATTTGAAATACATGTAAGGAAAAATCTTACCTTAATGTGTTTTTCAAAGTACCTAACGCATACGACTGGTACAAAAGACACCTTTATTTCGTGAGCGAACGTCAAGTTCAATGATTTACATGCTTGCTGAGACATGCGGCTATGAATAGAACACTGATTTTTCGAAAAAACAACTCTTGCAAGAACTCATGTCACACCTACTGTTACCTTTGTTCAAAGACCCTCATATGTTTGTTTTCATTGTGTATGTGTATACTTGGTTTGTGACAAGTATGTATGTTGTACATGTTTATAAACTTCTGAATTTATACATAAAGGTGTAAAAATTACTTGTACATATTAATATCAACAACTCATACAAACCCATTTACATTACGATATACAGGTATCTGTTTTGCGGTCATAAAATCCCCTAAAGACTGATTGGAATTCAGTATACATTAAAAGTGAGAATTTTTACTATAAATAAAACCAACAAAGAAACTCGTCATGCGTATAACCCTAACTCGACTACTTGGCAGCATTTTAACAGGTACGTACAGATTTAAAACTACATAATAGCGACACAGCTAGAGAATCGATATAACCAGTTTAACCGCTCGCAACAATTGAGCCATCCATGTGTGCACTTAAAAAAAAATATTTAAGTGGCGTCCGTCCTGTCGATAATGCCATGTGTTTAAGATTATAAGTATCAATCAATAGATTGATATTATGCACAAACATTCAAAACATTTTACATCACCAGTCAATACTATGGAACTGAAATAAATGAAAATAATGAATAAGATTCGTTTAGAGAACATATTAACGTTGAGAATTGTTACTATAATTAAAACCAAAATAAACACGTCATGCATATAACTCTAACTCGACTACTTGGCAGTCTTAAGTAAAGATTTATAGGTGGTATCCGACAGTTTAGATCACATATTGTATACTCAATAACAAACTTAGTCATTGTTACCTGAAATGGTCCTGCAAAATGCTGTTTATTGGTGCCCTTGATCTGTGTAACGTGTAACTCCTCACTTGTCATCACAAACAATTATTTTCTATGCGAGCCACGCTGCACAGTTAGCTATTTTAAACTAAGAAAACCACGTGGTCGCTTACTTTTGAGATCATTTTACATGAACATCGGGTAATCAGCTCTGACGTCGATATCTATTTTTAGCTGAAATCCCCATCATACTTATTTATAGATTTGAAAACAAAAGACATTTTAAGCGATACATTCCACAATTTGAACTGTCTTACGATTACGCTAATGTTATAAATAGCCTTTACATAAATTGAGGTATAACTTTATGCAGTAATAGTGCAAACCTTCTACATAACAGCGGTAAGATGTGTTTATCTGTAATAGATATAGGCAAACTGTATAATACCACCTTTAATTCTACACACCAGTGACACAACTGCGAAATCGATATAACCAGTTTAACCGCTCCCAACAATTGAGCTATCCAATGCATGCACTGTGAAGAAATCCATATCTAAGTGGCGTAGTATACAGTGTACAGCAACAGTTTGTTATTACGCACACACATTCGAATCAGATATTTTATATCATCAGACAATACCAAGCAACTGAAATAAATGAAAATAATAAAAAATATCAGTTCAGAGAAAATATACCACTTCTCTTTATGAAAAAAATTGCAGTTTAAATAAAAAATTTATTATGTTATAGATCAGGTACTTCCCTCGTGTCTCTGTCGGTGCATAATATGAAGGCAAGGATTTCTGGTGGACTTTATGACAATCGTATAATTCAATGAAAAGCCAAATTATGGATCAACACAGGGAAATCTAATATGATATAAACTCATACAAGAACACTATCCAAATATACCTTTAGAAATGTGCACGGTCTATAAAACCGCTTTTTGCATTTATCATATTTCCCAGATCGGTAAATAAAACATGGCTTTATGCAAATATATCGCGTTCTCTGATTGGCCTGATCCCTGAGGATATTTTGTTTTCATCGCTCAATAATGGTCATAATTGCGATACCCTGCTATTTTGGGTGAAGGATGACCCAAAACAGTTGTAAATATAGTGTCATCCCCGTCACATTATATCATCATAAACGGGAGAAGAACCAAAGAATTATTAGACGAACATGATTTTCATTTTATCACAGTCTTAAAAATGGTTGGTTCTAACTGTATGTTGTATTACTGATGTGCGCTGATTTCTAACCATTCTCTTAAGGGCAATACCTATCTAATATGTCAGTTTAATTTACCACCTGTCGGTTTCATCGTATTTCTCTCTCTCAAGAACGACAACTCTCTAAAACGGCTACCGTCACTCATTTTTACTTTCGTGTAGTTTGAGTTCCCTCCCTTGAGCGACCTTGATTTGTCTCGCCAGTTGTCGTTAGCCCTCGACATCTTCCGTAATGCCGAGTGATATAAGAAATTTTATAAATGAGCTACAAAAGTTATTCGTGACTGTTTCCCGCGTATACGCCTATTCTCATGTCGAAGGGAACCACTTAGTATAACTTCAAACCAACATTGTTTTCACACTTTTCATTTTTGTTTTTAATGTCTTAATATTAGGACAATTGTTGCAACAAACGTTTGCCGACTAACACACGTTAGCCAATTAAGGTAGATAAACCAATCAAGAACTTTATTAGTCAAGAAGCGACTTTTTAATTGTACCAATCATTCGTTGATTGGTAGGTGGGGTAATTCTGGATCGAATGACTGCTGGACTGAAATGGTCATCAGTGTCATCAGTGTGAACAACAGTAATGGCGAGTTTTCTTATAAATGCCCATTAGCTACCTTACAATGTCTTAAATCTCTTCATTACTGCTGTAAACTACTGCTGTAAACTGTTCAGCTAAAATGACCTAAAAACATAAGTATTTCTGTAACTTGAACAATGTGTAACTGTTGTTAAGCTCCTTGACTCTTGGAAATTAGGCTATTGCTGATCAGTTTGGGTGTGGTAGGGCTCAGGTTCATGTAATACTTAACTGCTTGGGTAAAATTTCTGACTTTAAATATTAAATATAGGTGTATAATTGTCCATTTAGAAATAATCAGCAAAATTCAAATTCTCAATTAAGGTAAATTTATTTCTTAAAGCAAATAATGACTAAAAACTTACTAAATTAAAAGTTAAAAATAAAACAAAACAAGCACGAATATAAAGAATAAATGAGTAAAAATAAAATGAAGATGAAAAAATAATAACTAATTGCACAGGGCATAACCATAATCATAATCAGTTCATGTCAATAAACTGAACTAAATAAAAAAATATTAAAAATGCAAAACAATTTACTTATATTTTTCAAACGGAAGAAAACAGCCAAAATAGTTTAGTTTTAAAACCTTTAATACTACTGATACTAAAATACTTAAGCATATATAGGTGTTAACTTCTCTAGAGCAACAACATCTCTTAATTAAACCATTTTCTGTCCTTCCGCTCGATGTTGCAAAGTGAGCACTGAGTAGAACAATTTGCGTTGATGGAAATCTTGTAATGGTGACACAACTGAGATTGAGAATGTGTGTAAATGATGTGTGCCATTTGTTCACACAGCTTTTAATAAAAGGTTGATATGTGATCAGTGCATAGTCAAAGACATCTTTAAGATGATACGCCATTTGACGTTTGTCTAAATACATGTTAGTTCGCTTTATTTCCGCAATGGATCTGGCCCAATTACGGTATGATAGATTTCTAGAATGATTCATCATTATGCAGCCTGCTATTCCACTAATTTGCATTAGAAACTATGTCGTGATCCATCCATGTAAGGTCACGTGGTAAACTCCTACCATTGATTCTGAATAATATCATACTATGCTGCTTGTACATATATCTGGTTCACCTAATGAAACATGTCTTTGTTTAAGTACACAAAACACCAATCATGGAGCGCTTAGCAAGACATTTAAAGCACTCCATATATTGTTTGCTTTTTATACTCCTTATTATCTTTATTTTATAAAGTGTTGATTATCAACTTAAAAGATGGAACTTAAATGGAAATACAGAGAGGTCAAACATAAACTATTTTAGCTGGGTTTACTCTTCTCTAAACATTATGCTTTGACCTCTTATACTGACAAAGATAGACTTAGCATTATGTTGCAATGTATTTATCCTCACTTATATCTGTTTTGTTGACATAATTGAAATAACATGTTATTATTCGTGTTATTATTTCAGATAACTTTTTTTTATTTCAGTTTTTTTTCCAACAGATTAGATACATATTCTCGATATTTAATTATAAGAATATAACATAATGTAATGTCTGTATGTACATTGCACATATTTGCCAACTATGTGTTGCACTGACTTTATATTACACTTGCAGTATCATTGCACCAGATATATCCGAGGGATGATTGTCCCGATGACGGAATTACCCGAGGAGTTTCGATTGTAATGGTGTAAACCTTCCAAACACTAATGCAATAACATATTATTTATTCGCATGTTGTTTGTAGTAGTAAGAAAAAACATATTTGTAGAAAGACAATATTTGTATTTATTTCACTATTATTTGAATGCCAATATTCTGTTTGTTAATTGTACCCAATATCAGGTTAACATTTAAACTTCGTCTTGTACATATTTGTTGGTTAAATACGCTTTCGAACTTTAAGAATGACTTTAAGAAACGCGCGTAGATGATTTATTTTACAAATATCAGTTTCTACATATTGAAGCACACAATTAATATACTGTGATTAAATGACCCTTAATAATAAACTTCTTCAACACACTAACAGACTACCAAACAAAAACAAAAAAATATTATAAAAAATGTTAGTTATCGTAAAATATGCATAGTTAATTCCTGTATACAGATCAGGCGGAGTTTCCACATCACCGCGGAGTTTTAAGGGCGGAAGGCATGAATACTTCAACAGGATGTACCTGAGTACTAATTTTTGACACAGAAGTGTATATAAGAACATTTTGTACATGCAGCTGGATTTCGCAGCTGGCTGAATAAAAACAAATTATGTCACATGGTCATTCCACGCGTGTACACCTTCCACCTTTGACACCTCTGAAGAGTGTCATGTGTTCAGAGATATATTGCATACATGTACATTCTAGACACTTATGTGCATGCGTTTCTAGTGCGTGTGCATAGGCTAGTTGTGAGCAACATTTCAAATAACGTTTTTAACGATTATAAACGCTAAATAATAGTAAAAGGCAAAGAGGCTTTGTTTTGAAAAAAAACACCATTTTTTTTAATCATCCTACTTTATTTTTTTCAATGTAAGCCTAATAAAACTGTGGTCATACTACAGTGTGGAAATTGTGTAGTAGTAGTAACAGAAGTAGTAGTATCAGTAGTGGTGGTGTTAGTAGTAGTAGTAGTAGAAGAAGTAGTAGTAGTATCAGTAGTGGTGGTAGTAATAGTAGTAGTAGTAGTAGAAGTAGTAGCAGTAGTAGTAGTAGTAGTGGTAATAGTAATTGTAGCAGTAGTAGTAGTAGTAGTAGAAGTAGTAGTAGTAGTAGTAGTGGTAGTATTAGAAGAAGTAGTAGTAGCAGTAGCAGTAGTAGTAGTAGTAGTAGTAGTAGTAGTAGTAGTAGTAGTAGCAGTAGTAGTGGTAGTAGTAGTAAAACTGTTGTTATGACAGTGGGAAAAACTCTGATTATAGTTTTCTTTATGATAATGATGACGATGATAATGGTGGTGATAATGTTAATTGTGGTGGTCGCCGTGATGCTGATACTGCTGCTGCTGCTGCTGCTGACATTGATACTGCTGTTGCGACAGATTGTGATGATTATGATAATTTAATTGATATTCTTTAACTAAGCATTTGTTCAACTTAATAAGAATCAATTACTAAATTGCTTCAGTCAATTAAATTATGTGCCCTTATAAATAAGTGTAACAGACTCAGTCTGTTACTAAATCATCTTACTTGTCTTTCTTCATCCTCATCCGTCTTCTTCAACATTTAGTCATTATTTTTGAACTATCATTAAGCATCTAATTGTTAATCTCATCTTCGTATTCTTATTACTAAATTTTACTTATGCCAATCTAAAATACATGTAGGTCAAACCTCATTATATCACCAGTACATTAATTCATATGTATATCTCATCATATTGCATAAGCCCTTATAATTTTGGTGTAGGTACACTGGACCTTTTGTGTCCGAATTAATCTCTCACCTTTGCAACGGGGCGCCTGCGCACTACATTAAAACATTCCTGTCGGGAGTCTCGTGTTTGTTTGTTTGTTTTTTGTTGTTGTTTTGTATTTTGTCTTGACTAAGATATTGTTGTGCCTTCTGCGTGTAACTGCTTGCAATGTGAATTGTTGAAACATATCCTTATTAATTACTCTATGCAACTAATTCCATGTTTATTTTCCTATCCTCATATTTTGTCATTTATTCTTATGACGTCTCTACATAAAAAAATCATTCCTGGCGGGAGCCTCGTGTTTGTTTGTTTTTTGCTGTTGTTTTTTATCTGACTAAGACCGTTTTGTGCCATCTGCAGGTCCTAAAAGACAAACTAAGAGTAGGGTAACATACGGGTTATTAAGAAAGAATTAAGTGTCGTATTATATAAATAACGGAAAATTAAATTCACAAAAAAGCTTACACATTAAGAAAAATCGGTCTTCCGAAATAAGTGTTTTACGTACAAAGAAATATATTGTCATTGCGACTAAATGTGTTTAAAATAGATTATATTAAGAAAATGCCAATGAAGTGGTTAAATTAAAATCTGTTCATCGCTGAGGTTTCCTAAAAATAAGAATACAAAACTATCGCATAGATTTATCTTAAAGTAATGACACATTTAAGATTTAAAACAGTAGGGGGTTTTTTTGTAGTGTTAAAAACATACGTATTGATATCTTAAGAAAGACTTAACTAAATTTAAAGCGAACAATATTTTCAAGTACGTTAATAATTTAACAATCTTCAAAATAGCACAAACAGACGAAACACAGACATTTTATCTGTGAATTCTTTCATATCGATAATAAACAAGTCTATACAACTTTATGCGACATAATCCTATTCATTGATTAGTCCTGATATATCAATTTGCACATTAAAAAGGACTTTAAATCCATTACGCTGAGATCAACTGCTTGTTTTAGTCGCGGCATTGAGTAAAAAAAAACACGGGATAAAGTTGTTTTACACATCTAACAAGTAATGTTTAGCCATACATGTTCTCGGTGACTGGCGATGTTTTGATCCTCCGTGTTCCGGTAACGTTTTCTTGCCATCCCCGCTGTGACATTCAAAGGAAAATCGCGGCGGAGAGCAGCAGAACCTCCATCGCGCTGTCGGCGCTTATTTTAAAATCCGTCTGCGGTGGACCATCTTAAAAAGCAAAATGTTGCTTGACCTGATCTGTACCTTTTTACATCAACTGGAAATACATTCAATAAAAGCATGGCCTGATCAATTTGCACGTATGGTTTTTAAAACAAAAACAAACATGTGATAAATGTAGCAATGCTACCACGACTAGTTTTAGGAATAAAAAAAAACGTATAATCTGAATACATGTCGTCTTAATCTCGCACAGATATTTTCTTTTCTTCAAATACCTATTTTCAATTTAAATAAAGAGTACTGACGATTCCCAAAGTAAAGAAATATTAAATCGTAGGGGTTTCTATCCTATATGTAAGTCTTGACAAAGTATCTAAAACTGAAGCTTTAAAAGGTGCATCCGACATTTTGCCTTCAGCAAATATACATGTTTACTTGGTTTGCGGAGTTTAATTTTTTCAAAAAGTCAAAATTAAGTCGAAGGAAAGGCTATTTTGAATACTATAAAAATTGTAAGACGGTATAAATAGTGAAATAAATTGATCTACATTTCCATTCTTTCCAAAACTATAAATATGTATGATCGAGATTTCTGCCAAAATATAGATATCGACGTCAGAGCTGTGTACCCGAATGATGATATAAAGTTAGAGGTCACATGGTTTTCCTAGTATAAATGTAACTAACTGTGCAGCGTGGCTCCGATATGAAATACCTATTTGTAATGACGAGTGATGTGTTATGCTTCACTTTTTACATAAATGTAGGACATCAATAATCAGCATTTTGGGAGATTTTTTTTCAGGCAACCATAATTTATTTAATTCTTTGAGAGACAAAGTCTGGTCCAAATTGTCGTATAACACCTTTAAAAAGTAAATACAATACGGAAGAGGTGGACTAGTTATAGCATGTTTTAAAACTTAAAGCAAAGATCTTCTGCGAATATGCAGTTAAGATACGTTTACATTCTATCACGTGTAAAAAAAGAAATATAACATACTAAGTTTCAAGCTTTATTTACCATGGCATGCCGTATGCATCAGATTATTACAACAGATGAACATCATTAACACATAACAGAAAAAAAAAATATGTCATACGTCCCAGAAACGTTATATACGCGATAAAAAGTTGAAGAGAAAATACATAAAGACATAAAACACGATAACAACCCTGGAACTCAGTCCATAAAGGGCACCGGGCTTCAGCGCGGACGCCACTATGTTAAGGTATTAAAGTATTTTGCAAATATTGTAAGAATAGATCATATAATACTTTTATTTTTAAATACCACTTTTCCAAGCTCTTTTATTAAGAAAACGGGCGTGTTTGTACTGTTAGCTCTACTTCTACGTAAGGCACTAATTCTTTTGCTACTTAAAAAGTACAGTAAACGATATCAACCCAGTCGTACAGACTAAGATGTGATATATGGACACCGTGGATAATGACGCAAATGCGGTTACTGCCACGGAGACCTCTCCAGGAGATGTTGCCATTCGTTGTACGTGGCATTGACATGCAACACCAGAAGTGTTCCGGGTGACGACTTATTGTATGTCAGATCAGTATCGAATACACTTCTATCGCAACATAACTCGCGTTTACGCTTTTTTTGTTACCTTATTTTTTTAAGGTATCACAGTAACACTGTACGTTTTCAAGTATATATTATTTTGACAAGCTTTCCAAGGTTTCAGTGCCCTTTTCGCTCATGTTAATTATTTTCAAGCATAGGATCATATTTTAGATGTTTCGACTTTTCGGTTTATTGGTGAAAAGAAAAACTTCCCAAAAATCTACAGAAGAAACTAAAGTCTTCTTTTGGTTGTTGATTTCAAGTAGTAAAGGAATTACTTTTACGCTATAATATAAAAAGAGCATGTTAAGTCCAAACACAGTTTGACAGAGCTAGGCTTAGACCTTTAAGGTTCTGGACCTGTAACTAACTTCGTTAAACATCGGCACTTGGTATGATCCGGTTTTATCTGAATAGCATTCGTCGTAAAGTTTCGTATTTGCTATTTTTAGTAGTTTTTCACCACGTGATATGGATTTTCCATGACGTCATTGGGTTACGCATTTCTCAAAAATGAGGGAACCGGGAGCTCGGCAGAGTGATCGTCGACGGCGATATTGTAAAAATAGTGGTTTACCGACAACAAAGTCATGTAAAGTTGAAGTGGATCAGTGAAGTGGAAATTGTGTAGTAGTAGTAACAGAAGTAGTAGTATCAGTAGTGGTGGTGTTAGTAGTAGTAGTAGTAGAAGAAGTAGTAGTAGTATCAGTAGTGGTGGTAGTAATAGTAGTAGTAGTAGTAGAAGTAGTAGCAGTAGTAGTAGTAGTAGTGGTAATAGTAATTGTAGCAGTAGTAGTAGTAGTAGTAGAAGTAGTAGTAGTAGTAGTAGTGGTAGTATTAGAAGAAGTAGTAGTAGCAGTAGCAGTAGTAGTAGTAGTAGTAGTAGTAGTAGTAGTAGTAGTAGTAGTAGTAGTAGCAGTAGTAGTGGTAGTAGTAGTAAAACTGTTGTTATGACAGTGGGAAAAACTCTGATTATAGTTTTCTTTATGATAATGATGACGATGATAATGGTGGTGATAATGTTAATTGTGGTGGTCGCCGTGATGCTGATACTGCTGCTGCTGCTGCTGCTGACATTGATACTGCTGTTGCGACAGATTGTGATGATTATGATAATTTAATTGATATTCTTTAACTAAGCATTTGTTCAACTTAATAAGAATCAATTACTAAATTGCTTCAGTCAATTAAATTATGTGCCCTTATAAATAAGTGTAACAGACTCAGTCTGTTACTAAATCATCTTACTTGTCTTTCTTCATCCTCATCCGTCTTCTTCAACATTTAGTCATTATTTTTGAACTATCATTAAGCATCTAATTGTTAATCTCATCTTCGTATTCTTATTACTAAATTTTACTTATGCCAATCTAAAATACATGTAGGTCAAACCTCATTATATCACCAGTACATTAATTCATATGTATATCTCATCATATTGCATAAGCCCTTATAATTTTGGTGTAGGTACACTGGACCTTTTGTGTCCGAATTAATCTCTCACCTTTGCAACGGGGCGCCTGCGCACTACATTAAAACATTCCTGTCGGGAGTCTCGTGTTTGTTTGTTTGTTTTTTGTTGTTGTTTTGTATTTTGTCTTGACTAAGATATTTTTGTGCCTTCTGCGTGTAACTGCTTGCAATGTGAATTGTTGAAACATATCCTTATTAATTACTCTATGCAACTAATTCCATGTTTATTTTCCTATCCTCATATTTTGTCATTTATTCTTATGACGTCTCTACATAAAAAAATCATTCCTGGCGGGAGCCTCGTGTTTGTTTGTTTTTTGCTGTTGTTTTTTATCTGACTAAGACCGTTTTGTGCCATCTGCAGGTCCTAAAAGACAAACTAAGAGTAGGGTAACATACGGGTTATTAAGAAAGAATTAAGTGTCGTATTATATAAATAACGGAAAATTAAATTCACAAAAAAGCTTACACATTAAGAAAAATCGGTCTTCCGAAATAAGTGTTTTACGTACAAAGAAATATATTGTCATTGCGACTAAATGTGTTTAAAATAGATTATATTAAGAAAATGCCAATGAAGTGGTTAAATTAAAATCTGTTCATCGCTGAGGTTTCCTAAAAATAAGAATACAAAACTATCGCATAGATTTATCTTAAAGTAATGACACATTTAAGATTTAAAACAGTAGGGTTTTTTTTTGTAGTGTTAAAAACATACGTATTGATATCTTAAGAAAGACTTAACTAAATTTAAAGCGAACAATATTTTCAAGTACGTTAATAATTTAACAATCTTCAAAATAGCACAAACAGACGAAACACAGACATTTTATCTGTGAATTCTTTCATATCGATAATAAACAAGTCTATACAACTTTATGCGACATAATCCTATTCATTGATTAGTCCTGATATATCAATTTGCACATTAAAAAGGACTTTAAATCCATTACGCTGAGATCAACTGCTTGTTTTAGTCGCGGCATTGAGTAAAAAAAAACACGGGATAAAGTTGTTTTACACATCTAACAAGTAATGTTTAGCCATACATGTTCTCGGTGACTGGCGATGTTTTGATCCTCCGTGTTCCGGTAACGTTTTCTTGCCATCCCCGCTGTGACATTCAAAGGAAAATCGCGGCGGAGAGCAGCAGAACCTCCATCGCGCTGTCGGCGCTTATTTTAAAATCCGTCTGCGGTGGACCATCTTAAAAAGCAAAATGTTGCTTGACCTGATCTGTACCTTTTTACATCAACTGGAAATACATTCAATAAAAGCATGGCCTGATCAATTTGCACGTATGGTTTTTAAAACAAAAACAAACATGTGATAAATGTAGCAATGCTACCACGACTAGTTTTAGGAATAAAAAAAAACGTATAATCTGAATACATGTCGTCTTAATCTCGCACAGATATTTTCTTTTCTTCAAATACCTATTTTCAATTTAAATAAAGAGTACTGACGATTCCCAAAGTAAAGAAATATTAAATCGTAGGGGTTTCTATCCTATATGTAAGTCTTGACAAAGTATCTAAAACTGAAGCTTTAAAAGGTGCATCCGACATTTTGCCTTCAGCAAATATACATGTTTACTTGGTTTGCGGAGTTTAATTTTTTCAAAAAGTCAAAATTAAGTCGAAGGAAAGGCTATTTTGAATACTATAAAAATTGTAAGACGGTATAAATAGTGAAATAAATTGATCTACATTTCCATTCTTTCCAAAACTATAAATATGTATGATCGAGATTTCTGCCAAAATATAGATATCGACGTCAGAGCTGTGTACCCGAATGATGATATAAAGTTAGAGGTCACATGGTTTTCCTAGTATAAATGTAACTAACTGTGCAGCGTGGCTCCGATATGAAATACCTATTTGTAATGACGAGTGATGTGTTATGCTTCACTTTTTACATAAATGTAGGACATCAATAATCAGCATTTTGGGAGATTTTTTTTCAGGCAACCATAATTTATTTAATTCTTTGAGAGACAAAGTCTGGTCCAAATTGTCGTATAACACCTTTAAAAAGTAAATACAATACGGAAGAGGTGGACTAGTTATAGCATGTTTTAAAACTTAAAGCAAAGATCTTCTGCGAATATGCAGTTAAGATACGTTTACATTCTATCACGTGTAAAAAAAGAAATATAACATACTAAGTTTCAAGCTTTATTTACCATGGCATGCCGTATGCATCAGATTATTACAACAGATGAACATCATTAACACATAACAGAAAAAAAAAATATGTCATACGTCCCAGAAACGTTATATACGCGATAAAAAGTTGAAGAGAAAATACATAAAGACATAAAACACGATAACAACCCTGGAACTCAGTCCATAAAGGGCACCGGGCTTCAGCGCGGACGCCACTATGTTAAGGTATTAAAGTATTTTGCAAATATTGTAAGAATAGATCATATAATACTTTTATTTTTAAATACCACTTTTCCAAGCTCTTTTATTAAGAAAACGGGCGTGTTTGTACTGTTAGCTCTACTTCTACGTAAGGCACTAATTCTTTTGCTACTTAAAAAGTACAGTAAACGATATCAACCCAGTCGTACAGACTAAGATGTGATATATGGACACCGTGGATAATGACGCAAATGCGGTTACTGCCACGGAGACCTCTCCAGGAGATGTTGCCATTCGTTGTACGTGGCATTGACATGCAACACCAGAAGTGTTCCGGGTGACGACTTATTGTATGTCAGATCAGTATCGAATACACTTCTATCGCAACATAACTCGCGTTTACGCTTTTTTTGTTACCTTATTTTTTTAAGGTATCACAGTAACACTGTACGTTTTCAAGTATATATTATTTTGACAAGCTTTCCAAGGTTTCAGTGCCCTTTTCGCTCATGTTAATTATTTTCAAGCATAGGATCATATTTTAGATGTTTCGACTTTTCGGTTTATTGGTGAAAAGAAAAACTTCCCAAAAATCTACAGAAGAAACTAAAGTCTTCTTTTGGTTGTTGATTTCAAGTAGTAAAGGAATTACTTTTACGCTATAATATAAAAAGAGCATGTTAAGTCCAAACACAGTTTGACAGAGCTAGGCTTAGACCTTTAAGGTTCTGGACCTGTAACTAACTTCGTTAAACATCGGCACTTGGTATGATCCGGTTTTATCTGAATAGCATTCGTCGTAAAGTTTCGTATTTGCTATTTTTAGTAGTTTTTCACCACGTGATATGGATTTTCCATGACGTCATTGGGTTACGCATTTCTCAAAAATGAGGGAACCGGGAGCTCGGCAGAGTGATCGTCGACGGCGATATTGTAAAAATAGTGGTTTACCGACAACAAAGTCATGTAAAGTTGAAGTGGATCATAACTATTGTGTTGGTTTCCTGTGTACAAGTGAAAATGCACTGTTTCATCTTGTGTTTGCGATTTAAATTTGCCTTTGCATGCTAACCGTGAGATTAGCGACATGGTTTGACGCTCGCTCACCTTCGTCTGATAATTTTCTCGGGATGGCCAGGATGGACTTTTAAATGTGTTCAGGGGTCAAAATTGTGAGGGACAACCAAGAGTCACTAATACTAAAAGAGTGCTTGACTCAGTTATTCATAAACTGTCGGATTTTTTTACGAAAAACGTGTAAAGTGGTTAACTTCAAATATTTCCCTCAAGCCAGCCAAAACCAGTAAAGAGAAGGTTTTCATGTAATAATGCAGAGTTTTGCATACATATTTCCATCTCTAATACCAACTGTAGGTGATTTTTGTATAAAGGAGTATAATCTGTAATTGGCCATTTTGACGTTATTTTTCGCTATAAATTCTCTTGCAGTTTCTTTATAGTAACCTTTACAAATTCTCATAAATTTTATTAGGAACGGTAAAATACCTTTAAAATCTCATATTATGGGCAGTTCATATTGCCGAAAATTTTAAAACTAGTTGTATGTGTCTAACTGGCTTCAAACTTGAGATATTTGCTTTTATAGATAGAGTAAATTTCTAAACACACCCAAAAAACTCGGATTTTTGGTCGGGGGTACATGTATGCAAAGTTCTGTATTTTTATAAGTATTTGTTCAAAGTGTGATCTTATTGTTCTGATTTATCATGACATGATTGTGTAACAGGAAAATTGGTTCAAATTTGAATATAGAACAGAAGAATTTGAAAAAATGGTACTTGTTCATTTTTTGTTTTAGCACAATTTACGGTGTTTATGAAAATCAAGGGTCACTATATAAAAATGTACATAACTTGAGTTACAAACGGTAAACTTCCTTAAAAATTCACCGTACGATGTGTTTTATAGTACAGATTCAAGAAACAGTATCATTATAGGGATTGTGGAAGGTCACCATTACAGGTCCAGAACCTTAAATGATAAACAAGTATGCGAATATTGTTTTTATTGTTTATTGGGTTTATTGTCACTCACACAGTATTTCAGTTTTGGTGACGGTGTCTACCTAAAGAATATATAGTACTGTTTACACTGCAATGTGTATAGCATGCCGTGAACATCTGGCTGGATCCCACGCCAAGTCACATTATCCTGACGCCGGGCCATTCAGTCGTGGAACTTCCCAAATGTAGGGCCGACACTCACCAGATTCCACTATTAAGCAATACTGCCAAATCTAAAATGCAGCGTCATCCTTATTCCCAGTTGAAAAGAATAAGTAAAAAGTGAAGTGGATATGAAGGTCTGACAAAACTGATGACGATGGTCTAAATTGTTTAGAGATATAAATCAAAATAAACATTTTTTTCTTTTTGTGATACCTATCTATGTATACACACCACTTAGCTATTTCTAGATTCAATCAAGACAATGCTGGACACACTAAGGATCACAAAAAAGCATAGATAAAAATTAGTTTTATTTGGTTAGTTGGAAGTACAACATGAAGCACTTTGTACATAATGATGAATCGGTAACACATCTTCGTCCGATTCGATATCTATATGTAGCAGAAATCGTCATCTAAAGATAAAGGGTCAATAAACATTTATTACAAATCTTCATTGCGTCAAAACAGATAAATGTAATAGCAATTCTTAATGTTTTTATACGTAAAGCAATATACAGTCATTACAAATCTTCATCTGTGTAAAAAGATTAATGATAGATAAAATATTTAATGGTTTTATTCGCAAATCAATATACAAGTATTATAAATGTTCATCGCGTCTAAAAGAATAAAAGACCGACGGAATTATTGTTGATTGTACATGTAAATTCGTGTACAGTCATTATAAAACTGCATCTGTGCAGAAAATATAGGATACATAAAATTCTTGATGGGTTTAGACGCAAATCCATAGCATCTAAAAATATGAAGGAAAGATGAAATTCTAATTGCTTTCATACGCAAATCAATATACAATCATTAACAATCTAACGATTTATTTCTGTCACTGTAACATAAAACATCATTGTCTGTTTCTGCTGTTTCATACAGAAAGTAAACATATACTCTTAAATCTATATACATTCTATAAAATTTTTCCCAGAATATTTATCACATTTCTTATCAATAGTCCGAATATGCCACTATTTTTAACAATGTCCACATACAATTATGTATGTATTAACAATGTCTACAGTTGGAAACGCAATGCTTATGTTTGTTTGTCACATGTTTTCATTAAACTACATGTAATCTTTATCATCGCTTTGTTGCAGCTATATGAATTAGGTTAAATTATTACATATATCTATTTGAATATCTGATAAAAAAATTGTAAAAATCTGGGTACCAACTCTTTACAGCCTGGTAGCCATATGTAAGAATTAGGGAATTAAATTGTCTCATTTGTTCTTCTGTTGCTTGTTGCCCAGGGCGTAAAAGAAATGGTCCGACATCATTTGGGTTTGACGAAATTGGTTGCTGTGTATTCTCTTTATGAGCAGATATAGGCCGAGACTGATGTACTTGTATTTTGCCGGGGTCAGATTTTCCGGCAGTGCGGTTAATACTATTTGCCCCTGATGCAGAGGGTACAATTGAATGTTTATCTTGATGTGTTTCGTGCTGCATTCCACCGACTTGGCTTAATTTCCCTCCCTTCCCATAACTTCCACCAATGTCAGTGCTTCTCTGTACTCCATCCGATACCAAAGCAGATGTTTCGTATAGAGTCGTTGGTGTGATTTGCGATTCATTGCATTTACCTGGAATACATACTCTTTGTGCCTCATACTTGATTGCAGTATCTGGTATTTCATGTTCACGCGTTGAATCTACAAAAGACTCATGAGATATGCTGGACTGGTGAGTTTGCTTTACTTCTGTGGGGTCTTTCTGGCTGCTTTTCTTAACGTCTGTCCTTTTGTTGTCGTCCGTTCCATCTCTGATAAAAGGTTTATATGTTGTGCCAGCGACCTGGTCACACTTTTCATTATTTTCTACGGACTCCAACTGGTTGTCAAAGTCTATACAGGTGCCTTCTTTTCTACTTGTTGCTGGTTGGTGAAGGGACTCTGCATCAGTATGGCGCTGGCGACCTCCACCTACAGGTGCACTCCTGACCCTGTCGGACTGAATCAGTGACGAGAAACATTGGACGATGCCTTTGCTCAGCACACGTCCATATTTACACAGCAAAAGACAAGGCCAGACCATAAAGTCGACATTCACCCCTGACTTGGTGTACACCTTGTATTTCTTCGTATCGAACGGATCACCATGCTTGATATCTAAAGTATCGAAGACCACAGGTGGGTCCTGGATTGACATCAGGTAGCAGACCCTGAAACATTCTTGTGTGTAGCGTGCGATGTCCCTCCATTCCACGGTACTCTGGGATAGTCCTTCCTCGTATACCTGTAAGATATATTTTGTTGTTTAAATGACATTAGTAAGTATTTTATTGTTGTTGTTTTTTGTGCGATGGACTTTACCGATGACAAGCAATATGTGACAGTCTTAAGGACTTATACACGGAATATTTAGCATTGCGACTTTGAGAGGTAGTTAATAATGTAGTGGTTACATATTCATAATCATACTTTGTACTTTGATTTTGTACAGTAGAATTAAGATTAATATATAAGCCACTTTTTCAAATAGAAGTCGTACATATGTTGCTAAATTGGTACTTTGTCATTTGCGGAAAGGCTGACATTTTCGGCAGTTTGAAACATTATCATTCAAGGATAAAGATCACAGGAACTGGGTAACAGTTCTTATGAAATAAATACAACTCTTCTTCATGTGTTGATTTTTTTTATTTCGACACGTTTTAGGGAACACCCGTTAGTTGCAGAAAGATATTTAAACAGTAACGTTTGTCTACAAATTACGCATGTTTTTCAATTGGAAGTTTATGTAAATAACAATATGAATGATCGGCTTCATTCTCGTACAAAAACATATATTTTCAATACACAACAAAAGAAGTTGACCAGTTTTAACTTAGTTCAGATAAAGTCTAAAAACTCATGTTCTTTAAACTTATCTAAACAACACTGATCATTGTTCTATTGTTGTTGTTTTTGCTGAGGAAAATGCAGAACGTAGGTTCTTAGAACATTTCGACTTCTTCATACAGTCTTTACCAGCTTGTTGACGTTCGTTCTTTTTGCGTGATTATAAAAGTTATATGGATTTATATTAATACTTAACACTAATTCGTCGATAAAATTAAGGGAATGCTAATATTTAGACAGAAAAAGCCAAACATATAATAAAATCAAAAATAATAAAGTTTATTTTTATAGGTTTCTCGAACCCGAGTCTCGAACTGACTGCGGCACTAAGGTGGTACACGCTTGCTTTTGTTGTAGTTTTATGTAACATTGCGACCTGAACAATGTGACCTTCAAGAATGACGTAACTTGTACTGTAAGTTTGATAATCTTCATTCCGCGCTTATCAGTTCATTCAGGTCTGTCCCACGGAGGGATAAGTAATTATAATTGGTTAGCCTTCTTTAAGTTGTTTCTTCCGGTCATATTACAGCTTTATCATTTTATTTTTTAAAACCCAAACAATTTTAAAATGCAGATGTAAAAGTGAATAGATAATCCAACCTCGGTCTTGTTCGTCTACATTTAGTGCCAGTATTTTTCCAAAGCATTGAAATCATATGGTGACATATTTTAGCAAATTGATAATTAATAGCTTTTACGAAAATTTCAGCAAAGTTCATGAGCAGTTTTGAATAAGAATATATGACTAAGTCCTATAAGCATTGCAACATATACCAAACCCTGAAAAGACACAGGACAAAGGAATTTCACATGCAAGCCAAGTGAAAAGCAAGAACAAATTTGTGATGAGTCATTTAACGAAAAGAGCAATCCCGACAGTTACCGCCTGGGAAAGGTCAGTCGGCAATATGAGTTCGTCATGATTTGTATCTAGTATCATGAAAGTTAATTTATTTGTCGCAAAGTTAGATAGGTATCATAACTGGAAACTTTGCAAGTTTCTGCCATTTCTTAACCTTTCAGTATGATTATAAATATGTACGCATACATATACAGTTCTTCCGGGACATGCTTCATAATGAATGCAACAATAAATCAGCTTCATGAGAGAAAGTATTTAAATATATTTCGTGTTTAAAATGGCATAAGAAAATTTTAAAAAAAGTGGAACGTTGTTGTTAACATGGTAAATTAAATGGCTCGGTGATACAGAACCCGTTTTTCATTGTCGAGGATGGGAGATCGAATCTACAGAATGACCGTATCATTAAAGATCTGTAAATAGTTCAAACTAGCTCCTACAACAATTTGTTTAATTGGAATCCGATCGTATTACTGATTACCTGATTCGTTTTATTTTATATATTCTTTATTGTTAAAATTATACTTGAATAGCATTTCATGAAAATAATCAACAAAAGCAAAGTATACACAGTAAAACATTATACTATGGCACCGGTTTTGGCTTATATCTACATTTTGCTGAATGAAAACTTTATGATTACGTGTAAAATTAAGTTGTAATTCATTCCCGTTACAGCCTGTCAGAAACTTGCGAATGATCATACTTTGCCACTGTGTTGTGGCACATCCTATTTATTCTGCTGGTACAGTATTTGTACGTTACCTTATATTCTGTTTCCAATAAACTGTCAGCTCCTTTCTTTCTGTTCTCTTTGATATACTTCAACACAAAGTCCGGAATGGTATCTCCCTGTGATTGAGAATATATATCATTGTCTTATGCCAAAAAGTCTATTCGTGATAGTGTTGATACAGTACAATAACAGGTTAATATACAAATTTTACTTCTTAACATTTTAGAAGCATTAAACATTTACAGTTTATTTCCTTTTCAAAACTTAATTTCTTTAAAATTAATGACGTGCTATCTGTGTTTTGTAAGTGTCGTAGAAATCGTTTGCATTACTGGAAACTAATATTGGATTACCAAACTAAAGTTATACGTACATGCTTTTATCTACCGTCTATAATAGTATTACCTCGTGTACCAAGAGCGTTCTCTTTAGTTCTTCCATCTTTTTCTCTCGTAGTGTTTCGCAATATAGATGTGCTTTCTGGTTAAAAATAAAGTTAAAATAACAAAAACATCATTAAAATCAGTATTACCACCACCACCACCAACCACCACCACACCATTATCATCATCATCATCATCATCACCATCCGCATCAACAACAACAAAAACAATAACAACAAGTCATTAACCCACCATTGATTTACATGTAAGTGATATTAGAAAGAATAACCGTTATATGTCGACATCTTATGGTTGTCACGACCTGGAATTTAACACGAAGCCTTCCGTACCTAAACGCTTTACTTCTTTGCTACCAAGCTCAGTCCACCATTGATATGACTAGAAAGATCACAGATGAAGTACATCCAAGGCGACGCAGAGAGCATGTCCTTTAAACACGAAGAAGACTACAATGGGAATTCAATATTTTCTTTCTCTGACGATTCATTTACATTAATCTATGAAAGTAACCAACCAGACTACTTTGTTCTACTTCTTGTTGTCTGCAATTTCGGTAATTGCAAGATGCATTGTTTGGTTCTTTTGTTAAAAAAGACCTCAATAAACCGCTGCGCATTAGTAGTAAAGCCTGCAATAATTTATAATTGCAACCTACTCTTTATCATTGCAAGGTACAATGTAAAGAAGCAGAAAACTCGATAATTTTATCTGTCCAATGTTTCACAGAACAGCGATTCCCTGTAAATGCCTGTTATTGCTTGCTGCACTGTCGTCTCCGTAAAAATGCACTTCATAAGAGGCCAAGTCATGACCCTATCTAGACATTTTAGTTTTTTTCTGACAGAAAGCAGAAAATTAAGTGTCGGACTGTTTGTCAAACTGTAAATACAAAGCAAACCGGCTGAACATAACTACGAAAATGCAAAGTGCGCAGTTACTAAGGCGTAATAGAAGTATATTGAGGATTTATTGTCGTTAAAATAGCCTTATAGATATTTACTTTTTCAGATATGATAGCCGATACAAAAAGTGTGCTGTAAGTAACGACCACGTAATGTTTTGTGCTGGAATATCACAGACCATCGCAACATGTCACCAAATGAAACCGAGACTCGAACCTTGAACCCACGAGGTGAGGGGCTGTGGAGCTACACGTCAGCAACTATATCTGCTCTACATCGGGCGCCGCGTCTTTCTTAGATTAATGTATATAAGTATACTTACTATAAGAATTTCAAGTAAACACTTGATTGCCTCGGTTTCAGTCTTCTTTTGTGTTAGTAACTCGAATGCGTCCGTCCATTTATTGTCGTAAAGTTCGGTGAACATTTCCGCTAGCTTGGTCGGGCGGTTTGCGTCGCTCAAATCGGCTATATCTGGGTTGTCATTCGTTATCTTCATTCCCATAATAGCGCTTAAACTGTAATTGTACAAATAAATGTAGGTTTATTGACCACTCTATAATTGAGTCCGTGGCTCATTGCATTTTTCAAATAAAGTTAAGGTAAGTAAATTGTCCTGATAGTATGTCGTATTAAAGGGCAACATTAAATAGTCAAGTGACATAAAATAGTCCACAGTATAGTCAAAGTTATTTTGTTGTAGGATTATAATGCTAAATCATGCTCATTTACATGTTTACCTTAATCAAATAAACTGTAAAGGGCTAAACCTTTGTTGTTTCTTTTAACGATAACGAATAAATGTGAACACAGTTATTTTGTTTCTTATATCTGCTCGAAGTAAGTATGGTAAAAATGAAACCACGGGTTAACAAGTAATTGTTTTACTGTCTAAGAGAGGTTTATCCGAAAATTTGAGAAACGAGTATAAAGCACTGTACTGTCTCGAAAGCGTTTGAAATTTGTGACTGAACGTTGCGACATTAAACATCTACATAAACGTTGAAGAAAGCCTAAGACGAACGTGCATTCAAGTTTGTGCTTTTTTACTTTTTCTGGTGTTCAGACATAATTGATGGGCGAATTAAAAGGCAACTTTTATACAAGCAAATGGAAGTTTCTTGTATGAATTTTATGCTGTACATAATAATAACAAGTTAAATACGACCCCTGTGAGCATGACGACGGCCGAAGTTGGAATTTGTTTACGTCCACGTGACTGTCAATACAATTCCTTATTTAAGTAATTACCTTGGTCTTATGGATGAATGTGCCAGGACTTCAAGAATCAACAAACAATTAACAAAGAATTGTAATTATCGCTAATTCGAACCTACTATGCAATACCTAAATCATTACTGTTTATAAGAAATAATCCTTAAAAATGTCAATATGGCTTATAATACATGTATTTTATTTCGATTACATTTTTATTGTTTGTGATGCAAAAATTTCATTAAAATTACTTTTTGGAATGACCAATGCATGTTTGAAAGTTATATTTATTATCGTACACAATGTTGAAGAATGTGATTGGCTACTTCCACCGTTTATTTGAACACTTAAAGCAAATGAGGTTATGAAGTATGATTTTGCTGGTTGTGAGATCAAGTAAAAGGAAAGAAATGAAAGTATTTTGGTCTGAATTTAAAGAGACAAAAAATATTACAAGGACAAGTAGTTTATGCCAAACCGTCGATTGTCTTGTTATGTCTCAAATAACTCAGTGTGTGGTGTGTTGTGTTGTGGTGGTGGTGGTGGTGGTGGTGTGGTGTGGTGTGGTGTGGTGGTGGTGGTGGAGTGGTGGTGGTGGTGGTGTGGTGGTGTGGTGGTGGTGGTGTGGTGGTGGTGGTGTGGTGGTGGTGGTGGTGGTGGTGTGGTGGTGTGGTATGGTGGTGTGGTGGTGGTGGTGGTGTGGTGGTGTGGTGGTGGTGTGGTGGTGGTGGTGGTGTGGTGGTGGTGTGGTGTGGTGGTGGTGGTGGTGTGGTGTGGTGGTGTGGTGTGGTGGTGGTGGTGTGGTGGTGGTGGTGTGGTGGTGGTGGTGGTGTGGTGGTGGTGGTGTGGTGGTGGTGGTGGTGGTGGTGGTGTGGTGGTGGTGTGTGTGGTGGTGGTGGTGTGTGGTGGTGGTGGTGGTGTGGTGGTGGTGTGTGGTGGTGGTGTGGTGGTGGTGGTGGTGTGGTGGTGGTGGTGGTGTGGTGGTGGTTGTGGTGGGTGGTGTGGCTAGGGTGGTGGGGTTGTAGGTGGTGTTGGGTGGGGTGGGTGGTTGTGGTGGTGGTTGTGTAGTGTGGTGGTGTGGTGGTGGTGGTGTAGGTGGTGGTGGTGGTGTGGTGGTGGTGTGGTGTGGTGTGGTGTGGTGGTGGTGGTGGTGGTGTGTGGTGTGGGTGGTGGTGTGTGTGTCTGTGTGTGTGTGTGTGTGTGTGTTGCGTGGTGTGTGTACGTGACGTGTGTGTGGTATGTGTGTATGGGTGTGTGTCGTGGTGCTGCTGCGTGTGTGTTGTGTGTGGTGTGTGTTTGTGTTTGTGTGTACCGTGTGTGTTGTGTGTGTGTGGTGGTGTGTGTGTGTGTGTGTGTACGGTGTGTACGTGTGTGTGTGTGTGTGTGTGTGTGTGTGTGTCTGTGTGTGTGTCTGTGTGTGTGTGTGTGTCTGTGTGTGTGTGTGTGTGTGTTTGTGTGTGTGTGTATGTGTGTGTCACCTTACTTGGTTTATCCATTCAGCGTTCATTTAGGCAAGTGATTCGATATTATTTGGCAACAATGAAATGGCACTCAATAAATAATCGGTATAGTCTGTGTATGTCTAGAAACCGATAAATGAAACCTTTACATAAAAGTACATTATTTTTCTATCGATAATACTTTTTTGAAGTACATTAAAACGATAACAAAAAATAACTTAAAATATAAAGACTGAAAAACTAGAAATATGCGATAAAATAAAATCCTGTGGTATTTATTGTTTAATTCACCAATTACAGTTTCCTTATTCCAGATATTCATAACGCAAAAGTATCTATCGCAAAGTAGATTCAATGCCTGCGACTTCTAGGGACACTTAAACTTTTACATCATGCATCGTAACTGTCTTAACAGTGAAAGTCTGCTTGTTTACAGTCGGTATGATAGCCGATTGTTTTCGGAAGCTAATGAGGTGGCATTTCATTGTTGTCATATAATGCCGAATTATATATAATTGTATATCAGCCGAGTGTTAATAACAACATGCTATTCAGGTCAGCAAAGTGAACATTAAAAGAAAAAAATACGAACAGGAAAGTGACAGAAATTGATGGGTAAGTGGCAAGTTGGAAGTAAAATAAAGGTAGCGAAATATGATAGGTTGTTACAAGAGGGAAAATTAACAACACAAAGGATTGTTAGGGCGATGAAATGTGTTATTTTAGCAAAGAAAATTTTGAAAGAAGAAACTGATAAGTGAGAACATGATTGTACCGCAGTTTTGTTTCCTTAAGTTCTGTCTTCAAATCGTGGTTTTCTTTATTCAGCTGGCTCAGCCACCCTTTATGAGCGTTGAGATCTCTCTCTTGGTTCTACAATGAAGCGAACGTTTAGGCCCTATTGACAAATATAGAATTGTGTTGTTCATCTCTCTGATAGCATTATGCAATGTTATAAGATAAAATACACGCCGATGAACATGTCTTGTAAATATTCATAATCACCATGTCATTCATATTTATTAGAACATACCAATATAAGTTTATATAAATGATATTATTCATATATAATTTAACGTGCATAGTTAAATTGCAAATTCTTTAGTGATCTAACCTTTAAGAGATCAATATGTAAGACAACATCAAAATTAAACATGTCAATAATTGATATTACACCTGGTCGATACTACCGTACCTTTAGGAATTATCATTTCTTATATCCAACCTATCATTGCCAAGTCGATTCCGACTCGATCCTTTAGATAAACGAAAAATTGTATGTGTTTTTATTTAAAACAAAACATGCAAAACAAATTACCGCTATCACTTGTTTCGCGTTATGTAATTTCCTGTTGAGCAGCAGAAGAAAGCATTCCCATGTGACTGAGATAATCGAAAAAGGACAGCATTTTGAGGAAAATCACGTACATTCCCATCCATCTTGCGAGGCGCTGTGTATTCTAGTAAGATAAACAGAAAGCAAGTTCAATGTGCAGTGGTATCGCATCGCTGTTCCAGGCGCACGTAACTTTACAGTGATTTTTTTTTTTTGCCAAAATTATTAGCCGAATATCGGCAATTTCCCCACGAGGAATATACGATCAGAATATCACTATGCAAAAGAAAAACATATTAAGTGTGAAAAGAAAACACCACAAGACAAAAAAAAAATAACGCTATCGATGGCATTTCCTTTCGTTCCAATGAATGCAGATGTCGACCGTATCCCGATACCGGGATTTAGTAAATCGATGAGTGTGAAGAGAAAGCTTGTCTACTGCAAACGTTTCGGTAACGGAGCAAATGTCGCATAATTCGCAATACTTCACGAAAAAACTGCGTAAAAAAGATGCTTATTCTGTTAGTTATTTTTTATTAGCTAGTATCATTGTTTATATTGCTATGCTGTGTAAAACTAGCCAAACATGCACTTTGATAGAAAAACTGTTTTGAAAATTTTCCCATTTTTGAGACTTCACGCGCTTTTTCCGAGTTTGATAGCCATTTCTAAAAAAAAACAAAAAACGAAATAACTGATTTATAAGGAGAGAGGAACATACTGTTGCTTTATCAAATAAAACGTTTAGCCACTACATACACAAAATTAGCTGATTGGCTGATACGACTGATGTTATTACCGCGCAAGTTGAATTTGGCGGAAACATACACATATTATATGAAAACATTATCTCTTAAATGAAAGGGAACAGCCTTAAAACAATTTTTTAGGGACAGTATTAAGTCAGTAACTGAAAAACAAACGGAACTTCGAGAACTTGTTTGTACCAACAACACATTTAAAGAACGAACGTAGTGATACGTGTAAGATTATATGTTGAATAGCAGCGCTGTTTTTAATGTGTCCAGATTTTTACTCAATGTTAGTGTCAGACACTCGTGTGGCCCTTTACTTCGGAAAGGACTTTGGCAATATTCCGCAATAGTTGTACTGAGGTGAAGAATTTATTGTGAACATATCCATTGATCATCAAGTCTTGGAGGTAAGTGAAGCTGGTTGTTCAAATCCTGTTATGCTGATATGTGATCAATTTGGACTCTGGACATTATAGGGTAAACCGAGTGTCTGACAGCAGGCGCGTATCCGGTCCATTTTTTAAAGTTACGCCGAGTACGGGGGAGGTGAAGAGGGGGGGGGGGGAGGGGGGTTGAGGGGGCAAAAAAGTGAACAGAAAAAAAACAAGGAAAAACAACACAAATACGTCGTTTTGTTTGGTATTGACTAAAATTATTTTTTTGTAAAAATACATCTTTAAGACACAACATAACTTGAAACTACGGTAATAAAATATCCCATGCCTTATCCGAGGTAGGAATCGTTTTAAAGTGTTTTTGGCAATTTTAGATTTTGAATTTTCAAACAGTGGTTACGAGCGTAAAGTCCCTAGTGTCAGATACGCGCCTGGACAGTAACATGTTGTAAAACACTAGGCAAATTCAAAACATTGTGGTCATTCAACGTATCGTCATAAGCAAGGTCGCATTTAATCTATCGTTTGACTTGAGCATCAGCCAGTCAGCTGAGATTGTATGTACATCACATGATGATAATTTTGTTATTAAAATATTTGCATACATTAAGTACCAAAAACAATAATGCATGAAACCTATTGCATAACTTAGAGCTATACACTAGACTTCTGAAAACCGGCTTGGAGCAGAATGAGATCATCCGACTCTTTACAGGATTCTGATCAACATAATCTAGTTAGTCATGAAAAGATAATCCGTTTTTTAACATTGACCTCGATGGTAACGTTATTTTTATTCAGACGGTGCATGTTAACAAGAGGGTCATGATGGCCCGTAATCGCTCATCTGAGGACACGGACCATGTCTGGCGTCAAGTAATTAAGAGTTACTAACTTTAGAAGTCTTTGGTGAAGATTGAACCATTAGTGTGGCCACTGGGCTAACAACATTTTCTAGAATTTTACCTAATGACCTACTGAATCCATGTGACCCACTTCAAAACATATCTTAGATTTCATTCTGGCAAACATTCTTGCCAAGTTTGGTGAAGATTGGGCTATCATTATTGGCCTCTTAGTGTTTTCATAAGGTCTTTCTAAAGTCCTGACCTAGTGAGCTAGTTTTTAACCCCACATAAAAAGTGTTACAATCTCACACAAGATCTCTTGCAGGCAAACATTTTGGCCAAGATTGGGACATAACTTAGGCCTCTAGTGTGTTCACAAGCTTTTTGCTAAGATTTGACCTAGTGACCTACTTTTTGACCCCACGTGACCCAATAACGAACTCCTCAAAGATTTTATGCATACAAACATTCTGACCAAGTTTGGTGAAGATGATGATGTTAATGCATCACTGTCCTTTGATAGCATGTCAAAACAGCAAAAAACAACAACTTTTATATCCATGTTTCACCTTGCACTGTAATATGTTCTAACACAAACATTTACTACTAATATTTATTGTAAGGTGGATACCAGGGTGGTCCCCGACCTGCCTTCACCTAAGGCGGGGATAATAAAAGTTAAAAAGAAGGTTTGGTGAAGATTGGGCTATACATGCGGTCTCTAGTGTGTTCACAAGTTATTCCTATAATTTGACGATTTTTTCCTAGTTTTTGACCCAAGGAGACCCAATAATAAACTCCTCCTAGATTTCATGCAGACAAACATTCTGACCAAGTTTGATGAAGATTGGATAAAAACTGTGGCCTCTAGCGTGTTCACAAGCGAAATTGTTGACCACGAACGACGGACGAAGCGGTACCAGAAAAGCTCACCTTGAGCACGATGTGCTAGGGTGAGCTAAAAACAAGAAAAGTCAAAGCTTGGTTATTGCCATTGACTTTTATAACACGTCATCGTAATACAATATACACATATTTAAAAGAAAAAAAGTAAACATCGAAACCGAAAGTAGGAAACTAGAATTTATCTTTACATTGAAAGATATATTTTACAATATTCAGGCAGTCATATAATCTAATAAGTGCATGTAATATTGTCTCTTTACAATTTTGGCTCAATTGTACTTTTAATTTTAAGTAATATTGTTCTTTTGAAATCGAAAGTGTCATGAATTACGGTAAAAGAACGTATTATCGTTTGTTGTGAATCTCATATAATAATAAAGTAAAAATAATGTATCATATATGTAAGGAACAAATTAAAATTCTAACCTTTATATGTGTTACGAAGTAGCTAACACAAACGTCCGAAATAACCTCCGTTTGGTGAGGGAGTGCCGAGTCCAAGGATTTACATCCGTGTTGAGGAATGTGGCTATAAATAGAACACAAGCTTTCCCATTGATCATCTCTAACAAAAATTCATGCCACAACTACTGTTTTATTTGTTAAAAGTTTGTCACCGTTGTTCGTTGTGTATGTGTATATTCGGTCTATGATAACTACAGTTTTTGCTCATCTAGCAGCTTTGACTATGATACCCATTCTAGAACAATATAAATCGAAACCGGTCTGTTTATTCTGATATCATTCGTGCACAACTTGCCCTGAAGTACCAAGGACGCATATTTGGCAAACTTTCAAGTATGACTCGAAGTCGACCATGTTGTTAATTTATAATGCTTATCCCGTTGTGTTCAGTTGAGGGGGTAGTGGGGGGGGGGGGGGCTTTATACACATAAATATCCAATCAACACACGGTCCATTTACTGAAAAAGTAGAGCTTAACAGACTGAAAGCTTGAAAAGCTTAAAAGGAAACCCTTTATATAAAATACTAATATAATTGTAATGTTGTTGTTTTTTTATATACAGACCCCTAAGGGATGGTAATACGAGACCGGAAGGATGGTTTACACTTTTATTCAGATGCTCACACATACATTCTCCGACAACAACTACCCTTCAATACATGCAAACAATAATCTTATAGGGTTAGAGAGGCGGGGCTTAGCCGCGCGGGGCTTATAAGCCACTGTGCGAGCTTGACCGCTACAATAATTATTAATGTTAAACCAGTTAATTTAATTCCATTTTAGTCGTTTAATGGCTAAAATATGTAGATGCGAATACGCACGAAACAAAAAGAAAAAGTTACTCCGACCAGATTTGACCTAGAGATCTTGTAAAGGAGAGGATCAACCACTGCGCTATCTTCCTTTGATCTTCTTCAGTATGCAATCAAATATATCTTATCTCAGTGAAATGGGATCGCCGATTATGCAAAAATGTCCTTATTACACGGTGAAGGCATCACTTTATCTGATTCAAGTGTACACGTCTCTAGATTGACTGATACTGTTGGTGGAACGATAAACCCAATAAACAAACATTTCTGTATCTTAAAAGTAGATGTACATAATACACTTTTGTGTCTAATATTTTTTTACCTTAAAGTTATATTATATTGTCTGTCTTTTTCCGATTTAAGTATTATTATTACAATTGTATGATATTTATATAGATGATCTGATATAAGTGGTAATTAGATATTGAAATATTAAACGAGTTGGATGAAATGATACGAAACGAGGCTCTGCCGATAATTTCAGTATCTAATGAACACGAATATTAGATTATATTTATCCCATAAAAATCAGCTGTTGTTTTTTACAATGCATCATCTTATGAACAGTCGGCCTTGACATGTGTCATTAGGTCCGCACAAAATATAGTTCTACACTTTACTCGACCATTTTCCATATAAGGAAACAAGATTCGTTTGTAACATGAATAAATGTTTGTTTTTAATAATTAAAATTATATTGTCCAACAAAATGCGTAAAACGGCGACAAGAAAGTAATCAAGAAATGGCGTTTACACTACACATACTTAATGACGTCATACTACGATAACTAACTAGTGTGCTACCAAAAAATAATTCATGGTCGTTACCTCAAGCTCGCGCGGTATGTCATGTGATAAATATTGATATCAACAGCTCATACACATCCCATTATGATATCCATTGTATGTTTATTAGACCCCCTCAAGAGTTATTGGAGTTCATTATGATTCAATGATCAGAAATGTTACTATTAAAACAACAAAGAAACACGTCATGCGTATAACTCTAACTCGATGATTTGGCACTCTTTTGGACTCTTAAGAAAAGGAAGCTTTAAAATTACATATCGGCGACACAACTGGAGGATCGATAAAACTAGTTGAACCGCTCACAACAATTGAGCTACCCAAGGATACACTTTGAAGAAATCTACAAGTTAGTGCCGTCTTGTCTACAATGCACTGTGGTTAAGGTTATACAGGGGTGGTAAGCGTAAAAGTGCACCTGAAGTAGTACCCCTGACATACTTTTTTTATTTTTTAAGGTTGATTCTTTTGTTTTGTGACTGTAATTGCTATAATTAGGATAATGTCATGCAATTTGGTGCAAAACAAAGCTGAAACATTGTAAAATTTTAGAAATGCGAAATAACTGCACTCCTTTAGACTTTGGTCCATTTAGACCGGAACTGATCATTTCATTGAAAATTTGCGGGTTTACATTGCAAAAATTACTGTGTATGTTTTCAGGGGAGGAGGACCGACTTCGCGACACATAACTTTTCTTCGCATAGGTCGTGCATTGGTCTTTCTCACAATATGTAGTTTTAGGGTTCCCAAAGAAACTGTTTGCTGTAAAATTGCTTCCAAATTTGTGACATTAACTATAGAGTAAAGAACAAATTCATTTAATTTTGTTTAACCTTTAATGTAAGCATAAAGCAATAGAATGATATAATTCACAAGCATTTATCCGATTCTGACATATTACATCACCTGTCAATATAATGGTGCTGAAATCAATGAAATAATGAATAAGATTTATTCATTGTTTGTTGTTGTTATCGTCCCACCAATAGTATTTCAGTTAAGTGGAGACGGTGTCCACTAAAAACAGATAAAGTGATGCCTTCATATTGTATAGCATGTCTTGAACACCTGGTTTCCCAGTCACATTATCTTGACACCGGGGCACCCAGTCGTGAAACAACCCTTATGTTTGCTAGGGCGTTAGCAAGGGAGCTATACCACTACAATGTGTACGACTTTGGTATGCCGCTGTCCGGGTTTGAACCCTGGGCTTCCCGTAGCTGGACCCGAGGCGCTACCAATGGTACTACCAGGTCCGGTATAAAATTCATTTGGAGAAAATGTACCAACTGTTTGATATCATTGCAGTTTATAAAAGTGTAAAATAATTGCTCTTAATTATTTTTTAGGACATGCAAACCTCTAATGTGAGTCTTAGTGCAGGCAAGGATTTCTGGTGGACTTTTCAATGAACTATCATGTGATTCACAAAAAGCCTGAAAAAAATCTCCACACTGAACTAATCGTCTAATGATAAACTGAGGCAAGCACAATTTCTACCTTTAGAAATGTAAAACGGACTAAAAATCGCTTTTCGTGTGTCCAGTGTTCAATATATAAAACAATGGCGTGTGAACAAACAATCACTTTCTCCGAATGATCTGTTCACGGCGGATAACTTGTTTGCCCCAGCCAAACATGGTCCTTATGCCCTGCTATTTTGATTGGAGGAAAACACCAAACAATTGAAAATATAATTCCATCGACGAAACTTAGGTCAGCTAAAGTCCTCCTCAAATCACATCTTTATCACAACGAACGGGACTACATGTAGAACCAAGAAAGTATTAGACGAACATGATCACAACGGATTACCCTTTCGCAATAATCTTAACAATTGGTTTATGTAACTTCTTATTGCATGCTGTAAACTAATGCCCGCTGCTTTTTAACGAAACTCTAAACAATGTTTAGGACATTATGAAAATTAAATGCATGTGTTTGAGAATGATTGTGAATTATATCTGTCATTACTTCATTACAACTTTCAATGGTTGATAATTGATAAATGAGTAGTCAAAGAAAACTATAAGGTATGCAACTGGACTTACTTTCTTAATACCTTTAGGTCCGCTTTAGATCGATAATAAATGTGTCCATTGTTCTGTATGGCATATTGCTAGATTGATTTATTATTAGGCAGCACTTGTCTGCCTATTCTAATAAATCGGATAAGAATACGTCGGTATAAATCCACGTAAGGTCACGCGGTACCAATTATTGTGTTGATTCTAATAATATCTAAATGTGATGCGTGCATTTAAATCTATTTCACCCAAGGGAACAAGTATTTGTTTAGCACAACACATGCATCATTTATCAAGACTTTTAAAATAAACTATGCCGTTTTATACTGCTTATTTTTTTCATAAATTGTTGGATATCAACGCAAAAGGGGGAACTTTAATGACACTATAGATAGGTCACCGATAAAATATTCTAGTTAAGATTCATTTTCTTTAAACATAATAAGCTAACACATTACACTTTGGCAAAGATTAACTTGGCGTTATGTTACATAGTATTTCTTGTCTTTTACCAATATTATAATTGGTGTGATATATATTGGTATATAATATTTCGTCGACATAATCGAATGTTCTTTTTGTGTGTTTTATGTTGTTGTTGTTGTTTTTTTTTGTTGTTTTTTGTGTTGTTTTTTTATGTTTATTTGTATATCATCGACTTTGACAGACTTGGTGTTGTTACGTTTATTAAGAAGCAATGTCTGATTATATCTCTTCGACAATTTATTTGAATAACGTGCTATTATTTCTGTACTCATGTACTTTTCCAACAGGCTAGATATATCTTCTCGATTTTACACGCACAGTAATGTACAGTAATGTAACATTATGTATTATCCATAATATACATATTTGCCAAATATGTGGACAACTTCTAGCACTGAGTTGCTGTTTCATTTGAATTAACATAAAGACCGTGTTACTAACAGTAACTTGAGTAAGCATTTAAACATCCAATACACTGCTGTGGTATCTTAGTCACGTTATTCAATTTCGTTGTTAGAAATATGTTTGTTTGGTTTATCGTTCCACGAACAGTATTTCAGTTATCTGCAGACGGTGTACACTTGAAGCAGATATAGTGTTGCCTTCACTGTGTATAGCATGCCGTGAACACCTGGCATGATATCACACCCAGTCCCATTATCCTGACACCGGGCCAACCAGTCGTGGAACTACCATAATATTTGCTTGAGCGTTAGCAAGGGAGCTATACCTTACCATTTTAACGACTTTAGTATGTCGCGGCCCGGGATCGAACCCAGAGCCTCCTGTACATGGGGCCGACGCTCTACCGATTGGGCTACCAGGTCCGGTGTGTTAGAAATACATTGAATATGATCGAACATGTGTACATTAACATCAGCTATATTTCATTAATGATAATGTGTATGAAAATAATCTGTATTTAATTTTACTCATTTTAATATGGATTAGACGTAGTCTTTTACATGGCTGATATTATAAACCCGATTTCGAACTGTTAGAATGGCTTTAAAATAGGCGTATAGACGATTTACATTTCAAATACCAATATCAAAACAGAAGAGCACAAAATAATAAAATTAAATTATAAACAACATTTAATAAATAATCGTATGAAAATATCACAGTGTCCATCTTTAAATAAACAACAACAGTAAACACGTAAAACATTGATAAACACCAGAATACATATTCTCCATTAACAATATCGGATAATCGATTATTCTTAAACATTAGCATGCTACCAAACCAAACAAACGGAAAATTATAAACAAATGTTAATTATCGTAAAATATATATCTTATGATACCTCTTATACATGCCGAAATGGTCTGGTTGTTGGTAATATACAAATGCAACTTTAAAATCAATTTCAGCAAAAAAAAATCATATAACCGATAGCTCTGATTTTTTTAGAATAAAGCATCCATCGATCGACCAGTACACTAACTATGCAGCCAAGAAAATGCATTGAGGCCACTTATGTCACTTTGCAAGTGAATTCATAGCGACCAGAACACTCACTTCGCAAGTGAATCCAAATAGACTAGTACAGTCATTTTGCAAGGGAATTTATTGCGTACCTGTATTCGTGATTTCGCACATAGATTCATTGCGACCGGAACAACCACTTTGCAAGTGAATTCATTGCTACATGTACAATCATTTTGCAAGTGAATTGATTGAGACAAGTACAATCACTTTGCAAACTCATTCATTGCGATCAGCACACTCACTATGTGAGTGTTCATTTTTCATTCCTTCTGCGAGTGTCGTCATCAGAGAGATAAACATTTACTTTATATCAAGGGACCTCACACGCGGTCATTGTGTGAACCAGGTGCTATTGGCCTGCGCACTTTATGGAGTAATAGCTATGTCCGTTTGGCATATACTCGACAATGTATGGTAAATAAACAAGTTATGAAAACATTATTTTCAAACAAACGATAGATCAACTTACCCCAATAGTACATTTTACAAATAATTATGATCAAGACTTTCAACATCTACATTTAACACCTTTGAAATTTATGCATGGATAAACTAGTTGGTCAGCAAATTGTAATTTTACGCTAGAGATTCTGACAACAATGCAAGTATTTCAGTGGTAATGGAGGCGATGTAGAGACAACCGTCCTAGACAGGCCATCATTGCCCTTCCAGACGTGTGTCTGTTTCAGTCCATGCAGGTTTTGTTGTCGTCTGAGGTTGATCCAGTCCGACACTGATTTGATTCTGTCTAGTTGTTTGTTTGTTTCTGTGGATGTCCGATAGATTTGGAGCGCTATATGGTCTTTCAGGAATATCGTTCTGAGGAATTGTGGAAGATTTCTTTACACGATCCGTATTTTCAGTGAGAGCTTCACCATCGTTATCACTATTCTTTTTGTCATCATTAGTAGTGTTTTGGATCACATCTTTGTTTCCATCGATTCCACACTCGGCTTCACATATGCCTTTACTATCGACATCTAATCTAGACTGTTCTTCGACGACAATCACGTGACTGACAGAGGGGCTGGCCATTTTGTTTTTCATTAGGGAAGCCATCTTCTTCATCCATTACAATCGATTCCAACGGCATCCCTTGTTGGACATTTTCATGCACATTATGTGACATTTCGGTTTCACAATTTCTTCGTTTTAAAGTGTTTATGAGATTCCTTTTCTTTTTAGACTTTACCTTTGTCGTTCCTTGTGCTGTTCCCTTGACCAACAAAGGCCCACCTTTATAGAGAAATAGCGCTGGCCAGACAAAGAAGTCAACGTAGTCTCCATCTCTCATATAAGCACGATACTCCCTCTTATTCAGTAGCTTCCTCTTGCCCTTCTCTTTAGTTGCCTTCACTGTGTCCATGTGGACAGGTGTATCCTGTATGGCCATCAGCCAACATAGCCGGAGACACGTTTGACTGTATTGGAGAATGACTTGGTCCTGAAGATACTGCGGTGACAAGACTTCTTCCAGGATCATAGGAACGTCCTATCGTCATAGAAAATAAAAAAATAATTGGATTACAAATGTAAATTTCGAAAAAATCATTATTATTTTTACTGTCTATAATCATATTCTATTTAAGTCGATTTGAATTAATTAGCCGTATAAGTGGGATAACTGCTTGACAGTTCAATGTGTCTATGAACACATTTCTTAAGGAAGAAGGTTATTAGACCTTATGTGTGGTTGTTTAACGTATGTTTGTTGGTATATGTCGGAGATGTTGTCAACTCACACTTAATCTTCAAATCGTCAAATTCTATGATAATGAGTCTGTCGGCCGGTTAACTAGTATTGATTACCATGCAGCTTGTGCAGCGCCATCAAAATGCATGACCGTATTCTTTTCGCTCTATGCACTATTTCAGTATAAAATCTATTTGTTTTAAAAAACTGGTAAAATTTGAGATTTTAAGATAACTTCGTTGGTAAAAGTGATAATGGATGCATCAGTTAAAAGTTCTCTTGTAAAAGCAATTGCCACATTTTAAGGTAAATTCATGTTCAACCAAACACGTATACTTAACTGTATAAAGACAATCCAGTGAAAGGTCAACATCTTTTCTTCTGGCATCTTTTAAGTTCCTCAGTAGGGGAATTGATGACGCCGATTTCTGTTGGATAAAGATGACGATAAGACAAAAGCAAATACTCTTAAAATTGTTTACTCCAGTAAAAATTGAATCAGTACGAACCACTAAAAATGATATATATGGCAGCAGAAGTATCTAATGGGCCAGACATTATATAAAATAAACTGAAAAGCGTCCATTGAAACACGCCACAATTTAATCATCTCCCTTGCGAAGAGTATATATATGAGCAGTTTTTTCTATAAGAGGTCGCGGATTCGAAACCCATCAAACAAGCATTTTTGTTTGTTCTTAAGCTTCATAAACACAAAGCCATTAAACTAGTTTTGTTGAAGAAGAAGTAATGTTGTGTCGAAGGTTGTTCTGGCCAAAGTAGATAGTAAAGAGTGTCAATATAAGACAAAGTTGATAGCAAATGCCTTAATTGTGAATAGTAAACTTAGATCAAATTATGATGCATACGTTATATTAAATATTGTATTGCTTGTAAGAACGGCGAGTCTACTGACGAAGAAAGAGGTCGATATAATATTTCAGATGGGTTTATCGTCCCGCCAACCAGTTATCAATTAACACGAGAATCAGATAAAATAATACATTCGCTGTGAACAGTTGCCGTGAACACCTAGCACGACACCATACACATACACATTAACCTGACACTCGACCGACCAGTCGCGAATATTCCCTATATATTTGCTAGAGCGGTAGCGATTATACCACCAGATCAATGGCCAGTGGCCTTCCGTTCCCGAAACTGGTACTTAATCAATAGACGTCAGTGGATAATAGACGCCGTAATAATAGACACGGCAACTATCATCAACTTATGACAAGATAACATCTTAAGAAATCACCAATGTCTATAAACTGCACAATATTTATATTAAACATACAGAAATGCACACACCAGCACTCTTTACAATGTGTTCGGCTGTACAATAAATATGTGTGTACATGCATATAATGCATCGACATATATCAATTTTATATTTGAAATTACGTGAGAGCAGTAAATGCATTAATTAAGCTAACGAATCAATGATAGATGCATTTATATGTGATTTGCCTTCGTATCTACTGGAATGCAAAACATTGTGTTATGAACTCTTTAATTCTAACACACATCATAAAACTTGTATATGTAATAAATAGATGTATATTTACCCCATGAAATTTATCATACCACTCCAGTTGTCCCTTTGCCGTCTTGTCACAATGGTCATACATTTTCTTAAAAAAAAGAACGGATTTATACATGTCATCAAAAATTTGTCAATGATCTTTTGTGTATGACAGAAAAAAAAACACACATTGAAATGCTACCAGAAGGAAAGATTCATAAGAGATGTAAGTGCTTTTGATTACACGTCCTCCGTTTTTTATAGAATTTGAGTACGTTTTGCTTTAATATGATAATTAAACTGTTAATTCAAGAAACTGTGCCAATTTAAACTTAACTCTTAATAACTTATTAAACTGACACTGAAGCGGATTTGAAACAAAAAACAAACAAATAGGAGTAATAAACAAAGGGTAAGATCAATACAGTAAACAAATACATTCTAACTTAAATTCCATTCGTTGGTAATAATTCAACTTGCGACATGGATCATTTAATGGACATAGTAAGCGTTCGCTTTGTTTATACCGTTTTAGGGACAAATACATCTAATATGCATGTCTTTCATAATAATGTCGCGATGTGTTGACGAAAATGACCTAGTAGACACCAATAATTGTCTAAAAAGTGGTATATTCTTATTCATGATCATAACAATGTTACTTGTGCAGTGTGGCGGTCGTAAAAAATCTCCCCGTGCATGTAATCTATGTTGTCATTTAATTCATCCTATAAGGATTGTTTCTTGTATTTCCTTTGATGGACATTGGACCAGTGGTTCCTCAATTCCATATTCACTTGAATAGTATGCTACAACCATTTACTCTTCTCATGTCATTTTTTTCTTGATTCAAAAAGTTAAATACATTTACTATCAACATTTTTTGTAGTCAACATTTTTTGTAGTTCTTCTACTCGAAATAATACCTATCTCTCTTCTAAACACTATGTGGACATTATTTTTCAATGACGTAACTACTTTCGTCATTAATTACCAAAACCAAACAAAACGTCAGCGCTTGGACATTTATTCAAATGGATCGGTTTCCTGTTCATTGTTTGCATTTGAGAAACCCACAGGAAGTGCGAGGTCAGAGCTCTGTAAAACCGGTTTAAGCACCCCAGTCGGTCCATATTGCCGACTGACTGTTTCAAGGCGGTAACTGTCGCGTTTGCTCTTTTTTGTTAAATGACTTAGTACAGACTTGTTCTTACATTTACATTTGGTTTGCATGTTAATACCTTTGTCCTGTGTTCAAATGTTTGTATAGGTTGCAATGCTCATAGGAATTTGTCATATATATTCTTATTCATATCCATCTGACAGCCAAACTGGACACGCCCGAACAAAGTGTAGTCTCCAGTTTTATTCGGAACAGATTTTTTGTAACACAACTAAAAAGACGCAAAAATAAGTTTTCTGTTCATTATTAAAATGTAGCTGGACCATTTCTTTAAATGGAGAATACGTGTTAAATACTACTTTGCAAAACAGAACGCAGAAGATTCCCTTAATCGCAAAGAGCATGTTGCTGTTCTTTCAATTAAGGTAAGGGTGACAATAAACACATACCAATAATACTTTGAGAAGTTTTGCAATGGCCTTTTTCTCAGACATGCCTTTCCTAAGCACATCATATGCATCAGTCCATTCATTGTCGTAAAGCTCCGAATATTGTTCTGCAATTTTCGTTGGTCTGTTAGGGTCTCCTAAGTTGACAATATCCGGGTTATTGTGCGCTATCCTGGCCCCAACCATTTCGCTGTATCTGCAAGAAAAAAATCAATGCTCTTGACAGATATTCCAATTATGTAGACTCGACTTACCACAATGATAAAGCCATATAATCCATAAAATGCTAGGTTTATTACTTATCAATACAGCATGTTTATTCTTAAGTTATTTCTGAATAAATAACCAAACATAATGCCAAATACTCTAAAGTAAATCGTGCAGAAACTGATAAAACACATGCAACCCGTGTTAATGTTGGTAACATTATCATACTTTTTTCCCATATTCCTCAGCGCTGCAAAACTTGTCCAACGGTTAGTATAGTACAATCGGGATTGTTGGCACATTTTTCTCGAAATGAATTGAGCATATAAAATACGACTTAAGTACTTCAGTTTGTGTATGATAGCATGAAGCTTTTCACCTATAATCATATTGGTAGACGTTATTGAAAAATGGCAATGGCCACCAATATGGCGTCAATTTTCCTAGATGACCGCTTTTCAATTCGGGAATTGTTTTTTCACAAAGTATACATTGAAAAGTAAGTGAATGTACTTAGCGTTAACATAAGTATATTGTTAAAATGTTGGTACATTGATCCATGCACTAATCACTTAATTAGGTTAGTCCTGACAAAATTTGCTTCCAATATGGCCACCATAAAATCTTTGCATCCTAACATTTCAGGAAACGAAAGAAAATAACTTCTATCCGACTAGCGCACGAGCCTGGTGGAAATGGGTGAAAGAAGTGTTCGACTGACAATGCATAATAAACATGGCCAAACATATTTACACGCGGGTCCACAATGCCTTCGGTGGCTCTATATATAGTAGGTTTGATATAGGGATTTAGATTTATGTCACAGAAGGGTAGTGTTGGATTAGATAACTGAGTGTTAGTTTTGATCTTAGTGTATTTTCTCGTCCGGTAGCACTTATGGGCATTTATTTCTGACATAAATTTAGTCTATATCCAATCATATGGAAGGTACTGGGTGCTTAATATTAAAGGTTTTGATAAATTTACGTCATAGTGACAAGTAATATAATACTTAGTCAAACAATCCCGAATACAATAAAAACACAATCAACTTAATACCATTCACACAACATGCATATAAAAAAATAATTTCAAGTTGAGAACAAGTTTAGTATGCGCCATCAATGATGACGTATACATAAATTATATTATACTTTCATTAATGGTCACATGACTATTATTTATATAAGTTTTAATAAGACGTTGTCCTATATATTCTTATTAAGTTATTTAAGTTATAAAATTTGATCATTTATTAAAATATAAAATGTCATAGTGATGAGTTAATATAACGATAATGGTATACCATACAACAGTAAAATTTTAGTATGCGTCATCGGTGATGACGTATACACATTATGATGTCATATTTTAATAGTGGTCACATGACTTCTATTTTATAAATTTGCGTAAGTGTTGTTTATTTGGCCCCGGTGTCTCATCCACATTGCGAAGAGTTAAATATTTTGGAGCTTAAGACGACTTGCCAGCTATTTCAATGCCATCGATTTAACACGAATTAATTTATAAGTGACCATTTCTGCATACCTTTAATCGGGTAAATCTCACACCTCTAAAGCAGCTCTTTTTCACCGCGTTACTATATAGATCAATGTGGAAAATGACCACACCCCTGGCGGCTATGTATTCTGTCGGATCAAACTTTTAGAACACACTTGACAGAGGGCCACACAATAAATATGCATCCAATTATAAAAGCTATATCTTGTAAGCTTTTTTGTCTTTGTAACTGTACAGACATATGTGTAAAATGGCCACAGTCCTGGTGGCCTTGTTTTTTACCTATCCAAATTCTTTTAATAAGCCTGATTGAGGGTTTCTAAGTAACATTTAAAACCAAATATCAAGGCTCTATCTCTGTAGTTTATGACAGAGTATTCGAAGATTTCCTGTTGAACTATATAGGGAGAATTGCCACGTCCCCGTGGTTCATGTTTGTGGACGAATCAACATAGAACTGTGTTGATAGACGAAAATGTATACCAAATATAAAGGCTCTAGCTCTTCTTATTTCTGGCAAGAAGGATTTTAGTACAATGTTCCTATATAAAGATATATGGAAAATTATTACAATTTACTTATATATTCGGAAAATGACATCCCCAATGGCGGCCATTTTTTGCGAAACAAAATTCTTGTAACTATCTCGATACAGGCCAGACAAAGGAACAAATATATCAGGTAGTAAGGCTGTACTACTTAACGTTTGTGACAAGAAGATGTTCAAAGTTTTCATATACTGCGACGTCATGAAAATGGCGGTAATTGAATTGACGATAGTTCGTGTTTTAAGTGGTTACTTATGTGCCAATACACGATTTTCACACGCTATTTAGGCATCTGCTGGTTATATAACGAGTGCGGTGGTACAAGGGAGATATCCAAGCGAAGCGATGGTATATATATATATATATATATATATATATATATATATATATATATATATATATATATATATATATATATATATATATATATATATATATATATATATATATATATATATATATCATAAACCACTGAGATTCATTACCATCTTAGACCATGCTTTCAATAGCTCGTCCAAGTAGAATTCGAACCTTCTTTGTCAATGTCATAGGCACAGCATACCACTACCTCCATAATAATTTCTCCCACCATTACGATAGGCTTCATTACCACTACAACCACTTTCACCAGCAGTACTAAAACCACCACTAAAACTAGAACCATCAGCACCATTATCGTAAACTTCACTAGCATTACATCCACCGCCATTACCAACGACATCATAACAACGAACATGCTAACCACTAAATTACCGCGAAATCCACTATTACCGCCATCATCATTATCGCCACCACCTACATCAACTCGATCATTAACACGATCCCCAACACCATCTATTTATAACTATCATCAACGCCCATCACAACCAACCAGTAACACAGCCACGACTTCTACTACAACCATCGAGACAGCCTTTATCACTACAATCATCACACGATCTATCATCACTATTGATATCATCACCACCACAACCAATACGATCTGCTGTCTTTTCGGTGAGGGGAATCATTTATCACACATGATGAATTCAAGCACAAGATAATAATCGAACAGGAGTCATTTAACAAAATATACATTTTTTCGGAAAATGTTGTGTCATATAAAAATCAAAGTAGCAAAGAGAAGTGTTTACCTCCTTAAAATGTCATTGTAGTCTGTCTGCAATTTCTGGTACATTTCCTGAAGCCTGAAATACATCATACTGATTATCATCATTATCATCAGCAGCAGAAGCAATAAGGACAATAGGAAAAATATAGACATCACTATCACATCACCATCATCATCATCAGTAGCAGGAGAAGCAGCAACAGAATCATCACTATCATCATTATCGTCAGAATCAACGGCAGTATCACCATTAGCATGAACACAACTGCGTATCTTCTAAATCATCATCATCATCATCATAATCATCATCATCCACGTCATCATCATCATCATCATCATCATCATCATCATCATCATCATCATCATCATCATCATCAGCCTCATCATCATCATCATCATCATCATCATCGATGTCATCATCATCGATGACATCATCGTCGTCGTCATTTTCATTGTCAACATCAGTAGGAACAAAAACACCAGTAGCATCGTCATTTTTTATCAGCATAACCACAATCACCATCATCACCATCTTGTTAAACTTGTGTGCGCGTGTTGTGGTTATATATTAAGTTTAAAGAACTATTAAATGTCTTTTACAGTTTGGCGTTTAGTTAAATGTTAAAAAAGCTGATTTGTCTGTGTTATCAGTTGTTTCAGTTCTACATCACGTTTGTTACGACAATAATGTTTGCAATTTGCGCTAAATAATCACTTGAGGTTTTGTTGTTGCATTTCTCTTTGCTAACTTTAAAACTTCATAGCATAACTATAATTAATATTTTTTTTTTTCAAACTTGTTTGTTTTCTTTTACCAGATAATACAAAATATGCATCCAAAACTGCACACACCGACCACAACCTACCTCCTGAAGTCATCACTGGTTTTCCTGGCACGTTCCAAAATCATTGTTTGGTGTCTGAAAGATGTGTGATAAGTATAAGGCAGACATACAGAGAGACAGACAAACAGACAGACAGTACAGACAGACAGACAGGCAGACAGACAGACTGAAGCATCGGACTTCTTTAGAGAACCTGTCTTAAATATAAGAGAGTAATGGTAATACGTGGTGAGGTTTACCGTATTGCCATTGTACCCAGCTGACTGGACCCGGCATGAAAGAGCAGATGAGCTGTGACCACAGGACCTCCAGCTGTACATAGCTGATTGGACCCTGTAGGCAGCCAGCTGGACCTACAGCTGTACCCAGCTGATCGGACCCAGAAGGTAACCAGTAGAAGCGCTGCCACCACTGGACATCCAACTGTACCTAGCTAACTGGACCCACTTAGTAACCAGTAGAGGCGCTGCGACTACTGGATTTCCAACTGTACCCAACTAAATGGACCCAGTAGGTAACCAGCAGGGACGCTGTGACCACTGGACCTCCAGTTGTACCCAGCTAACTGGACCTATTTAGTAACCAGTAGAGGCGCTGCAACTACTGGACTTCCATCTGTACCCAACTAACTGGGCAGGGGCGCTGCGACCACTGGACTTCCAATGGTACCCAGCTAACTGGACCCAGTAGGTAACCACCAGGGGCGCTGCGACCACTGGACTTCCAATGGTACCCAGCTAACTGGACCTATTTAGTAACCAGTAGAGGCGCTGCAACTACTGGACTTCCAGCTGTACCTAGCTAACTGGACCCATTTAGAAACCAGTAGAGGCGCTGCGACCACTGGACTTCCAACTGTACCCAACTAACTGGGCAGGGGCGCTGCGACCACGGGACCTCCAGCTGTACCCAGCTAACTGGACCCAGTAGGTAACCAGCAGGGACGCTGCGATCACTGAACTTCGTCTGTACCTAGCTAACTGGACCCAGTAAGTAACCAGCAGGGCCGCTGCGACCACTGGATTTCCAACTGTACCCAACTAACTGGACAGGGGCGCTGCGACCACTGGACTTCCAATTGTACCCAGCTAACTGGACCCTGTAGGTAACCAGCAGGGACGCTGCGACCACTGGACCTCCAGTTGTACCCAGCTAACTGGACCCAGTAGGTAACCACCGGGGGCGCTGCGACCACGGGACCTCCAGCTGTACCCAGCTAACTGGACCCAGTAGGTAACCAGCAGGGACGCTGTGACCACTGGACTTTCAGCTGTACCCAGCTAACTGGACCTATTTAGTAACCAGTAGAGGCGCTGCGACTACTGGACTTCCAACTGTACCCAACTAACTGGGCAGGGGCGCTGCGACCACGGGACCTCCAGCTGTACCCAGCTAACTGGACCCAGTAGGTAACCAGCAAGGGCGCTGCGATCACTGAACTTCCAAGTGTACCTAGCTGATTGGACCCAGTATGAAACCAACAGGAGCGCTGAACCCTCCAGCAGTATCCAGGTGACTAGGCCCAGCATATAAACAGCAGTTACCATATTCCTCGCATACCAATGTTCAATGCTTTTACAGATACTAAATGAGATTATACATGCATTTTTGATGTATCTCATACGCGACATCTAGCTGTTATTGCTTGGGGAAGGGCAATGACAAATGTATGCACATAACCACCGGTGCAACACACGCATGTTAGAAGAAGACCTCCCCTCATACAAATCTTAGTCCTGGATTTAAAATGTAATCAACGTGGTAAGGATTCATGGACTCTATGGCTTTACAAGTCGGCAGCTCTAACCCATAGGCCATAGGCGCCTCCTGTCGTAGATTACACATAAGATGTGTTTTGGTATAATATTACAACTAAAAAACCATTTGAAATTGTATCCTAATATTATATAATAATACATCAGATAATTGTATTATTAACATTTAACGCATGTGTACCACGATTAAATTTGAAATAACATTGTACTAAATGCCAATAAATAAGTGATTTGTTATTAGCCCTGTTATTTGTAAGAGAGAGCCATCGTATTGGCCCAAGGCCGAAGGCAATTTTAAAGAATTGTATTAAATAACTACATTAATCGAAGTCAGAAAATGCTTGTTTGTATTTTTTGTGAATCTACACGTTGTATAACACATTCGGTTAAACGCTCCAATTCATGCTATGCATGTTTGAAAACTGAGAATATTTTGTTTCATAAATTTATGCAACCTCTCGGCGGCTACACACAGACCGAGTTAAAACAAAATGGTTGCCATTTCCCAGAGCTTCTTGCTGGAATCTATAAAAGTTTTGGCCCCGCCTTATTAGCCAATCAAATTACTTCAAATGGGGGCTTTATATCTATATCACTTGTTTGGCCTTCGGCCGAGAAAGTGATATAGATATTGGCACTGTTCTAAAGCAGGCCGTCGTGTTATTGAACGTGGTAATGTCATTTATTTATAGAACTAATAACGTATAGTTGTTTAATAACAGAGATTATAATCAATAAGAAACATGTTCAACCTAGCCTTTTGACAGAGTGAAATGTAAAAATAATAATTGTTATACTGTGTGGTAATGCGAAATCATTTAATATTGTAATTGAGATAACATTAATTGGAAATAATCAGTAGGGCTTATCCAACGGTATCTGAATAACTTATTTTCGAAACTTATTTTCTTTGTTTAACTATACAAGTAATAAATATTATACCACATAAGGCCATCTACGCATGCGACCACCTACCTTTTGTGGTCGTTGTTCTTTATGTCTTCCTCCAAGGGCTGGCTTGATGGGTGTATCTGAGTTCTGAAAGATGCCGACTAAATACTTGTGCCCATTAACATTATCTTGAGTTTGTTATAAACTAGCCATTAACGAAAAGAATAAAACAAAGTTTAAACTCTTCCTTTATCTTACACCAAGACATTTCTTTAAATATACAGTTATAATGTACATGTGAAATAGAAAAAATACCCAAGGGTAACATGAATATCATTTCATTTGGAGAACACGAATGAAAAATATGTTACTATATCTTATACAAAAACTCAGGAACAGAAGACTTATTAAATATGCACAGTTGTGTAGGCGTTTCCTAAACGTCAATGAGGATAAAACAGAGAAATAAAAACAGTAAGACCGGACCTGGTAGCGCAATCGGTAGAGCGTCGGCTTCAGGTACGGGAGGCCCAGGGTTCGATCCCAGGCCGCGACATACCAAAGTCGTTAAAAATGGTAGTGGTATAGCTCCCTTGCTAACGCTCAAGCAAATATAAGGGTAGTTCCACGACTGGTTGGCCCGGTGTCAGGATAATGTGACTGGGTGTGGTATCATGCCAGGTGTTCACGGCATGCTATACACAGTGAAGGCAGCACTATATCTGCTTCAAGTGGACACCGTCTCCAGATAACTGAAATACTGTTGGTGGGACGATAAACCCAATAAACAAATAAAAACAATAAATGTTTACCGCTGAATTTTGGATCGATTTCCATCCTTGTTTAGACATCCAGCGCACCAGAAACTTACTTTATTCCCCATTCTGAGAACCTTAAAATAAATGTATATTTTCTAACAGGGAGTCATTTTTTAATATGCCGACATGATATAAATATTTTTTTCAACATACATACAGTTTATGTATATCATTATACAGCCATGTACAATGTATGTTATACAGATGCATATGCACATTGCTGAATATGCCTTTCGTCTTACATCCGTGTAGAGTTTCTTGCTAACTTAAAGACTGACTATGTGTGGACAGTGTCACTTGCGATAGCGATAAAGCCGAATTTCGGAAGCACGAAGGAATTTGCCTGCATGACCTTGCCTACTTGCGGTCAGTAAATGCCTAAGAAAAAGTAGTGCGTGTACAGACACAAACTGCGTTAATACTGTCCAGCCTTGCTTCAAATGTTATACAGAATGATTGTAAGATTGTAATCTGTTTTAACTAGATGTTCAAGTGGTTATATTTTGTGATGCAGATATACAAGAAATGAACAACGTGGCGAAGGAATCTCACTCAACGAATTTGTGTTCTTCAACAGGTAGAAGAAATGTTATTAAAACGAGTCTTCTCCTGGCTATCTTTTGAATACTAGGCTGAGTCATTTGTAATATCCCTTACCAGCTGTGTCTACCAGGTTTGCAATCAGGATTTAGATTAAGATTGCATTACTGTAGTGTTTAGTAAATAATTCATAGTCTGGCGACCGACTGGCAGTTTCTTCCGAATGTTTTGTGGTTTTTTTTTTAATACATTGCAGCGACCAATTATGATCGTTGTAGCAACGTCCAGCTTTATGGTGGAGGGAAACTCCAGACAAATGTCTGAGTAGAACCACCGGCGCACCGCAAGTCAGTTGGAAGACCTTCCCACACGGGACTCGAACCCACGCGATGAGAGGCTAAGCAGTCAGAGGAGTTACAAATCGACGACTCTACCAGTTACTTTTGAACTTAGTGAATTTTGGTCACTTCCGGAAGCTTTTACGAACAGTTATTTTAGACCTTATCTTGCTTAAATACAATCATAATGTAAAGACAAAGTATTGTAATTTCAATAGAATGGCTTCTATAATCGGTTTAAATGGTGTATTGTAGCCTATTTTAAATCTATATTTAAAATATATAGGTTTTTGATTGTTTTGCAGCTGAAGTCTTGCCTGCTTTTCAGTGCATTGGGCAATTGTTTTATCACGGACAAAATTAAAAGGACGCCATGATTTGCATACAATTTATCGCTTACACAACACAAACAGCGCTTTTTAGCGCTTTGATTTTAAATGTAATGTTTGAAATGAATGTTGGACTTGCGACGATTGGGGGCAAGAAAAAAAATGTCATTGCTGGTGACTGTCTATAGTAAATATCTACTTGCCATGTTGGATTCATATGTTAAGACAATTAGCATAATTAATTTTGACATAAATATGTAACAATAACTTTGTAATTGCCTATTTATTGATTAACTTTATAAGGCGGAACATAGCTGACCGTCCGACCGGCCGACAGGCATGCAGACATACATACATACATACAGAAGACATACATACATACATACATACATACATACATACATACATACATACATACATACAGACAGACAGACAGACAGACAGGCAGACAGACACACAGACAGACAGACAGACAGACAGACAGACAGACAGACAGACAGACAGACAGACAGACAGACAGACAGACATTTACTAAACGAGTGAGATTGACACCTAACGGTGTAGTGTACTTTAAAAGGCTGAATGTATCAGACAGCCGGACGAACAGACGGACTGACGGGAGGATTGACAGACAGATACAGACAGACAAACGGATGGAAGGAATGACTGACGAACAGGCAGACATACATACCAATTATATTAGGACACGATGAAGGAAAGGTGTGATAATGCATCTGTCCTCACCCCTTCAATTCATTCAAGTCGTTGTTTTATTTATCGATGCTCATATCATATTAACACACTTTGTTAATATTTCCCAAGACGAGTAAGACATTACATAATCATTCATGTTTGAACTTGTTTAAACATTGACGAAATTAGTTAAGGAGAAAGATAGCTAACACTGTGTAGTTGTACTCGGATATTGGATATCAGTGTTAGAATGTGGCGTACAATTACAACATATCGTATCGATTAGAAACAAAGCAGCGCGTCAAAATGTCTTTCTATTTATTATTCTGTCTGTGTCATGACGTAGACCCTGCTCTCAGCTATAAGTCTCATATGTACTTGATAAACAAACCTTAAAATACAAACATGCATATTAACAGTTATCTAATAATACATAAATTTGAATCCTATGTCAAAGTGTGGATTGCTTTAGAGAATAACGAATAACTAAACATAATCATCTACCTTTCTGTGCCCGTAAGTCTGTTCCAAAGCGAAAGAGGAAGTTTAAATAGTTTCAACAGGTAAAACCCAACCCCTCCGCCAATCTAACAGTGCAACTTACAGATTTGACTGTGTATTGGCTACAGGCCTGTGCACGATGAATGCTATTGGAATGGTATGTTGGTTTAGAGCAGACAAGAACAGAAATAAAGAACAGTCTATTGTAAACAGACACTTACAAAACTCGCGAGGACAAACTACTTGCAAACAAATTCAAATCGGGTCATTCACATCATTTTATACGATAGTGGATATTGTTGGCCAGTGATAAACTCATGTTTCAAGCTATGCAAGCTCTGACAGACAGCTTGTTTTGTCTACTCCGTAACGGTTTTAAATCGTGCGTAGTTTTTATAAACAACAAGAAATCTTGTTTTTCAATATCAATTTTGAATTATTATTAAATAATAAAAGAAGTTGTATATAAAATTGCTGGTGGAACTTAGCGAACAAGAGGAACGTTTATTAAACACTCACAGTGATATAATAAAAGCTTGTTTTAGGATTCAAACCATGGACATTTTGTGTGGTAATCAAATACCCTATTGAGTCCACCACAGAGCTTTTGTTAATGTTTGTTTTATGAAGGTTGTTACATATTGCAGTCGCCACAAGTTTTTGATTTGGATTTCGAAATAACCTCTATTTGATTTTGACGTGTTTCAACCAGTTTTCTTTTTAAAAAAGACGAGCCCGAAATTTATCTGTGTAAGTGCGGTTGCGCCGAATATTTAACTTTCGGAATCTTAATTCTCAACTGCCTTCGCTTCCGCTATAATTGTGTATTTTGCATTACATGGTTTGAAGAAAACACGTAATCGCTGTGTTTACACTATTGTGCTATAATGTTTTAAACCCATAGACTATTGCAAAATGGTTTATGTTTTAACAAATGTTGTTGCAGAGTTTGTTACGATCATCATATATTAACTAGATTGTATTTATTTTAGCTGGTTTACCAAATGCTAATAAGATACTTTTGTATAACTTTAAAGTACGAAGTATTACCTTATAAGGTCATTCAGTTAAGTTTATATTTTACTATACAAATTGCATGCACTGAACACTACACTGCCCTTGGCGCTTTGATTTATGCTGTTTACACAATAACATCAGTTACGCTAGTTATAGAGTTGACTCAAAAGGTATCTTCGTGGACAGTTCGGTCAACTAAAATAAACATTTGACAGAGTTAAAGCCACCCATTAGTTCAAAATCACCTAAATAAAAGTAGATAAAATTTATTACATGCGAAAATATAGCTCTCCATTTGAAGATGTTCAAATTTTGAAAATAGTAGAACTTTAATTAGACTCCGATAGCCATCGATATAAATCCCAATATTTGTTTGTGGTGTCAGTCTTCCGACATTGTACAAATCATAAACGCGTACGATCGACGAGCTCTTGGAAAAAACCCTATATTCTCGCCACAGCCACATGATTATTCATAACGCATTCGCATTTCATCGCTAGCTCAATGGCGAATGTATAAACATGGCAGTGCAGAATCGAAAAGCTTGTTCGACTGCATTGAAGAGAAAGTGTCGATAGAAAAAATGTGATAGGATAAAAAATAAGACAGGAAAATTCAAAAGAACTTAAATCAGTCGTAGGACGAAAGTAGGAAAAGGATTTTACACAGCCGCTACAGCTAGAAGCGATCAGCTTACAACAAGTAGGTTAATATTCTACTTTCGCTTTCTCAGTGTCTGAAAACTTGTTAAAATCTTTCTGTATGCATACGATTTTTTCCTAATAGTACGTGTTTGTTTGTAGTTGGACCATTATTAAACATGTTTTCATTGCATGGCGTTGATTTCTCACATTTGTGACGTAAATCTTTCATAAAATACAAAAGATCGTATTAGGCAAAATTCAAATGCTCACCACTAAACACATTGATTACCATTGTTGTTCAGACTTCAAGTTACCTTATTACTGCCACTTTATAATAGTTGTTTACAATTAGCAGGCCCCACGGTTATCAAACCAAAATAAACAGGGATGGATCGGGTAGGGGGATGCATACTACTCCACTAACCAGGTAAAAGAGTTGCGAAAACACATGCATGCAAGCTCAAATAATATGTGATATTAAACAGTGGTGTATAGTAGAACATGGGATGCAATTTATGGTGAACCTCCTTTTGCCAGAAGAGAGAAGTGTAGCGATTTCACTGCAGGGGCGGATCCAGAAAATTTTGGTGGGTGGGGTTTGATTCAAGATCCCTTTAACATAAGCGCAGTAAATACTAGATGTGTATACACAGTAGGGGGTCCTAACTTCGACCTAAGCAGTCAACAGACATAATTTACTTAAAAAGATTAATAATTTTTAAGCTTACATGTATGTGCTTTCACAGTTCTACTCTTTTACTTGGTTGGTGGGACACCCCCATCCCCCGCATCCCTTGTTCACTGGTAGTTTATTCACCGAGCCTCTTTAGCTCAGTTGGTATAGTGATCTGCTGGTATTGGGGAGGTTTATAGTTCAAATCTTGAGGAGGTTCACTTTTCCCCGCTCCTTTACATTATAAATGAGTGTGTAAAAACAATTAAATAAACAAATCATTCAATAAATCAGAATATTGTCACTCTCATAATATGTACGGAGCTTTAATATAATTTTCATATGGGTTTGCAGGAAGTGAAAACCTGAACGCTAAAGATGACCTGATCCAATATGTGAGATAAATTAGTGCCGGAGAATGCAATGCTCAGTGACCAATCAAGAAAGGTAAGGGTGAATTTTGTTTCAATCACTCAGACTGTATGATGATTAAATTTAGAAACCTAGAAATGAGATATATTGTAACATGCAAACAGTAATTGACATCAAGTTTGTGCTGCCCCCGAGTGTAGTCCTTCATTAAAAGATACCACTAAAGCAACTAACTGCACAGCTCATATGTTCATATTTTTTGCTGACTTTGAAATGCATTACAAAGACACAGATGTTCTCATGATAATGATGTCCAGCTACAGTGGTGCAGTAAGACCCAAGACAAATGTCCTAGTAGAGCCAACGGTGTACTGCAGCCCAAATGGAATTTCAAGTTAATGTTACTAATGATTCTGTCTTGTCAACTAAAGAACTAAAAGCAGTACATCTATCTTATATCCTCAAAAAAAAAGTTTTGAAGACTATATTGACATATTTTGTACTTAAATAAAAAAAAAATTGTGACTAAAATTATAGTCTAAATCTGACACGTTTTGTTAGTAAAGCTTTTTTACAGCTGCCAATATAGCCAGCTTAGTTACATTTTATTCCATTATATTTTGGCATATTACTGTACATGGTGATTGAATGTAAAAACTCTTTTACATTTTTTCTTTAAATGTTGTTGTGATTAAGGAGCACTCCAGGTCAACAACATGACTTTATCCCGCATGGCACGGGTTTGCACTCTATTGAGTGACACCTTCATTTGGGTAGATCTTTAAGTTGTGCTGACTGGTGGTTCTACCCAGACATAAATCTTGGTCTCTCCTACCAGTAGTAGCTAAAAGTTGCCAATATGAAAATAATTAATAAAAAAGTTACTTAGTGTCTTTACAAGGAAGTTGTGTTGTCTCCCAACGATTGCATACATTTTATTAAAATGTTTTATTAAAATGTGGATTTACCCTATATAAGAACAACAGGTCTTGTTGTTATTATTTTTCTTGTTAACTTAATGAACCAAAATGTAAAGTATGTTGTTGTTGTTTTTGTTGTTGTTGTTTTGTTTTTTTTGCAGACTCCAAAGACACAGAAGTTACTGTTGCGATGATGGTTGGTTGTATATCAACGTACAGAAAACAGCAAATTGTTTCTATATTCTATACCGGTGACTGCTGAAGGCAAAATGGTGAGGACGCAGATTGATGTGGATGAAAAGGTCGCCACACAAAAAACTGGTTCATGTCTTACAAGAGGAGTTAAAGGATAACCTGACTTTGTTCTAATAACTTGCCTAATTAAATGGACATTGATTTCACACACATTATTTTACTATTAAAATAATTGTTCGTAAAAAATAAAAATACAACAATAACATTAATACTTTGTTTACTTTATTTTTCAATAAGCACAACCTAAAACATGATTAGATTAAAACTGCAACTCAGTTAAGCCTGCAATCAATCCCCTGGTATTCACTTACTTACACTGTTTTTAAAAAAATAGACATATTTCAATTCTGAATTAAGTTTTCAATCTTCTGTCTGACATGTCTATCTCAAATACTTATATAGATACTATTTATTATCTTACATAAACTTTGAAAATCAAATAAATATTTAGCAAATTACATAACAAATTTCATGAAATCTAAATATAAACAAGTACAACACACAGAACGTCAACATTAAGACAAAATGTGTCATGTTTACTTGCACTCATTTTAATCCTCTTTAACTACCTGACCCTCGTCATGACTACATGTATATTGTATGTGCATGTAAGAATTTGATTTGCCATAGAAGTTTACTTAATTCAAAAAGATTAGAAGCTAAATTGTGACAAAATAAGAAAAGAAGATTTTTTACAGCTGTAAAATTGTTTTTAATGCTCCCTGGTTACCTATTAGCATGTAAACATGTTGGTTCAGGGCAAGTGATTCTGACATTTTGTCCTAATTACCTGTAATCTTCTAATACTGACACTACATTGCTATCCGGCTTTTAATAGTTTTGTTAATAACTGAATTATGTTGTTCTTTATTTAGTGCTGTACAAGGTTATTTCATGTTATTTCAAGACACACGAACGTTTAAAATACAAATGCGTTTGTAACATAAGTCAGGATGATGTCTTGCAATCGTTTACCTGGGTGTTTATAGTACCTATATTGGAAATTAAAAAGTAATGTGGATCACTTGACTTTTTAATTTCCAATATAGGTACTATAAACATTTGAAAACCGGAAAAACTAGAAAATCAAAACATTTTGAGCAAATGCATGTTGATACATAAACATGTAATAAGCATTTATATAGTTACCCAATATTATTATTAAGAAATTTCAACAAAAATATTGCACTAGATTCTTTATACAAACAAAGTAAACAATCTTGTATTACTCTCAGTATAGTACTAGATTCTTTATACAAACATAGTCAACAATCTTTTATTACTCTCAGTACAGGTCTAACTTTTTGCCTGTGTAGTACTTTCTCCATATTTTCCTATGTTTATCAAATCATAACTAAAGTGATTTAATGCATATTCGTGTCCTTCTTATAGGCTTCATTAAATAAATATTAAAATTAAAAATACAAAAATAAATACCAAGTAAGTATGAGCAGATAAGTTACAAATTTTAATCCCTTGCAGACATATTTATGAAAAATGTAACATTCTTAGTACTACACAGTCATAAAGCTAGTCTAATAACTATTTGTGTAAGGTAAATATACAAGTAGCTACCTTATTGTAATTGTTTAACTAAGTAATGACATTTTTTTTCTAAAAGGTAGTTTTGCCCGCAAAAAAAATGACTACTTCAAATGACATGTAAAATAATTCACAATTAATATAATGACTGAAATCCACAGATACCAAAACACAGGCTAACAATATTCTTTAGATGGTATAATATTATATACAAAGTGATTTAACAGGCTCATTAGATCAGTTTCCTTGCCTATGTTAGAAGAGACACACAGGCCCCTCATTTTTTACAAATGACAGAGTGTTTTCATTCCAAGAAGTCAGTCTTCTGTGTTGACAGGGTTTTTTTTTTTTTTTTTTTTTTTTTTTTTTTGTTGTTACATGTATTGCAATCTTGAGAAATCCCTGACAGGGAAAAGTTACTGTCATTCCTGAGTGATCATTCTATTCTGTACATTACTCACGTAATGCAGGCTTTCTACTGCCTCTTCACAAAACATAAGACAGAAGTAGGGCATGTTTTTACAAAAAAGTAGGGCAAAGTAGCAAATTTCATAAGTAAAAAATATGGCTAAATAAGGAATTTCTTACTAGATCCATTTGGAATTACCATTATTTCTTACGTTACTGTCATGATGTTGCCCAGAATAATCCATTGTTCTGTCCATGATTGAAAGACAGACACCTCTGACCAATATGTCTGGACTGACTGGCCGAGGGACCATGTTGCCTTATAGGATTAACATCCCAACGTGTACCCACTAGTACATCTTAACTGCTATCCACAAGAAATGGAAAAACTGAAAATACAACTAATGAAATATTTTGAGGTTCATGTTACATCATTTTTTTTTCTCAAATCAAAAATTAGGGATAATAGGCCTATATCTGAAAAAAAAGTATAGACAAGTAGGACTCCGTTGAAAAAGTAGGAAAAAATAGGAAAAATAGGGACCAGTAGAAAAGCTGTATAATGAGAGCATTAGTAATAGTGATGGAGACCAACTAGCACATTTTCGAAGACTTTGACATGACATGTTTTATGATGGAACCATGAGTGAACAAGGCTGTTGGTTTATAAAACTACCTTAACAAATATACAAATGTTTCTTAAAAGAAATAGTTGCAGCCTGCAGGATGCATCTAAATAGTGCCAAGTCAAAGTTTTGCATCAGACGAACAGAACCACACATGGATGAAAATAAACACTTAGGTATTTAAATTGTTGTGTCACTATCATGCCAATTAGTGTATTGTTTGTGACGGACACACACAAAATAAGCACTGCACACTTTTTATCCTCACCAACGAACGAAAGACAGCTGGTTAATATATATAATATAGTGGTCAGAGGTTATACTTTATTCCACTATTTATTTTGATTGATCAAGGCGTTGCTGTTTGGAAGAAAAAAAAGTACAAGAGGTCTATAATGGCCCTATATCGCTCACCTGAGTGTCATAGTTAAATAAGACAATAAGTTATCATTAAAACATTTTGTTTGAAGTGGCTTGAACACAGTTAAGTGACAGAAATATTTACATTTAGACTTTTTGTAAGCCACTGCAACATACATGTATTTAAAATATGTCATAACAGTTTGGCACATAATTGTACTATTTATGAATGACACACTTAAATTGACACACCTTAGTAGTTGCATGTTCAAACATGGATCGAATAATATTAATAAGATCATTAAGCCTCAATAAAAGAAAATAGTTTGAAAACTGTTTCAACATATTGATTCTCCCAACCTGAAGACATAATGAAAGATAGCATAGTCACATATCAATACTATGTTTTTAGTGGTGGTGATATTGTAATTCATTGTTGTGTTTTAATACCTTTTGTTTGTACTGGTTTTTTGAGATATAACACGGCAACAATATTATCGGTCACTAAGTTACTACATGTATAGTGAAGTTTAGTTATGACATTGAAGTAGGACCACAGATTGAGTCAGCTGACAGACCCTTCACATGAAAGTGTTCATTACAACCAGGACTCAAACACACGCAGTGAGCCACCAAGGGCACTGGAGTTATAGTTGAATACACATTCACATTGCCCACATTCCAAAACTTTTAGCCTTTATGAGTAGACTGAGCAGCTATCAATTTCAAAACTGGTTGCACTAGCACTAGTTTCATTTAAGTCAGCATATGGGCACAGTATAATATTATCACTAACTAATAGACTACTTGTCATTATGAAGCAGCATGTCAGTGTGGTGTAGCGATTTTTTCAAGTTAAAAGAATGTGAATAATGAAATACATGTAGCGATTTTTCAAGTTAAAAAATGTGAATAATGAAAATGGAGTAAGTAGCTAGCCCCATTGTGAGATTATGAACTGATCTAATAATAAATTTGTAGCGACCATAAATTTCTAGTAATACATATTTTACATGTAGTTCTAAAACTTACTCAAAACACAAATTACACAACTAGTTAGCTGGTGCTTAGCCATGCATTACAAGAGGTCTTCTGTCGCTCCCTTTCTCTCTAGGTCAGTTCCCATGACTTGGTCTAGCAGTGGGATGGTCTAAAACCGTCTATGGTAACAAGGTGACTGCTACTCTAGAAATATAATGCACCCTAATATAAAGTAAACACCATGTTTGTTTTTTATATGTCAATTTAAAAGAAATATGAATGTTGTCGTTATTAAATTTGCTTTGGTTGAAGAATGACCGGCCAGAATGTACGGTTATAAAACGACAAAAAATGGCAGTTTTATTTGATTACGAAAATACATGGGTATGAACGACAAACGCCCGTTTATGCTAAAATGTTGTTCACACTGTCAACTATGCCTAGCATAGTGAATTTGAAAAAGTAACATATACACGTGTTGAAAGAAAAAAATCAAATCTGATACGTTAAAATAAACTACAATCTCTCTGATACTCTGGAACCGTAGGCGAGCGAAAAGTGAAGATGGTAAAAAAACAACAGTACTGTCAAGCTAGTGTCCAGGAAAACAGGCCAATTCGGTGCAAACCATCAAATCTGCTTCCCAAATTAGGGAGCTTAGTAGCGAATGAATCAATAACAATCAGCAACCATACATGTTTCATCAGAAAATGTGCATAAATAGAATAACAATACTCACCGTTGCAGACGGCATCTTGTCAAAACATTTTTCAACATGGCGGGCTTGGCTTCGTATGCAAAGTAGTTGGTTCTCAGCCAAGCTTCGACATATTCCGTAAAATATCGGTATTTCCCGTTTAAATTCGTTTGTTTATACTTGTTTATATGGTCGGATTTGTAACAGAGTCTAGATGTTGGATTTCTTTCAGTTTGGCAATGATTTGATCTGCCTGACATTCACTCAATCGTTCTAATTCTAAAATGTCGTTAGCCAACAACTCCAGCATATGTTCTCCACCCGACATATCTTCAAATATTATAAATTTATTTGTTTACGATGTACTTATTTAACAGCGTTTATCCGTCTGAGTGCTATCATCTGCTGTCGTTTTTTTTGTGTGCATGTAAATTTCAATGTCATGAAAATCCTAAATCTGTGGCTTTCGGCACGTAAGGTTGAAGGTTACATACCACCATATTGTTAAAAATTATTTCATGTTGTCAAATGGTCTCGAACGGGTTTAAGGTTTGAACATTTCCAGCAAAAGCATCTTCAATCAACAAAAATACAAGATGGCCGCCATTTCAGCTAAAATCTATATGACTTTTTGGCCCTGCTCTAGCAGCCAATCAAATTGCCCAAAATGCGGGCTTTATATCTATACGACTTTTCGGCCCCGGGCCGGAAAGTTATATAAATATTGGCCCGCTCATTTGAAATGCCACTGCATTATTATGCCAGGCAGCAAACAATTTACAGGGCTAATAATACATAGTTATTTAATAAAAAGTCGTACCCGGTTGGAGACATTTTTGTTTGCTTCTTGGTAACATGAATGTTTAAGTTGATGCTTCTATTATTATATTATGACATAAAACATTAAGTTTAAGTTTTCAACTAATTTAAAGGGACCGAACTAATGGGTATCTTTAAGTTGAAAGAACTTTGTTTATGAATGGCGGAAATGAAGCGGCTGTCTTACATTACACGTCAAACGTAGGTAAATTATTAAACGTGTCAACACCGTTCTTTGCACTTTAAATGCGTATATGTGAATAATTTGATATTGTACACGCAAATGAACACGTCAATTATAAGTTATTCTCTTACTCTTTACTTAATATTTACTCTTAAAGTGATTTTAACACGTTATTTTACACTTAGAATAGGAACGGCCGCTATAGCTCAAGTGGTAGAGAGTCGGCTTGCGGATCGGGAGGTCGCGTGTTCAAACCCCGGCCGGGTCAAACCAAAGTCTTTAAAGTTGGTAGTAGTGGCTTCCCTCTTAACGCTGGGGGCTAAATGGACATCATTACGCCTGACTCGTTAGTTTCAGTATAATGGACCTGCCGGGTTCAGTCCCTGGGCACCTCATACGTGCCCTCTGTGCTATAGGCCTAATGATAGAAATGTCGCTGCACATTATCGGCAAAGTCCCACAAAATAGACACGATGATTCTACATTTTACAGGTGATTAATACATCGCACATACTTTAATAACTTTCTATACGCTGTTTTACGCTTCTATTTTAGGGGATTTATTTTTACTTTTACACTTTATTTTAAACGTTAATATATCCTTTACTTGATGTTTGATGATGGTTTATATATGATTTGCCTTTTTATAAGCTATTCCGTTTACAAATATTGTTGAATGATTGAAATCTTTGTTCACGCTATGTTACACTATAAATATAGATGTCCGATTTACGTTTTATATGATACCTCACAATTCAAATAAATGAAATTTCTGTTTTAAACTCAATGTTAAGCTATATTTAGGTAAACTAGTAAACTTTTTTCATGGTACTTTTGGTTAAAATTATAATAAGGATACTTCGAGACAGGAAGCGCTTCGAGGCATGCGTCGTCGACCTGTGCGTATTTTATTTGATGCGCTCTATCTGCGACATGCAATCGTAAAATTGAGATACAATCCTTAACTGTGGCTTAACAAAGTTGTATTTTTAGCAGAAGATAATAACTACGCGTTAAGCAGATAAATTATAATAAAATGATAAATGTAAATCTCCGACTACATTATTAATTAATCGATTATTATTTTTATTATTATAATTATTATTATTATTTATTATTATTATTGACTGTTCTGTTAGTTTTAAGCAGAAGATAATAACTACGCTTTAAGCAGATAAATTATAATAAAATGATAAATGTAAATCTCCGACTACATTATTAATTAATCGATTATTATTTTATTATTATAATTATTATTATTATTTATTATTATTATTATTATTGACTGTACTGTTAGTTATCGCAATAACGGATCTTTCAATGTAACATTCACGTATGACGTGTACCATTTTTACTTTTTTAATTCATCAATTTGAGAGTATTAAAAAATCATTGATTTACTTATGATATAATGTGTTATCAGATGTTAACATTGTTCACGGATGTTTTAATAACAGATGGTATTGTTTTACAATTGTATTATCAAAACTACAAAAAACTGTAATTCACAATCTATCAAGTTAAGATGTACATCTCATTCAAATACGAATGTTCGTGTATTTGCCGACTTATGTCTTATAATGGCTTAGTATTGTAACGTCTGCAAATGTCAACGTAGACCTGTGACTAACTTTGCATAAATTTATATCTTTATTGTAAACAATTTGAGTTTAATTAAGTTTATGTATGTATGTATGTCTGTATGTATGTGTGCATGTGTGTATGTTTGTATGTATGTATGTATGTATGTGTGCATGTGTGTATGTTTGTATGTATGTATGTGTGTGTGTGTGTGTGTGTGTGTGTGTGTGTGTGTGTGTGTGTGTGTGTGTGTGTGTGTGTGTGTGTGTGTGTGTGTGTGTGTGTGTGTGTGTGCGTGTGTGCGTGCGCGCGTGTGTGTGTATGTATGTAACTAAGACTAACTATGTACATCATTTATTCATAAAAGGTACTTGAGAGTGAAAGGAATTTACCTTCGAAACATAAACCTTTGGCAGGAATAAGCTGCATGATCTTAAAGCAAGTAATAAACACTCTGTGTTCAGGCTTGTAATGATATAATAAATAGCAATATACTGAGTAAAACAATAGAAAAGTGTTCAAACATAACTCAAATAGGAAAGTTTTCGTCGTTGAAATCTGTAAAACAGAACAAAATACAACTGTCCCCAGATCACAGAATGACAACTGTTTAAAGCTTTAATATTTACATCCAAATATTTGTATAATTCAATATGAGAATATTAGTTTAAACAGATCACTTTCGTTTGTAAAGTTACATATACACAAATAAAGATACAATTGACCCCAGGTGAGTGTATTTACGTTCACTTAAAATAATATAAAAGACGGTGAATCAACTTTAACAGAGGCAACGTGTACTGTTGTCTGAGTTACACAAGTTAATCGTATTGTAAAACAAACCAAAATGAGTAACATAGCATTAAGATCAAGGTTCGCAATATTTCAGATCTAAACTAAAATGCATTAATGAATACAAATACACACACACACACACACACACACACACACACACACACACACACACACACACACACACACACACACACACACACACTCACACACACACACACACATGTATATATGCAATATATTGAAATATGTATACTGGCAATAAGCCCTCTGATCACCCAGTTTAAAAGACAAAACATATATGAAACCCTTGTTCAAATAAAAAAAAAAACACGGGCTCGTTATAGTAAACTATTCGAGGTCAATTCATACCAGTTTAAATACAAATTTATTTCAATTAGGCATACTATTCACCACATTAATAAAACGACACAAACGACTAGTATTTAAATATAAGTCAGAAATACCGACACATATAAGACACATGCTATAGGTAACTTTAGTATTTTGTAAATAGCACGTAAATAGCGTACTAAAAGAATTCATAAGTTTTATATTACCCTGATCAAAACTACCGACATTGATGGGAATTCCTTATGCTATATGCTATATTATGCTCTATTATTTTTTATCACTGAAAATGTTCCAGTCATGAACTGGTAAACATTAGGTTTCATAAGGTAATAAGAGATATATTACGTCATTGAATTCAACTTGCTATAGTCCTTTGTTCTTTATCGTTTCCATCTTACTCTTGGTCTGAGGTTATAAAGGGTTTTGTGTTTCAGTCAACTCATAAGCATTTTCACTAGCTGGATTTGAAGCAATTTGAAAATATGGATAGATGCTTGCGTCAAAAATCAGAATCCAGTTCAACGCTTTTGTACAACTTGGCCAGGTTATCTTATCCCATGAGATCATGACCCTCCGCTATGCCTTTTTTGAGAAGGTTGCCTCCATCATTAATAAACATTGCAGGCCAAACAACGTATTTGACCTGGGCTCCGGCTGTCATATATTCTCTGTAGATATTCTTGTTGAAGGGCTTCCCATTCACTTGGCTCGGGTCGTCTAGAACCATCGGAGGGTCCTGTATGGCCATAAGCCATGTCAGAGACTACGCATTCGTGTAGATATCGGGCAACTCTCTCCCTCATGACTCCCTGGAAGTCAAGATGTTGGATCACTTCCTAGAGATAAAAAATGTAGAAAATGAAAGGATTTGTAGATTCATCTTTCTTTGTTTTTACAATAAATAGCACTAAAACAATGATGTTAAAATTGGCTATGTCAAGCTATTTGTTGTGGTTTTAGAGGTCGACAAATGTTCTATCTCCACGTAAGAGATCATCGTCAATGGTTTATACGAAGAAGATAATACTATTTTGTCATAGTTATTAAGTATGCTATTAAACTTTTATCCCAACGATATAGTCTAAGGAATGTTAACGCGTTAAAATGTATTGTTTGAAATACATTTAAATACTATAAGGCCGATTTTGTGTTTACATCGATATCGACAAAAGCATAATCTCCGCTATGGTCACGTGTTTAATTCCATCCTTCTACACAGAATTATTGTTCGTTATTCTCACAAATATCTGCGCAACAGGTTCACGACCATGGATGTCAAACTTATTGACGCAACTAAGATAAAGAAGTTTGTTGTGTTTGGGAGGTTTGTGTATGTATTGCACATGGTGATTAAATTAAAATAGTTTGTTTTCGTCACTTTAGATTACTTGGATAATATAGCTATAACATTGAAAATATGTTCTGTGCTTTTACACAAGGCAGACGACTACGCGAATGTAAACTATAACTTTATATCTAAACATACCTAGTAGATAAGAAAAAATCCTTACTGACATTAATTAGTTAATATGGACATAATTTGTTGTTTTTCCCCAGTGATATTTTCACAAGCTTAATGTGCAGTCCTTGAAACGTCTAAAGTTAATTTCCTAACTGACTTTTGACCTGACGTCATATTGGCATACGAAGCCTTATAAACCCCGAACCTGTTACACAGGCAAATGTCTATATATAATGTGCCGACAGCATAAGAGACTGGCGTTTTTCAAGACGGCTGTGGTTACTGTAGCACATCAAAGCCGCAACAGGCCTGAGTAGTATGAAAAATGCCTGTAAAGAACTACCGACTGCACTTCATGTAAAGTGAAATAATTCCTTATTTACTAAAGTGTATGCCTGCAGCCAACTAGATGCTTTTTTTCAGCAGTCTTTTCGAGCTCTTTCTAAGCAACTCTTTTTTCCCCTTCCTACAGTACCTAAAGAGTTCAACATTGTCCATCCGGAGCTTGAAAGGAAGCCTCTGCACACAACTTAAACCGGACAGAATCAAGTCTGCCATCAACCTTCTTTGCACAGTAGCTGCAGTTTTGTATTTGGATCTATTGAAATCAAGAGCAGTTTGGCATTTCTGGCTATTTTTGCCACGATCGACTGCCATGATTCAATCATTGGCTTGTTGCAGTATTTCAGTTCTAGAGCTGCTTTTCAGTGCACTTGTCTTGGCGTATTCTTTCATTAATCCGATCTGTTGTGGGCTTGTTTTAGGTCTCTCGTGCTGTTTCTGCCTTGTCAGCTCAAAAGTAGCATGTTAGCTAATCCAAACCTGCAAGCGGAGTGGTTGGCAGATTTCAGTTGTCAAATATAACTTCTTTCCTGAAACAATCCGTATTGTCCTTCTTGCCTTCTCTTCAGATTCTTGATCTCTTTTTGGATCATAGCTTTCTGCTGTTGAACTCTGGATTGAATCAACTGACAGCATGGTGTCCATGTCTACCCCTGCAAGTGTCCCGACAATGTCCTTAATACTGAGCCGTGATTCCGCTTGGTCCACTGCTTGTTCTAACTTTAACCCCTGCCTAACACACCATTTATCACTCGAGTCTCTCAAAGGCACAACGAGTAATGTCTTTGCCAAATTGAATTCTTCTACCAAAGTATGAAAATGTAGTTGCAATATTGTGATCTTTCCGTAGAGTCATATGCATGAGAAACTTAAAGGTTCCGCCTAGTCAGCATCCAAGATACTTGTGATACTTGTTGACTTTGCGTTCGAGCTCTTCTACCGAGGTTATCGAAATCTCATACAGAGTCGTCAGAATTCTGACCCTCCATGATGAGCAAACATCTTGATATCTTGAGTTTGAACTTCATCCTTGCCTACCTGTCTGTGTCCCCTGGGTCTTGATTACTCGTCGTGTTTGTATGTAGATTTAAGTAAAGATTTTCAAGACGTCCATGAACCCTCTGTTTTATGAAAGTCGAATCCTACCATTTGTCCATGGCCCTTTGTTCTTTTTTTCTGCCGAGCGGATGATAAGGTTCGAGCCCATGATGAAGAGGATGACCGAAATCGTGCACCCAGTGACGATGCTTTTTCCAGCCTTGCCAGCGTGTTGTCCCGGGAAACCGCATGTTTATCCCATGATATTAGTTCTTGATTACTAACTGGACTTGCTGTTTTTAATGGTAGTGATGGATCGGCTCCATGATCAGTTGGTGCGGTATTTAGTTTTAAGTCAAGCAACACTTGTGTCAAGTCACTGCTTTGTATGCGTGTATCCATTATAATCTTGAAGAGTGCACTTGTGGGCTCAATACAGCCAGAAAATCCACCCTTATGTACTGACATGTCGACGTAGTTGTTGTGTACAATATTAGTTAGTCTCCTGGCAAGAACAGAAAATAATGTATTTCCTCTTACTATGACGATAGAGATTGTTCTGAATTGGTTGGCATGCTTTGTTTAATTCCGTTCCGCAGTCTGCCAACACGGTGGGATTTTCCCTTCCTCCATACCACCTTCGTCAGTACGCAAAATATTCTAAGCAACTTAAGAGGTTTCTTGAACATCCTTGTATGATATGCCAGATGGTCCTGGTACTGACCCGTTGCGTGCCTTCTGGGCAATGTGCTTGAACTCTTTCCACGTTTGGTTCTGATGTGACTAAATCAAACTCTGAAGACCGTCTTGTGTAATGAGTGGAAGTTCATCTGGTTGTATGTTTCGCCATTTGTCACCAAGTGTATCCTGAAGGACATGCATGACGCAGTTATTATTTTTCAGTGGCAGTCTTCTACTGTTTCATGAGAAATCTCATACTTTTTTCGACTCTCTTGTTTGCCTGGGTGGCCTGGATTCCAAATTGCTTCCTTCCAACCAAATAAACAATTGTGGTCATCGTTTGGATTTTCTTCGTCACCACTTAGTGCTGACTCTGCAATAATCTCTTATTCTGACTCTAAGGTGTTCCATTCCCTGTTCACATTTAATCCGGACCACTTGATCTTGCCGCGCCAGTTTTATGCTTTGCGTTAATCAACTTAATGTAAATTTGAAAATTAACGATATCTCTTATGGTAATATAAAATGTATTTAAAATACACGTAATTACATTTTAATGTTTATAAACATAACTAATTTAGCTGATATAAACACATAAAATAAGTCAACAAACACAGAAACTAGATTATTTATGTTCTGTGGGACGGGAAACATCGGTTGGCTGATTATAAAAATGGCGGACTATTATGTGTATTCCGATGTTTTCAGTGCAGCCGGACATTTCAAAACACATTCAATTAGTTAAATCTATTGTTTGAAACAATATAATAATATTACTTTCCTTCCGTAAACGGCATGTTCTCCATGGCGCCTTGAATGTCTTATACAATAACTTAAATGTCACAATCGTGACATTTCTTGTGAACCAAATGTTTTAGCACACACATCAACAACCCGCCTCAAGTCTTTACTGAATTTACGGTACAAAAATAAATTAACCATCTTACAAAACTATTGAAAGTTAAAAAAAGAAAATGCAAAAACGTACCGTCTCTACTTCTCGTATTTGGCTCTTATATGTAGAGTCCGCTTTCCGACTCTCCTTAAGTCCTTTGGCTACTTCAACTGGAAGTTTGTCCATCTGGAAAAAAATGATGTCGCATTTATGATTTGTTGAAGCTCAGTAAATAATAAAATTCGATCTCAAATCTTGTAGTCTACCCTAGATGGAAATTAGGACACTTTAATTCCATCTGACCTCCGGTCAGCCGGTGCTCTTAATATCCGAGGATTCTTCATCGCTTATTATAGATACAGTGTCGCTGTGATGTAAATAAATCATGCAATTACATACTTAAATGTCACAGTTTTTGAGGCATGCAGTACAGTTCCTGTATTATATGAAACAACTTACATGCTTTAAAAAGAATCAAAATAATTAGCAAAACATGTTATTCAGTATTTTGTTTACAAATTCCGTTTTACGAGTATGATTTTTTGTTTGTTTGTTTTATTGGGTTTATCTTCCCACCAACAGTATTTCAGTTATCTGGAGACGGTGTCCACTTGAAGCAGATATAGTGCTGCCTTCACTGTGTATAGCATGCCGTGAACACCGGGCATGATACCACACCCAGTCACATTATCCTACTGGGCAAACCAGTCGTGGATCTACCCTTATATTTGCTTTAGCGTTAGCAAGGGAGATATACCACTACCATTTTTAACGACTTTAGTATGTCGCGGCCCGGGATCGAACCCGGGGCCTCCCGTACCTGGAGCCGACCCTCTACCGATTGCGCTACCAGGTTCGGTTTACAAGTATGAAACTTAACAAAAAAATGTTGAATGATGGCTTTGAACGACCCTGTGTATTCATGTGCATATTGATGCATGTACTTTTACAGAAAGATAGGTCGACTTTAATTGATTACATTGGACATATCATGCTTATGATGAATATTTTTGCTTTTAGATATATTGATTAAAGTCTCCTTAATAAGCCCTGTTCGAACTCACACACCGTCTTAGGTTTGATGTATATTCCGAAGTAATTTTTTAGAAATGGAAGCATATGAATAATGTTTCATGTGCACAGTATTGACTGTTGGTACTTCGTAGTCGAGATTTGAGATTGATATTTACAGAACAAGTGGAAAAGAAGATACAAACAAAAAAGAAACTTAGTATATAACTCTCAAAATATTATCGAAGACATGTTAATATTGCATCGAAATAGCAGCACAATATCTGTGTTTTCTTTGAATTACATTGTGTATGCGTTTCAAGTGTTTGCATCACATCTTCTTGTATGACATCAGCTAATTTAATCTTAAGGCTCATTGGTTATATTTGTCATGTCAATCACTATTTTATTTATTTTCACAAAACATATGAAGCCTAAAAACATCCAAACTTACCCCACCAAAACAAGAGAGAGCCGCGAGCTGAAGTCTGGCCTTTTCCTGACTATGTTTGTATGAGGTCTAAAACAAAATTATTATTGATGTATATAAATAGGAAGAAACAAAACTGAAGATAAGTGATGGTGATAATGCTTGATAAAACAATACGATGAATGCAACTATGTTAAATTAATGGGAACAAATGTAAAACGAACATTAGAACAAGAGATAACGATGTACGTGTTGTTCAGTACTGTTGTTGATATTAACTGGTGATGCCGATGCTCAGGATTAATTAAGCTTTTAATTTTTATTTTGTTGATATTGAAGCATCAGGTTCACAATTCTAGCTAAGTTATTATAGTCGTGTATCAAATCCTTGGCAGTTTCGTAAAATGACAGAAAAAAATATCTGCTTATATGCGTGGGATGTCGGCTGAAGCGTACCAGGAAGGAGAAACCATTTTTTAAATAACCAACAATTATTTATATTTTTAAATAAACAACAAGTTTTATACATGTGTTTTGACATGATTATTGTAGAAGAGTGCATACCATATGTTAATGTTAACTTGTAAATTTCATTAAAGTGATGTGACACAGTGTGGAGTTTTTGTTATTTTTAGTTGTATCAGTTTAGAGATTTACCTAACTTTGTTAACTTCATTCCATATACTTACCACCAGGATGTTGAGTAGAGCCTCGATTGCCTGTTCCTTACTGAAGACATCTTTTTCGAGAGAGTCGTATGTATCCGTCCATTCATTGGTGTAAAGTTCTGAATATATTTCGCCTAACTTGTTGGGCCTGTTACGGTCGCCCAGATTTACAACACTGGGATTGTTGTCAGTAATTCTCGCGGAGACTATTTGACTTAATCTTAAACAAAGACAAAAGGAAAATAAGAAAATGTCAACTTAGAAAGACAATTTAGTAAATCGGAGGCACGATAAATTGTACCTAATAAATGATAACACACTTCATTTTCGATTCATTTTTATTTATAGCAAAAGGGTAAACATTAGCTTTCAGTATGTTCATTTCATTGAAAACATACTTTTTGAGTTTTGAGTCGTCTCAATGTAATTTTAAAAGGATAAATGCGACATTTCATTAAAGATTGATAAATACAAGAATGACAACAACAATATTTGGGTTCATATGTTAAGTTACATTAGTGGTCCTTACAAAAATGGTTTAATCTGAATCAAATTTTGTTCCATCGAAGTGACCACACTACATTTCGCTGTGCTAAAGTAACACTGCCGTTCTGAAAAGCGCATGCTCATAGTAAAGATCATGGTTTGATATCGATATCTTTAACTATACAGGCATATTATTTTTACGAAACTGAATTAAATAGAATGTCCTCGTTACAATCTTTTTCATCAAGCACGTTAACGACTTTTTTGGAAGCAGACCTTGTTAATGCAATCTAAAAGATAATTGTCCTTGCGCAATGACAACGAATGAGCAGGTGCGATTTCAGAACCTTAAAATTCCGCAGAAAGAGAGGTGATAGCGAGATTGGTAACACTGAGAATCTCCGTTTAGTTATCTGATAATATTTCTACGAAACAAACATACAGAGGTTTATTATGTATTTAGCGGTTAGTGTCTGTTGAACGCTTCGTGTACATGTATAAATTAACTTGTTTAGCTAATTAGTTGAATAAGGTATGCTAAAAAAGCAACATTTATGGACTTATTTTGTGCACTATTACCGAAAGGCAGAAAGTTGTCAAATGCAAACAAAAACATCGTATACGTAATACGTAGACGTAGTTTTAAAGCTAAATTAAAAATTTGAATAAACATTATAAAAATTGAAATATATTATATTCACCTTGCTCATATTTAATTAAATTGGAATTTTCGTTCCCTATCTTTCCGACGTCCAACGTGACGTCCTCAAATGTCACGTGATTCTTAAATACAATTAAGTCTAAACCTGTGGCGCAGAACACAAACAAAAGTATCGGCAGATGCGTGCGTTTTAATTGAATATGTAACATTCATATACCATTCTTCACGGCATTAATGTCATACTAAATGTAATGGGCAACAGCCGTTCCGTATGCAGGGATTTTCATGCGCTTTAGTTCAGTGGGTACGCATTGTCTTCTCGTGCCTTTTGCAGGTGTTAGGATATTATGCGTTTCGGTTTGTTTTTGTTTTTTCAAGACGGCTGTAAATGATAAAGCATTCCGTTAAACTCTGTAACATGTACACATCAATTTAAAACAAGAAGTGTGTGGCGCATGATACTGACCAAAACAATTGCCGTTTCATCCGTACTTCAGTCCGACTTAAATATATAAGCATACATTTTTGTCTCTCACTCTATTCCCCTCTCTCTCTCTCCTTTCTCTCTCTCTCTCTCCTCTCTCTCTCTCTCTCTCTCTCTCTGTCCCCCCTCTTTCCCTTTCTATGTCTAGACTCGATCCTTTTCTCTCTCTCTCTCTCTCTCTCTCTCTCTTCTCTCTCTCTCTCTCTCTCTCTCTCTCTCTCTCTCTCTCTCTCTCTCTCATTGTGTGTGTGTACCTCGTTTGATATGTGTTAACATCCTCTTGAAGTCGTACATTTTCTTGCTGTAAGTGTTGGATATCCCTGCAAACAAAATAATGAACGATAACCTATCGATTTTTTATAAATATGGTGTGTACTATTTATTAATTAGACATATAAGACACTTCTTATTATACATATCATATGTAGATAATCACTCGTGTAGATCAGTGCAACGGTCGTTATGACGTTTAATCAAAATCTGACACGTATGACCATAAATGTACGATTAGTCTAAAAGTAAATACTACCTTTGCATGTATGCCTTAAGGCTAACACACGTCCTTGTACTTTTTTTTGAAACTCATTTAAAATAATTAAAAGCCGCATGGCCATAAACAGGACGTTTGATTAAACGGCACCCTCTTCCTCCTCCTCCACCTCATCATCATCATCAGCAGCAGCAATATAATTGTTAAATTATTATCTTCACAATGTGAAAGGCCAAAAGAGAAAAATATATGTGTAATACTTAATTAAAGAGAGGAATTATTTTTTAATTTTTAACCTAACTAAATAAATTAAATGATCTTGGTAGTAATACCACGAAGACTATCAAGCGTATAGTTAAACGCAATTACATCAAAGTACAACTTGTCCTTGTTAATTCATTTAAAACTAACCAGTTTATTTATAACCATTGATTATCTAAAAGCGAAAATATTTACAGAACATAACAAACCTAAATGCCTACATTATCCCTATGCCAACTTTCTTTTTCGGAAAAAAAAGAAAGTTAGCAAAGTAGAAACGTGAATGAAAGGATTTTTTTATAATTTACAATTAACAAATGGACGACATGCTTGCGAAAAAGAAAAGTATAACAAATGAATATACTTTAACTGTCCATTTAATAAACTGGGGCACACTTACCTTTTGCAAGGGAACCTATATTTTATGACTAACAAATCTACAGCTGAAAAGTTTCTATATCAATCCTGCAATCACGTCTCTGAAATCAATCAAGATTGTATACGTTCTAATCACGGTCTTACCGCTGAGACTGTTGTAGTTCTTGTTCCAAGCGACGACGGGGTTGTGACGTCACTATGTGCCGGCTCTCACTATCAGCACAATTATAGCATTCCTCGGAACAACTAGCACACCTGTCTCCCCACCAAATGCACATGCACATCTAAAAAAAAATTACACTATGTACAAGATTACGTGCAGGAATCCGATCCATTATTCGTTCTTGCGTCCGCCTGCATGTGTGCTCGCGCTTAATTTTATGCACTGACACTGCCTTTAAATACACTTTAAGGTAAATGAAATAAAGCATGATTAGATTATATCTTTGTTGATTTAATATTTATACAATATGGAAGTTCACAGTCTAGTTTAGAGAAAACAGAATGTGCAGTATTAAGACATAGACTCACATTTAACAAGGCATCTGAGGAAACGAAATACATGAACCTGTTTGCGAGATTCTAATTGAGACCAACATCACCTTTATTATCATTATCATGGCCATGCATGCCGTCACCATGAATACCATCATTAAAGTCGTCATGAATATATAAATATAGTTAATAAATCTTATACATAAATAATAACAATATACAATAAAACAAAAATAATCATTATATCATCACCGCCACTACCACCACCACTGTCATCATCATCATCATTATTATCATCATCACACCATCATCATCACACCATCATCATACTTTTATACATTTTTTTTAAATTAAAATTTGAAGTTTTGTCATCAACGCATGTCTCAGTTGATATGATGTCTGCCTTTTCCTCTCCAGAAAAAGAAGAACTCGCAAAAAATCATCTTTTCCTATTTAGAATTGAATTATATATACCTCAATCACTGTGTTTGAACAAAACAGTACATAATTATATCTCCATTATTTACTAAATACGGCGATATAATTTGACATTGACAGATGTATTAGTGTATAAGATGAATTAGTGAAGATCCACGTGTGAACAATATACACGAAAAGTAAATGAATATATATGTTATTATGTTTACAACACTCGATTCCCTATTATCCCCATATATACGGCTCTACACAACTTCAGTCTTAACTTACATGTTAATTTACAGGTATCTCCACTGTCAACTTTATTATGAAAAAAATTGATTACTGAGTTACTGTTTAAATTGTTATTTCATATAAGATTTAGTTACCTTCAAATTTAAATGATGCGTTACAAAATTATTTCCTGGAAGTTTACTGACTCTTACTAATTCCGGTGGTATATTGCATCTGGTATAACGTAATGAGCTGTTTGGCTTGGCTTGGCCACACGCTCTGACAGTCTTATCCAATGCTTACGTAGGTTTTTAAGCAATTAGTCATGAACGTCTTTGTAATAAATGTCTTCACTTAATTTAATTTTAAAATATCTTAGTGTGAAACAGTTTAAAGACAAATGATTTACACGCATAATGATGAATGTTTTAATCCGCATATATAGTCCTAGGAAACATGCATTTAAAAAGAACGATTATTTGTTGCAAAGGAGGCCAGTACAATGAAATTGTATCGTATTTGAGCCGATAAAATAAGTACAATCGGAAATGCGTAAAATGATAATGAACACGAATGCACGTGAATGAAGTTTGTTCGTGCCCTTCTCGTGTTGAAAACGTGCGTTAAGTGTTCGCTCAGCGTGCGTGACGAGTGCGTTTATAACAACTTATAAATTTTGCACCTGAATATATTTAATTAGTAAGCATCTAAAAATCTTCGATTTGATGAGAGTTTCTATGATTTTTTAAGTTATAAAGCAACACAGCATTTTAACATTTTATTTGCATATCCATTTTGCATGTCGTTCTCTTTGTAGATGTTATCATCATCATCATCATCATCATCATCATCATCATCATCATCATCATCATAGTATTATTATTATTATTATTATTATTATTATTATTATTATTATTATTATTATTATTACTATAATTATAATTATAATAATAAAAGCGAACTATATTTTATAGAAATAATAAAGATTGAAAAAGAGACATGTTTATAGAGTTGCTTATAAATAAAAAATATATAAACATGCATAACCGGGCGCATAACAACGCTAAGCATGTGTCGGGAGAAATAATGTATCAAAAACTGAAGTACTTTAGTTGGCTTTGCCTTCCACATTCTAGTAACGTGAAGTGATACGATATTACTCTCGCGAAGTGATTCGATTTTACTCCATACGCGAAGTGACTTCATTCACTCCATTTTCACGCAAAGTGACTCATTCTTTTAGTCTCCGCTTCAACGAAACATGGTGTGGATTTCTCCATACATCGCGTTTTAAGGACATTCCTCCTGAGCTGTGCTGAAACACATTGATAAAGCCGCACAAAGACACATATGATGTCTGAACACATTCGAACAACAACAGCGTCAGCAAGTCTTAAGGTGTAACACACGACAATACTAAAATGGATTGGAAGAAGCATTTTGCATTTGATGGTATAGGTAGACCTTACCGTATCTCTTGATACATGTACTTGAAATTAACCCGTTTTGGGGTTTACATCTTCTAAACACCTAAATTGCATAGAGTCAACGAATGAATAGTTTTAAAAGAACTTGTGTTTTTATACAAGCGTTTATTCAGTCACAATATTTACAAAGTGAATAGAAACAATTGTCGCGGCGTTAGATGCGTTCTTATCTCTTTATCTCTAACTACTCTTGTTGGTCATGATCGATTAAATCCGTCATTGGGATAAGATTTCCTTAAAAGTTTTACAAACATTATTTGTCAAATGACCATTTTATGTTGGGTAGTTCATACCAGTTCATTACGAGTGGATACACAATATTGTTAAAATCTTACTGTACATGTACAGCAAATATATTGATTACCAGTTGTCTTTTATCTCAACGAGTTTTTTTTATCTCAATGTGGTAGGACCTTAATTAGTATCATATATTATTATTATTATTATATACCAAACTTCTTAAGCACTTTTTTCATGTACAATTAACACGTTCAAAAGTACTGTACAGTGTAACCACGTAGATAATACAATATTTAAAAAAAATTTAAAACATAGGTATTGCTCAAGTCATACATAAAAATAAAAAAAAGATAAATAAAATACAGGTAAGACTTAAGAATTTGTTAGAAAGCGACTCTGGTTCAAAAATAATCAGTCCAGATAAAACCTCTTAAATAAGTGAGTTTTAAGTGCTCTCTTAAACACTGTTAGAGTTTCACAGCTTTTAAGTGATTTAGGTAGGGCATTCCAGAGTTTAGGGGCTGCCGTCATAAACGCGCGATCACCGTAAGTCACAGTCCTACTACGCGGTACAACCAGCGTTAAACAATCATTCTGGGACCTAAGTTGTCTGGATGGGATATAAATGTCTAGCATGTTTTGTATGTAGGTAGGTGTCTGTCCGTGCAGCGCCTTAAACACATATGTGAGGAGTTTGTACTCGACTCTGATGTGTACAGGAAGCCAATGTAGTTCCTTTAATACAGGGGTTATGTGGCAATTGTACATAGGCTTCAACATTAAACAATGAAGGCATGACATGTTCTGACTGGATAAGACGGCCATTGTTTACGCATTTCTTAGGTCTATGATGTAAACCAGATTGAACAATGCAATGTAAATGCAAGCTATCTTACTTGGCCTCACTCTCTAACCGTCTCATCCAAGAATCCTGCTTTTGATCTCCTCCGATATTTACTCTATAACAGTCAATAACACAAAATCGCAAAAATTCTGTGAGACCATTTTCAGAAAAAATGACGGAGTGTTCCGTTTTTTTAACAGTGTAGCTTGCAATTTTAAAAACGTACAGTTTTTACCTTCCATAAATAGTAGTTCGCAGCCGTTTGGCGAGGTCTTATTATTTACTTGCATTGGGCTGGTATGTAGGGCCGGTCATATCGCTAAATCTACCCGTACCTGGATAGTTCGTATTGGTAAATAACATGTTTTATATTGAAGTATTTTGCGTGGCTATAAACTAAGTATTTGACTAGCTGAATAACTGTTGACAATACGGCTTTATCGTCGTATTCAAATACATAAAAATATATTGACTCTTTACGAAATAAGGGTTGTAAAAGTCCCCAGAATATGGGTTTGACGTTGTTTTTATATGTAAAAGAATGTAACTACAACATAAATATGCATGCATGGTCGCAGTGTTTTTAGAACCTGTGGTAGATTCTTCCCTTTATATTTGACAGATGACTGAACCTGATATTTTCCATCGATTGCTGATGTCATTCATCTTTGTTTAAAGTTAAGGGAAAGTCAATTTCGTAATGCTGTACTTTTTGTGCAAGTACCATATACACTATTGTTCCCCTTTACATTTTATCTGTTTTATTTTATTTATTATTATTCTCTCCTTTCTACTTGAACAATTTCCTAGTGTTTACAATTCGTTAATGTTAAATGATGTACCATGATTTTTAAAAATGACAGTATTTTTTCCTGAGTAATTTAATTTACTGGCTAGTATTATTTTATTGTTATTGTTTATTTTTACTAAATGTTGTTTAAGTCACTAGTGCTTTAAACAATTTATTCTCTTATTGATTTCAAAGTGGTGTAATATGTGTTGATAATAATATAAAATATAATATAAAATTGTTTTAGCAACAAGTCTCGGATCCTGACAACAAACCAACACAGTTCCTGAATGACTATAATGAGACTATTACACCAGCACTAACTCTTGTTCATTGCCTCTCTGTAACAATACCCTCTTCCTGGGGGAAAGCTAAAGTGTCTCCAATGTTTGAGAAAGGTGATAGCAGCAACCCCACCAACTACAGACCAATCTCTCTCACATAAGTATGAAGCAAGATCCTCGAACATATTCTCCCTATCCAGAAAATGGAACGCCTTGACTAACATAACTTTCTTTCTAACCAGCAACTCGGTTTCCAGAAAAGACGCTTGACTGAAAGCCAGTTCATCTTAACTCTACAAGAATTGTCATCAGCCTTATACGAAAGAGAAGAAGTCGAAGCGATACTGCACACACTGCAGCATCGCCGATCCAACGACAAGCTGGTGATGGTCTACAAGCTCACACGTAACCCCATAGCTATCACAGATGCACAGTACTTCTATCCTCTGACACTTGGCGATTATGGTTACGGAAATAGGTCCAATGTCCCATTCTGTATTCATGTGTTGAGATGTTCTAAGCGAACAAGTAGGACAATTTACTACGTGCAACATCCGTTCAAGGATTTAATTCAAGTCAATTTAAAAAAAAAATGTTAGAAGGGTATACTTAGATCCATAATAGATCCAGCCTGCGGATACAGAAAGGGGATAAATATATCCATAATAGATCCAGCCTTGGAAGACCGAAAGGGATTAGGAGATCCATAGTAGATCGATCCTGGGAAGACAGAGGCAAAGATAGAGTCAACAATAACCAAAAGACCTACATATAAATGAGAACAACTTTAAAGCAGAGGTCATCAATTCAAGAAGAATGAAAACAAGTGTATATTGAAGAATTATCGGATTCATCACCTGTTTAAGAGATAGTAATAGCAGCCATTTGTATTAATGCGAACATAATTTTTTAAAGGAACTCTTTGTAAGTGTTAAGTATATATTTTTATTTCCAACGCTGGAACAGCGAACGTTTAACTATAAATGTATACTGCAATTTTAAACATTTTTTTTTCGACTACAGTTGAAACGAACGGTGCTGGTTTAATTTAAACTAGATTTTTTCTGTAATAATAACTTGGATGTATGTATTTGTGTATTGATGTTTTTTTTTTCTTATATTATTAGATCCAACGTTTACTCTGATTTGACATTTTAATAAAAACTGTTGTAAACCACACAGCTGTATTAAATCCATTTGCATAACCCTTTATAAAAACTGATTGTCATCGCTTCATTGAACAAAACATGCAGATGTTTGATATGGATTGTCAAAATGCAAGAAAGACATATTAAGAAGCTTTTAATAAAATTAATTATTCAAGACGCACTGCAAATAAACATATTCTTTGTATGTATAAGCAGGAATATAAATCTTTGGTTTAAACAAAGAGAAACAAGTATAAACATAAAAAAATAAAGTAAATAGAAAGCTTGAAAAATAGCAAACCTAAAGAATTCTGAAAATATTTTAAAAGTAGTAATAAAGCCAATTACACTAGTCTCAATTTGAATGAGTTTACTGAATACTTTGTATATCTTAGTAATGATCTGTTACAGACTAATAATATGATATCTGAAACATCCTGCAATAATCATGATTTTGTACATGTACCAGTAAGTGAGACAGACAGTCCCTTAGCCAGGCCCGGATTTACCGGACGATCATTTATTTTTTTCTCGACCATAGGTATTGAGTAATTGTATAGACCGTGTACAGATAATCATGGGTATCTCATGCTCTCAGACTATCATATGCTTATCTGCCTCTCATGCTCTCAGACTACCATATGCTTATCTGCCAGAGCAGTAATTAAGGCCACTCGGCCCCGCCCCCTCCCTCCACTGCTGCTAGCCACACCCATGAGGCCATCTGGGACGTGTACAACATCCGCTGTGTGCATTCGCTGTCCACTGCCCCACTTACATGGTAGGTTTATTTTTGTTTGGGATAATTTTGTCGGATACTTATATTTAGGTATGGGCAGCACGCAACAGCCAGACAAGAATTCGCAAATAATTATCTTTCCCGTTTTAGGAGATATTAATTAGATTCTATATACCTAATTTTGGATCAATCACTCTAAATGAAACAGTACACAATCATAGTTCAATTAATTACTAAATACTGCGATATAATTTTATATCGACAGAAGATGTACCGAGAATTACAAATTTATTCGATCAAAATCCATTTGAAACTTACACTATACCATACCATAACACAATACTCGATATATTAAATGTAGTGGCGAATGTGTTACGTTATGCGTTTGTATTAATGTTATGTTAAGTTGTATTATTTAATGTGTCGCTGTACACCTTGAAGCGCCAATTAACATGAATTACTGAAGATCCACGTGTGAACAATAAACACTAGAATTAAGTAGGTATGTATGTAATAATGTACTCGTTTCCCTATTATCCCCATATCCAGGGCTCTGCACAACTTGTACAAAATGTACAGGTATTTCCGCTTGTATTGTAACTTTGTTATTCATTTGACTCGAATAACTCCACAATGACACTTTTGTGGGATTTGCCAAAGCATTAAAAAGAAGAAGAAAAGAATTTGTCTTATGCCCTACACCAGAAATAGAACTATCCCGCCGATTAGCAATACATTTTAGGCTAGAAAATTCAATAAAACTGTAATGATAATGCATACGTTATAATAATAATAATAATATAATATAATAATAATAATAATAATAATAATAATAATAATAATAATAATAATAATAATAATAATAATTTATAATGAGCAGTTTAATCTATGTTATTATAAAAGAGGTGTTAAATACACATGTAACAGCAACGTGTAAATCGGATACATTATCAGTTACAATAAGGACCAATACTTTTAAGCAACAGGAACGTATTTATAATAATAGACTTTACTTACGAAATTAGTTGTAAAATAACTTAGTGTGAAACAATTAAATGCCAAATGATTTACACTAATAATAAAAAATGATTTTCTAAACCGCGCATATTTTCCTAGGAAATCTGCATTTAAAAAAGAAATGAATACTCACTGCAACGGATGCTGAAATTGTCTCTGTCGATAATAATGCATGAACGCGAATGCACGTAAATGAAGTTTGTTCATTATCATTCAGCAGCGTGCATTTCTCGTGTAAATAGAGTGTGTTCAGTCCCAGATCGTTATGTTCTTACTGTTTATATCAGCAAGAATAATTGAAGGTAATAATGAGATTGTCCCTATAGCATGGTCACTATAGATTAATTACATGCATGACTTTAAACATGTAACATAAAACATTTAGTTATAGATTTTCACCATAGACGGTTAAAGTTAAATCAAAAGTCTATATCATAGTTTTGTATAAAATAGGTAAATTTACTGTATAAGATTCATGATAGTATTGAGGCCTGGTGGCTTGTCATTTTTCAAATGATAAAAAATGGTGTTAAAGAAAATTGGCCTATGCATATCGGTCAGATATCAAGCGTAAATAATTAGTTTGACATCTTTACGACACAAAAATATCATATCGGTACTTTTTGGGCATTTAACAGTAATTTATACGACGTATTATCTTAATGTTCATATGTCACCATTACATCATGAAGATAATTATTACCAGATCATAATTTCATGTCCATGATAATTACCGCATCTTGATGTCGGTTTTAAAAAACAAATTATAACTTCATGTCAGCAATAATTACCTCACCATAACTTCATATTGATACCACAATTTCTTGACAGGAACTTATACGGCAAAAAGAAAACAACAACATTATTTATACGGCATATTAATTTCAGATAGGTACTGTTATGTACAGTAGAACACCAGCTTTTAAGGTTACGCTAGTCAGGATAAGGGGTTGTTTACCGTTGTAGTATTAATGACGTCTTTCGCATGACGTAGCATTCACGTAATAGCTGGAAAGAAAATTATCATGCTAGAAAATTCATTTGTTTATTTTAACTTGGCTTCGTGAATGTTCTGGAGACTTCTGCGCTCTAGAAATTCTTTGGGTCTATATAAGGGCGTGTAAGCCGAATTAAGTTTGAGTTTGGACATAGAGTTTGGACATAAAGATTGGACATATAGTTTGGAAATATTTGCAGCTTCTATATTAAACCTTCCTGTGTTGTAACTTACGTGGACTTATTATATTCTACAGTGATATAAATAAAAAAGTGTTGTATTTGGAATTATATTAATTATAATCCTGTTTTGTTTTTCCTTTGGATTATTTCAACTGTGTGTATCTATGAGGACATTCTACCGAAAACTCTCCAAGATTAATCGACATTGGATTATTAATTGGACTATTAAAGGGACAACTCTAAAGGGACAAGCTGTAAGCTAACATTTACTTTGCATTTCCAAATTTTGTTTGATATATGTGTTATTATTTTGTTACGCCATAGATTTAATTGTTTATTAAACAACATATTATTGTACTAGTTTGTTGCTGGCTTGTTCTTTCTGTTACACCATTACGTCGTTAAGTAAACGTGCCATTTTATAAATAAATCTTAAATAGCAACACCGGTCTTAACAGTACTCACTACGACAAAATATTTAACATCGATAATTAATACTTTAACATTTCTTCATGTAGTTTATTACTTGCGCATCAGGCGTTCTGATTATGTGTACATCGTTATACCACCATATCAAACATTCTAACCAAATTGTTGTTGTTGTTGTTGGAACTAGCTTAATAAGGGTCTACTCGCCCTGTTGAGGGCTTTTTCATGACCCCGCCATGTTGCCCATGCATGGCTTAAATATGTAGATTTCGAAAAGTATCGCCTAAAGTGGGCCCTAATTAGGTACCTAGTTTATGTACCCATTTACTGGAAAGATGGTGTAATTTTGGTAATTTTTGGATCTAAAAGGGGATTGAGCATGTTTTGAGTGAATTCCACTCCCTAATTCCTGGCTCTTTCACCTGACACTAGGTTCTAATCGGTATTTGTTTATTTATTTTTCACCAATAGAAGGTTCCCTGTTTCCGGCTTACCTCTTCCCCTTACGAAATTGTGAAATAATGGGGAAGGGGTGCACCTTTTTAGGGACCTGTGTAGCTAATAAGCTTTGGTATTTAAAGAGTAGTTGTGGTAGCTCGTTTAGACCCTAGTGTTTGTTTAGTTTTGATGTCTGGACGCCCGGGGCCCGACCGCCCACTAAACCATCTTTCTTGTCTTACATATGAAATGTATATGCCAAGAAAGAAGTCCCCGGCTGGTGGTATGAGATAATGCTCGCCTTTGTCTACTACTTAATTCTATTACTATACAGGTATACAGTATATTCAGCGGCCATTATCTTATGGTTTTCCCTTTTCTACCACACACTCGATTCACGCTCTCAGGGTCTCATACATCCAAGCATTCTTTTAACTACTTAGTCTACTTAATCTACACTACGCATTTCTCTACTATATACAGTAGTGGAAGGGTTGTTTTTTTTTGTTGTTTTTTTTAATTTTTTTTCCCACTGTCCTACTAGTGCAAAAACATTTGTTAGAAGGGGGAGCCATGCATGTTATAACATAGTAATATATATTACACAAAGATATGTTGTTAGGCTTGGTGAACCTTAAATGGGTAGCCTTTGTTTATACGGACCCCCTATTGGGCTTCCGTTTATTCAGCATACCCTGGTTCTACTTAGAGTTAATATGTATAGAGTATATTGAATCCTATGTGGGTGTCGTAATAATAAGCCCGGATTGCCGTTGTTTTTACGGGGCCCTTAGGGGGCACCCGTTTATTTGGCAATCCAGTATACTTTATTATTGGCTTGATGTTGAATGATGTTTTTGTGGGTTTTTCTAGGTGTCTTTTATAGATGGTGGTGTTAAGGTGCCTTTGTTTTTACGGGGTCTTCAAGAGTCCACCGTTTATTCAGCAACCTTCCATCTAATGGATAGTATTTTATATTTTATTTTTCCCTTAATGTGCCTTGTTTAATTGTGTCTGTTCTGTCTTAACTATATTTTGGCCATACTGGGCATTCGAGCGGATTGACCTACTTAATGTTCGTTTATTTCGCTTGATTCTGATTGGTTGGTTTGTCGTAACTATAGTTTGGCCATACTGGGCATTTTAGCGGATTGACCTACTTGATGTTCGTTTATTTCGCATAATTCTGATTGGCTGGTTTGTCGTATCTATTTTTTGACCATACTGGGCTTTCGAGCGGATTGACCTACTTAATGTTTGTTTATTTCGCTTGATTCTGATTGGTTGGTTTGCACGCACCACATCGAACGCATATTTTTACATGTTGTTAGTGTAGTTGATTTTTTCTAAATATTCGAATAACGCCGCTTTAATTGGTTCTGATTTGTCGGCGAGCGGAAACAGTAGTACTGTTCTATTTATGATAGTTAAACCTAATTTAATACTCAGCTGGTACTCTAGTTCGGTACGCTCAGTTGCGTGCTGCCCACACTGGAATAATACGTGTTCGAAGGTTTCTGTGTCTGCGCAGTGAGGGCAGTTTCTCGGTCGAGCTTTATTTTCCGCACCTAAGTAGCTTGAGCCGATCCTAAGTCTTGTGTAAATTTTATCGTACTTAGTATATGGGTGATGTACTTTGATCCTAGTATTTCGTTCACCGAATTCGTAATTATGTGTTAACTTATAATCAGTAAATCTCGCTTCCGCTTTCTGTTTGTAGTGGTTGGTGATGTAACTATAAGCTTCTGTTTTGCTTAGTTTTATAGGTAGTAGATTTCCACTAAGAGCACCTTTTTTGGCCAAAGAGTCTGCTAATTCGTTTCCTATTATTCCTATATGGCTTGGTATCCAGACAAGATTTATTGTAGTATTAAGGTTGGTTTTAATGTCAGAGTTGAGTCTATATATGTGATTAATTATTTCTTGTCTGTTTGTTCCTTTTATTTGTTGTAGAGCTTGTAATGCGCTGAGGGAATCGGTGAAAATATCAATGGTACTATTGGTTATTTTATTTTTGTGTATCCAGGTAGTTGCTTCCTTGATGGCTATTAGCTCGCAGGAGAATATTGAAACTCTATGATCTAATTTAATTTTTGCTTTTGCTTTGATAGTTTCTCCTTCGTATATAGCTATACCTGCCCCTGCTATCTTTTTAATCGGGTCTTTGCTGCCGTCTGTATAAATCTTAAATTTAGCTGTTGAACTACTTAAGTAATTGTCTGCGGCTTTCTTTATTGAGAGCGGGTTGTCTGTTTTGCGTATTTTTTTGCTTAGGCCTATATCTATGGACATAGGTTCGATTCCTATGAAGTTTAGATGAGAAGGAGGTGTTAGGTGGCCTGTTTCTAGATTTGTTTCCTCTAATAGGTTTATAATTCGTTGCGTGTATGTTTTTTTTCGGGAATTTGGGCCATTTTCCTACGCGCTTAAATATCTCCTTATTGGTGCTTAATGTAGATCCTAATGTGGTGTAGCGGGCCCAATATTTCAAACTGAGTATATTGATTTGTTCGGTGATCGGTAATTCCCCTACTTCGGCGTTAATTGCTTCGGTTCTCGAGTAGCTAGGGACTCCTATTATATTTTTTATTGCTCTATTTTGTAATTTTTGGAGTTTATCTAGTATAGATTTGTTTGCCGAACCGTACGCTATCATTCCATATTGTATTTTTGATTTGATTAAGGCCTGGTATATTGTATAAAGGCATTTTTTACTTGACCCCCATTCTTTTCCTCTTATTGATCTAATTAGATTTATATCTTTTTCGCACCTGCCTATTACCGTTTTTATGTGTTTTTCCCATGTAAGATATTTATCGAACGTTAGTCCTAGGAATTTGATGCTATCTTTGTAATCAATGTTTTTATCGCATAATGTTAGTTTAGTTAATGAAGCGTCATCAATCGGTGTTTTTTTGTTACGAAAAATTATTGTTTGCGTTTTATCGGGGTTGATGACGAACCCGTAATTTGACGCCCACTTTTCTACGTCTCTTAGCATTTTCTGTATTTTATCGATTCCTTCCTTTGGAGTTTTGCTACATACACATATGGCGCTATCATCTACAAATTGTGATACTTTAATTTGATTACTTGTGGCAGTGTATTTATTTTGGGTGTTGTGTTTTTGTACCGCATCATTGAATGTGTTCATGAAGATTGAAAATAATATCGGTGATAGAACGCTACCTTGCGGACAGCCGTTTATCGTGGTTCTTGGCGTTGATGTGTTGTTTTGATATTTTACTTTAATAGTCCTTTTTGATAAGAAGGTGGAAAGCCATTTTATCATCCTACCCCGGATACCATATTTTAGTAATATAGAAATGGCCCCTTCAGCCCACATTTTATCGAAGGCAGCGGAAAGGTCCAGAAATGCTGCTGTTATGATTTTTTTTTCTTACTTGAGCAACTCTTATATCTGATTCTAATCTTACTAGGTTATCGTCACATGAGTGATTGGCTCGGCACCCTGATTGGTTTTCAGAATATAACTTATTTGTTTCTAAAATCAAGCATAATCTTGTTTTGATCATTTTTTGCATTATCTGGGTAAAACAGGATGTTAGAGATATGGGCCGATAGGACGCTGGTTCGTTAGAGGGTTTATTTGGTTTAAGTATCGGTATGATGGTTGATTCGTGCCATGATTCAGGGATTAAACCTTGGTCCCAGGAGTTGTTGAACATGTTTAAGAGGGCCAATTTTGATTCATGGGGGAGTTGTTTTATAATGTCGTAATTAATACCGTCTTCTCCTGGGGCCCCTTTTCCACATGTAGATAAGGCTATATTAAGTTCTGTTAATGTGATTCGTGTGAGGCTGTTCGTTAGCAATGATATTATTGATCGTAAGTGAAAAGTCATTTTTTTTTTGGTTATAAACTGTTGTGTGTACCCCTCGTTACTACTGATTTTGGCGTAGTTGTCTACTAGAACTTCTGCTTTTTCTAAAGGGTCAATAATAGGCTTCCCATTTACAATGAAGGGACAGGTTTGAATTGGCGTGTGTCCTTTAATTCTTTGGATCCATACATCTTTATTAGTTGTTTTAATAGTTATTTTACTGCAGAACGTTTCCCAGCTGTCCTTCCGGGCCGTTTTGAATATTTTTTTGCATCTCTTCTAGCGTCATACCATAGTTTTAGTTTGATGGTTGATTTTTTGTCTTTTTTATAATTTTTCCTACAGTTTTCCCTTTTTTTCGCCGCGGCCGTGCATTCATCAGTCCACCATGGTACTGTTTTTGTATTTTTTTTATTAGTGTTGGAGTATTTAGGCATTGTCTTGTTTAATATTGTTGTTAATTGTGTGTAAATTTCGTTGAAATTATTGTTGACATCTGTTTCTGTTATATTAATTAGGCTTTTTGAGCATTCGTGTTTGAATGATGTCCAGTTTTCATTGGATGCTCTGCTCACATTCCATTTCTTATTATTTTTGGGAGGGTTTCTGTTAATGCTAAATTTAGTGTTTGTTAGAATGGGAAAATGGTCACTTCCGCATGTGTTATCGATGACATTGAATTCGCAGGAATCGAACATGCTGGCAGAGGCCATAACAAGGTCAATTGCACTGTCTGCTTTGTTTGTTTCGTTTGAGATCCTGGTTATCTGACCATCATTTAATATGCAAAGATTTTCGTCATTAAGGAATGTGAGTAGATCATCGGCCTCGCCGTCGTACCTAATGTCGTTCTCTGGATTCCAACATGGGTGTTTAATATTGAAGTCTCCTACTATTAGGGTACAATTATCGCTGTTCTTAAAAACTTGTCTATAATTAAGTAGTGTGTTGTCTGTTTTCTGCGCGTAGGTATTGTATAGAGTTAACCTTTCCTTATCGCTATAAACTGTAACTGAGGTTATATCCATGGGGGTGGTGTTGTTGATGTTGTTTGTTATGACTTGTAGACCTAACCTTACATATATGCAGGTGCCACCCCCTATGTCATTATTTTTGCTTTTGTTGGAGATAGGGTTTTGAAATCCTCTAATTTTGGGAAGTTTAGACTTATCTGATTCCCAAGTTTCCTGGATGCAAATTATGTCTACTTCATGTTTGGTTTGGGCCAAAAATGTCATGAGTTCACTTATTTTAGTGGAGTCTTTCCCTACTATGCTCCTTGCATTCCAGCTGACGACGACGAGGCCATTTTTACTTGTGTTGGTGTTTGGTTTTTTATTGGCAGTCATCGTGTTAAATATGATGATTAGCTAATTATCTATGGCTGTAAGCCGTGTGTTAATTAGTTTGCTGATTGTGTATTTTTAGTAAGGGTAATAGCCCATAGGGGGGCCATACCATTCGCCTCGGGGCCCCCAGTGACTAGGTGCTACCCATTGATTGGGTCCGTACCATTGTCCCTGTTGGTCCCACGGGAAGTATTGTGGCTGGGGGTGATAATTTGTTTGTATTTGTGTGTGATTGTTGTTTTGTCTGTTTTGTGTGTTGTGGCGGTGTCGTTTGTTGGGTCGTTGCCTATTGTTGTGATTGTTGGGCCTGATGTTGTTTTTGTTGTTGTTGTTGTGATTGCGTTTTCTTTGCTGGTGTTGCTGTGTGGGGTTTGGAGGGGTGTTTTTCTTGTTTTGTTTGTTTTGGTGTTTGGTATTGGGTGCTGGTGTGTTTGTTTGTGGTGTTTGCTGTGTGACTGTTGTTTTTAGTCGTATGTTTAGAGCGTCAGCTAATAATTGTTCGATTTCAGATTGGTTTTTCCCTACCAATCTGGTGGCTAGATCACTAACCTCTTTTGGAGATAACTTGTTAACTGGTTTGATAGAAACTGAGGGTAGTTTGATTCCCTTGTCCAGGCATTTTGAGTTAAATTCCTTTTGCTTGATTGAGTTTGCAATTTTTAATTTTTCTGAATACCTTAAGTATGCTGGACATCCCTTGTAAGCTGCTGAATGAGCGTTATTACAGTTAGCGCATCGTTTGTCGTTTTTGTTTTTGCAATCCTTGGACGTGTGGTTACCCGCACAGTGAGGGCAAGCTGTATTGTTTGTACACTGTGTGGAGAAGTGTCCGTATCCCTAGCAGTTATGGCACATTGACTCCTTGCCTAGGGCTGGGGTTACAACGTTACCCATAACTGTCAGAGGGAGGGATGGCTGATTGAATTTGATGGCTAGTGCATTTTTGTTTTTGGTCAGTTTTACTTCTTCTACGTTATCTAACTTCTTAATAGATTCAACAGTTTTGGAGATGGGTTGATCTGTCCTGATTTTGATTATGCCTGTGATACGTTTGTGTTGTTCTTTAAGGGTCCATTCATGTGTGCCAAAGTTGAAGTTTGATGCCTTTATGAATTGATCTTTCCTTAATTTTAAATGTAATACCGTTTTGAAGCCTGCTGAGGGGGACGCAGCATTCTGCTCCTATAAAAGTCCGGAACGCTGCCGCCACCTCAGCTGCTTTCCCTTTTGGGAAAGCGCTGCCCACCGTCGTTAACAGTATGGTTATCTATACTGCAACATCGGGTGGCAGCAGGCTGGTTTGCCTGCCTTCTTCCATAACCACCTCCTCGTAGGCCGTAGACTGCGTAGGAGTAGGTGGCTCTGGGCCCTGAGATTGTGGATGGATGTTTTTCAGGGCGTCGGCATAGGAGATTGGCCCTCCTTTTTCCAGCCCCGGGTCTTGGGACCCAGATAGGGTGGATAGGGGAGGGTCAGTACTTCCCTGTTGGTTCTTGGAGGTGTTCCCTGGTGTGGAGGTTTGTAAGGGCAGTGGAGCTTCTTCTACCGCCTGGTTTAGGAGCCAGGAGGTATTCGGCATAGATAAGACTGCCGGTTGACTCTCACCACTATCGTTAAGTCTTAGTATCTTAGCTAAATGGGATTCATCCGATGTCTCGGATGAATCAGTGCTCCTATCTCTCTTACCATTTGGGGTATTAAGATACTCCATTGCTCAAAAAGTAGTCTCTGCAAATACAATAAAATAAAAGTGCAACAAAAGGTGAGGGGGAGGGGACGTGAAAAAAAGTGCTTGTGTTTGCAAATATACTTATCAAACTGTTTCTGTAACTTTACTCTCAGTGCTGATTACGCTGACTGTACTATTCTTTTTGACTCTTTACTTGTTCTTCTTCCTTTTTCCAGATATTCTAAATATCCGAGCTATAAATCACTACAGAGAACTGAAGAACACAACGTATTCTGAAATCACTTTAGAAGTAGTACAATATATTACACTCTAGAGCATAATCTCAAGCGCTGAATAAGCTAGGTGTTTCCAACCCGAGAGCAGAGAGCAGAATGAGGATGTGATGATGTTCTAACCAAATTTGGTGAAGACTGGCCTTTTAATGTGGCCTTTAATGTGTTCAAACGCTTTTTCTAAAGGTTGACCTAGTGACCTACTTTATAAACACACGTGACCCAGTTATAACCTTTTGCAAGATTTCATGCAGACAAGATTGGGACATAAATTGGGCCTCTAGTGTGTTTACAAGCTTTTGCTAAGATTTGATCTAGTGACCTACGTGACCTAATAACGAACTCCTCCAGGATTTCATGCATACAAACATTCTCACCAAGAAAATTTGGCTATAAATGTGGCCGCTAGTGTGTTAACAAGCTTTTTCTAAGATTTGACCTAGTGACCTACTTTTTGACCCCACGTGACCCAGTTACGAAATCCTTCAAGATTTCATGCAGGCAAACATTCTGACCCAAGTTTAGTGACGTTGATGATGTCAATGTTTCACTTTCTTTTGATAGCATGTCAAAGCAAAAACAAAAACAACAAAACAAAAAAAAACAAAACAAAAAAAAACTTTTATATCCATGTTTCAACTTACACTATAATATGTTCTAACACAAACATTTACTACTAATATTTATTGTAAGGTGGGTACCAGGACGGGTCCCCGACCTGCCTCCAACTATGACGGGGATAAATAAAGTTAAAAAAAGGCTTGGTGAAGATTGGACTATACATGTGGTCTCTAGTGTGTTCACAAGTTTTTCCAATAATCTGACCATTTTTTCCTAGTTTTTGATCCCAGCTCCCCTTGAGCACGTTGTGCTAGGGTGAGCTAAAACAATAACAACCAAAGCTTGGTTATTGCTATTGACTTTTATAGAACGTCATCGTTATACAATGTACACATATTTAAAGGAAAAAAGTAAACATCGAAACCGAAAGTAGGAAACTAGAAAATATCTTTACATTGAAAGATATATTTTATAATATTCAGGCAGTCATATCATCTAATAAGTAAATGTAATATTGTCTCTTTACAACTTTGGCTCAATTGTACTTCTAATTTTAAGTAATATTGTAATTTTGAAATCGAAAGTGTCATGAAATACGGTAAAAGACCGTATAATCGTTTGTTGTGAGTCTTATAAAATGATGAAGTAAAAATAATGTATTATATATGTAAGGAACAAATTCAAATTCTAACCTTTATATGTGTTACGAAGCAGCTGACACAAACGTCTGAAATAACCTCCGTTTGGTGATGGAGTGCTGAGTCCAAGGATTTACATGCGTGTTGAGGAATGTGGCTATAAATAGAACACAAGCTTTCTCAATGTTCAACTCTAACAAAAATTCATGCCACAACTACTGTTTTATTTGTTTAAAGTTTGTCACTGATTTTCGTTGTGTATGTGTAAATTCGGTCTATGATAACTACAGTTTTTGCTCATGTAGCAGCTTTGACTATGATACCCCTTCTAGAACAATGTAAATCGAAACCGGTCTGTTTATTCTGATATCATTCCGAAGGTAGACATGGTTGATACAGGGGCTCCGGGAATAGTCGTACCACTACAATCTCGTACCGTTACAATTTCGTACCGAATTGGGAATAGTCGTACCACATATAAGATATATGCGTAAATGTTTATTATGGAGATTGTATGTAACAACTTTAAGGATTTTATCTGCACTTTATTTTTTAAACATGTATTGATGGAAAGTGATACTTTCTTTGCAATATTGTAGTTGTTAAGATCGACGCTGTTGATTTTATGTTCATTTTTTCACTGTGTAGTATAATGTATTTTAAAATGTCTTTCATAAACGTATTTCTTCTGTTTTCTTCAACCAGTAAATATAAAAACATTGTTAATTTACAATTCGTTCTTATATCTTTCACAAAGAAAAATAACAAATTAAATATTCTGATGAATTTCGAGTGAGACGTGACAACTATCTAATCAGATGTTAATTATCAAATATTTTAAAGGAATGCATGAGGGATAAATGTCTGTCATGCGATTATCTAATGAATAGACCATTGTAAATACCTCCACTACTAAGCCTAATTATCACCTCTAACTAAACCATTTGCCCATTCCCTATACAAATCATATGTGGTACGACTTTTCCCAAAATAGTACGAGTATTCCCGGTACGAGATCGTAATGGTACGACTATTCCTGTACCCAATACGGGTTGCAAATATAGTACCTGCTGACCTAACCGCTCAACCGTATCACCACTCGGAACTCCTCGGGTAATTCCGTCAACGTTTACCTTTTACAATATCCCACCCCCTTTGACTTATTTTCAGAAAGTGTCCTTTTTAATAAATTCTACCATACAAGGAAACACGGAATTATTATAAATACTTAGATTTATTTACAGCGTGAGGGTTCCTATTTTGCTATTTGTTTCTACTTGTCTCACCCGTTAGCGGAGGAAAGCAATCTCCTTCGACTACCACACACACACAATTACATACATACTATCTGTGATATCTTCAAGACAAATATTGTACTATTTTATATAAACATCTGTGATATACTTGTGAAACTGTGATATACTTGTGGAACTGTGATATACTTGTGATAATCAAGTTCGATTATTTAATATTATTGTAATACATGGAAAGAAGTGTACATCACTTAAATAGAGTTAAGTGTAAAATGTTCCAGTCCACCGCTAGAGCGCGGAGGGGGGGGGGGGGGGGGGGGCGGGCCGGGGGGGGGGGGGGCAAACATCATTGGGCGAATTGTCCCTTATTTCAGTGGCCAGGGAGATTAATTCAAAATTCGGTAAGGGAGTTAAGAGGGTAGTGCCCCTAGCGTCAGGAGCCTACCTTCTAGAGATAGCGTCGGCCGAGACCCTGGCAGGCGCTTTAAAGCTCAAACCTTTGACTTTGGCGGGGGTGGGGGTCACCGCGGTCGAGCTTTCTTCTGGAGCTTCTTGTTAGGGGGTAATACACAACATCCCTCTCAATACAGACACACACACCATTACAGAGCAATACACTACACACATCACAAACCAAATAATCACGTCAGCATTTCGTCTCAAAAACAAATTTGGAAGAGAATCGACCGCGGTGCTACTGAAATTCACAGGAAGGGAGCTACCATCACTAACAGGCTAACAGTTAACTGCGGGCTAACAGTAAACAAACATGATAATATCTTGGAATATTTAGGCAAACATGAAATACATGTCACCTGTATCCAGGAATCAAAATTAGCAAAAGACAAAATTAAAAAAAATACCTGGATACAAGGGGATTTATAAATATTATTTAAAAAACAACAACCAAGCGTGTGGGGGCTGATAGTGTATGTCAAAGAGTCTATTAACTATACAGAGGTTGAAGTGGAAAACATCAAGGATCAAAATGGGGACACGACGGTTGAATTGCAAATAGTCAACCTTCATTTAGAACAATTCCCTCTTACACTGGTTGGAACCCTGAAGTAATTAACAGATTAAGCTCACTTTTGGCTCCTGAGCATAAGGACAGCATTATAACTGGCGACTTCAATGCACACCATACAGCTTGGGGTTTGACCAGTACTGACCGTCATGGGGAGGTAGTTTGGGACTGGGTTAATGAAAATGGAAAAGTCCTACTGAACGACGGCAGTCCAACCAGGGTAGGCCAACGATTAAGTTGTTTAGACCTAACAATTGCTAGTCCAAGAATTTCGGTACTTTCAGACTTGGGAGTAATGGAGGATACATGGGGGTCAGACCATTTCCCAATCATCACTTCTATTCAAAAACATGGTATCTCAGTACCAAAAACAAACTATGAGACTAAGTTCAACTACAAAAAAGCAGTGGGAAGAATTCACACGTATGTGTGAGGGAATAAATCCTGAGGAAGTACAATCAACCAATGTAGGCATGCACTGTCGGCTCTTAACAGAAAAGTTTCTGGTGATAACGGGGGAATGTATCCCGGTCTCCAAACATAAAAGTAACAGGAGAAATCTGGTCCCATGGTGGAATGATTCTTGTAATGAGGCTGTCAAGGGGCGAAAAAAATCATTTAACAAATTAAAGTGAAACCCATATCCTGAAAATTATGACAGGTACATGGAGGTTCAGAGAAGCGCAACTCCGGTTATATTAAACGCCAAAAAACAAAACTGGGAGGAATTCTGCAATTCGTGCAGTCACCACAAGCATTCTCTAGATTTTTTGAAAAAAAAATCCGCAGAATTAGAGGAAATTCATTTAGCCCCATACCACTACTTAAAGACAACAAAACATCCGCAGTTACCCCAATGGAGAAAGCTAACATACTTGTCTCCCATTATAAGGATGTTTCCAGTGACTCAATAAAAGCTTCTCTCTTTCGGAACTTGAGGACATAATCAGAACAAGGCGTAATTAAGCCACGGGAAAGAATAAACTGTTCTACATGTTGTTCAAATACATCCCAAGGACTGCATTTAACCTTTGTCTGGACTTATTTAATAGGGTGTGGACAACAGGAATATACCCTGAAGCCTGGAAAGAAGCTACTTTTATACCACTATTAAAACAAGGCAAACCGGAAAATGATCCCAAATCTTACAGACCAATAAGCCTGACACCCCATGCGGGGAAATAGCTCGAGGGGATGGTTAAGGCACGTTTAGAACACCTATTAGAGACCAAAAAATCCTTTTTAAAAGTTCTCAAAGTAAAACAGTAGGCATACTTTTCGGTCTTAAACCAGAGATGGATTTGGACGTAAATTTAGGCGGGGAAAGGGTAAATTTCAAAGACAAGGTAAAATTTCTGGGAATGATTCTTGACAAGAGGTTATCATTCAAGAGTCACATACAAGACATCGTGGATAGATGTCAGAGAGACTTGAACTTAATGAGAATGTTAAGAGGGACTGACTTTGGCTCTGATAAACACAGTCTCCTGTTACTCTACAAGTCTCTTATACGTCCTAAAATAGAATATGGCTGTCAAATCTATTCCATCGAAACTGCAATGCCTACAAAATCAAGCTCTCAGAATTGCGCTAGGGGCCCTTAGGTCCACACCTTTATGTCTATTAGAACAAGAGGCCGGGATAACTCCCCTTAGTCTGCGGAGAGATGATCAGTCAGTTAGATACTGGGCCAGGGCTCGTACCAGACCGGATAACCCTGTAAACAAAATCTTCGTCACTGGTTATTACTATAAAACTTCTGGAAAAGGTGTAAAGAGCCTGCCTCCCTTACCATTTGGGGCCCAGGTACAAGATTTAGTTGAAGTATGTGGTGTCGAAGATAGCAGCGTAGCGGTGTTTGACCCGGGAGAGGTGGAACCATGGACCTTAAAAAAAAACCGAGATCGATTAAAGTCTCACAAAACTGTTCAATAAAAATGACTGCCCCATTAAAATAAGAGGGCTAACACTGGAGCATTTGGACAGTAATTACAACAATGAGGTCAAAATTTATACAGATGGAAGCAAAGATCCATTAAGTGGTAGGGTGGCATTCGCTGTCAGTATTCCATCTCTAAATTTAACCTTTTCGGAACGCATAACTGATAAAACTTCCATCTATTCAGCGGAAATGAATGCCATCCTCCAAGCTCTGAGCTGGTTAAAAGAACAAGAAAAAACAAGATCTGCTATTCTTTCGGACTCTTTGGGATCATTATTATCTATTTAAAACAATAAAAGCAGATCCAGACCTGACCTCCTTCAAAAAATCAAAATTCTAGCAAACCAGTGCATGGAGAAAGGTCACTCAGTCACTTTAATATGGTGCCCAGCTCATGACGGGATCTCTGGTAACGAAAGGGCTGATGGGACCGCCAAAGCCAGGTTAAACCAAGTGCAGGCCTCGCTCCATCAGAAATCTATTCTATTTCACATAGCCATCTTTTAAAGAAATGGGAATACCACTGTAACACTTTTAATTATAACATCAATAATGGTAGACCAATAAAGCCATCACTCTCTCGCCCACCAATATATTCAAATAATTTTAGGTTAGATAGATGTATAACAAGACTACCTTACTTCCCGGTAGCCACGGGCAATACATTTTAAATATTCATCCCAATTGTTCCCATTGCGGAGTCAAGTGTGACGACGACCACCTGCTGCTACAATGCGATGTTTACAGGGGGGAGAGGATATATTTAGAACAAGTTTTAAATTCAGAAATTTTGGTTTTCAATAAGACAAATATCCTCTACCCACCAAAAAAACTACAACCAAAAATTTCAAAGCACTGGGTGACTTCATTTATAGCAGCCAGTGGCACACAAAAATATAGAAATCGAACCAAAAATCCGGACTCCCCTTACCATGCCTCGACATCAAATTTCAAACAATAAAAACTTATAATAATAAATAGGATTTATTATCATTCTACAACTAGAACTATAACCAGTTCTTTCTTTTCTTCTTTCCTTTAATATTTTAAGATTTATATATTGTCATAAAGTTAAAGGACATTATTCATGGTTATAATAATCAGTTTGACATAATTGGGACCTACTACCAGCCCCACCCAGAATTGAACTGGGAAACAAGTAACTTTTCTAATATATAGATATAAAGTACAAGTCCTTCCAAATAGGGCTACGATGAAGCTATCCAAATACATCAAACCGAAATTAAAAATGTAGGGCCCCTTAGCGGGATGTGTTACTTTAAGTAATGGACCTGGCCTGCTCGGATCGGCTACGGACTGTGTCGCAACTGTTAGAGTGCAACAGGGCCTGTAGAAGTCGGGAGAGCTCGATAGGCGAATTACATTGTATTATAAATAATAAATACTTTCACATCAGACAGTGGCTTGCTTGCCCAGGTCGACCCCGGGCCCTGTGAATGAATGGAGGTCCATAAACAGGGCCAAGGGGAAGTTGGTAGGGCCTGATAAGCACACTATTTTTTAGACTTGTATTTTAGCCCGCTTTTTCGGATCAGCTCCTGACCCCTTGCACACACTAGGGGGGGGGGGGGGCGGGGCCGGGTGAAGTTGGGAGAACCTGATGGGCAGTGAATTATTATTCACAGATAGATTAAAATTATGCATAACACATCCCAGGGGGGGGACCATGCAAGAGACAAGGCAGGGGAGGGGGATGAGGATAGGAGCCCTGGTTAAGCTAGCCTCTTCAGGAACCGGAAAGCGAACTCGGGTCACAGTCCGACAAACACCGAGCGCCAAAACATACCCAAAAAGGTGACCAGTGTCCCTAAAACAATATATGGCACCATTTTCTTTTCTACAATAAATAGAAAACTATCCCTTTCATACCATTATTCAGATTTAACATCAAAGAAACCTATTCCACAGGGCTGTTGACTACCCTTGCTAAATGCAATTGTCAATTCGGGTACATAAAGTCACGGTTTTGTTCTATTTCTCCTTCTATTGTGTTTATCTTTCATACAGACTTTACTCCACTCCAGGGAGTACATGGACTGAAAAATGATTAAAACCAACTTGAATAAAGACATGCTGATCCATGTATTAACCCGTCTTTTTCTATCAAACTAATATATAATATATAAATTATGTATTAAATACATGCCATAGAGTAACATCAAACAACAACATAAACCGAATGTGAAATAAAATAATAGAAATTTAAAAAAAAAAATCAAAAAAATCTTGGACACTGGTTCTACTCAGGAAGAGCACCGAATTATGGATGATACCTTATCACTGGTATAGTCGAAGGAATTGATAAAAATATTATAATAGTACTACAGTATACGCAAAGAACTAAACCTTAGGTGATGATAAAAGGGTAAAATAAATATTGAAAAATTAATATTGAACAATTTCATATATATATACTGCCTAAAGGGCTAAGCTCTTCAATGTTCAATTTAGTCACTTATACCTGTCTCCCAGGTTAAGTGTAATATAAATATTTTACAAAGATAAATAAAATAAGCCATGATGTAATATAAATCACTACGGTTACACTGTATGGTTAGAGCAACCCTAAAGAAGTATATTGGACTGTTGTTAACTAACTGAATCAAAAGGCAAAACGGTAAAAAACGGTAATCAAACCATGTTCGGTCGCTCTTCCGGATGTAACAGGTTTCGAGGGTTGTGGGTGAAGGTCATCTCGTGGACGACACCTTTCCGAAATAAAAGCCTTTACTCCAACTGGTAGCCATGTAAAAGCGCTCGGTGTAGCTAAATATACACATCATTTATCCGTTAGCGTCCTCCCAGACGTGACCAGGGTACCAGTAACACTCAAAATCCATTTAAAATTACACAAACTTAACACCAATTCCATTGCAAATAGCGACCAGTGGAAAAGGATTAACCTCTAACTACTATTCTAAAACCCCAGTTACAGCTTTTAAAGGCTTTCAATTGCATTCAAATTATATATTTAAAGTAAAACATAATAATAAAATATAACATAATATAATATAAGTAAAGCAGATAACAGGTCCGACAAAACCACTCAAATATTTTGTACTATCCACATATAAATAGAGATTATTTTTTATATTTTTTTAAAGAAAAAGAAGTGTACTCTGATCACGTTGGGGGGGGGGGGCAACCACGGTGTATGTCGGACGGGTGAGGCATCCAATGGGGGAAATGCTTCTATAAAACTCTTCCAAAGCTCTCTAGTGTTGTCGCCGAACCGTACCTACGATGGACACAGGCCTGTTCCCTCATAATGAACAATTACTTTTAACTTAGTTATAACAAACATAGAGGGGCAGGCCAGAGTATTATATTTTGGGGTTGTATATATTCAATCTCATTAAAATCACATCCTAACTTTCGCTTCATTACTTTTCTGTTGGTTAGGAACATTCGCCAACAATTTGTCTTTCCCAGTGGTTAACTGTCTATACAATGATTAACAGGGTAACCAGTCTATCCTCATAATCTTGAATTACCAAAGCCACTAACTTAATTCCATATTAATTATTTCACACTTCTCACAAACACACAAATATATTTGGGCAGCACTGACCCTATGACTAAAATAAAAATGTACACTATTGATGTGTTGTAAATGTAACAGATTACTAGTTCATACCTATGTAAAAAGCAGAAATATTGGGAATTTGCCGTAATCTGTGGACTTGGTTCTCTATTAGCGATTGTAATTGACTGCAAACGATAACTTTTCCGTCGATACCAGCTAACTTGTACATGGTTGTTAACATCTGATAGGGCAGAGACTTGCCGAAGCCGGTTGGTAGAACAGCCATGCAGTCCCTTCCTTCCCAAGACGCCTTCAAAATCTCTTCTTGTTTGGGTTTAAGCCGCAGAAGGTTGAAAATCTTAAGCGTTTTCGCCACTAATTGATCGTAAGGTATGGATGCCGCCATTTTGATAGATTAGACGAACTTGTTTCGTAACGAGGTTTCTGATTGGTCAAGTTTGGTCATGTTTGACGTCATTGGCTCATCAATATTTGTCACTTAAAGGTCACTTCGAGGCGACCTTTTTAATGAGATTATATATTGTACATAAATTTTTATCTAAGTTGAACGGGTTTTGTTTGTTTGTTTGTTTTAAAAACAACATACTTTTATGTGCTTTTATGTGGTCCTGAAAGGGTGCAGTTGCTGGCTTCTTTAATTTTTTGTTCATTCATTTATTTATTTATTTATTTATTTATTTATTTATATTTTTTATTATTATTTATTTATTTTTATTTTTTTGAATAATAATAATAAGTGGCGTCCCCAACACCAAAACATGTCCGGAGGAGGCAACGGTTCATGCAATGAAAAAGGGCGACCTAAATCTTGATTGTTAAAAAGGTGGAATGGACATCGTGATGTTAAATAGAATATAATGTAGATCTATATGCAATAATATTTTTTACCTTTAAGATAAAATATGAAACTGTGTATATTTTAAAATGATAAATGTTCTTAACTACACGACAAAACACTAATACATATCAAAACTACATACCACTAGACTATAATTTTATTCAACGTTGCTGAGCACTCCATGACAGTTTATATTGTATAATTTTAAAATTTGTCAGCATACGTTAACCCTCACGCCATTAATATAATTATTCTGTGATATTTATATTTTAACCTCCTGTAAATGGGGTGGGTGGTCGGGGGGGGGGGGGGGAGGGGGCTTTATACACATAAGTATCCAATCAACACACATAGCCTAAGATATTAACTGGTTACATTTCCTTAAAAAGTAAAGCATGACAGACCAGAATGGGCTTCCGTTTATTCAGCATACCCTGGTTCTACCAGCAGTTGTTCTGAACTTATGGGGTGTGTGTGGTGGTGAATCCTACTATTGTGCCTGGGTTGCCGTTGTTTTTACGGGGCCCTTAGGGGGCGCCCGTTTATTTAGCAACTCAGTATATTTTTATTATTGCAGTGATGTTGCAGTGGGTTATTTAGGGTATTTCAAGTTAACTTTTTAGATGGTGGTGTTAATGTGCCTTTGTTTTTACGGGGTCTTCAAGAGTCCACCGTTTATTCAGCAACCTTCCATCTGATGGATAGCATTTTATATTTTATCTTCCCCTTAATGTGCCTTGTTTAAATGTGTGTGTGCTGTCTTAATTATATTTTGGCCATACTGGGCATGCGAGCGGATTGACCTACTTAATGTTCGTTTATTTCGCTTGATTCTGATTGGCTGGTTTGCACGCACCACATCGAACGCATATTTTTACTTGTTGTTAGTGTAGTTGATTTTCTAAATATTCGAATAACGCCGCTTTAATTGGTTCTGCTTTGTCGGCGGGCGGAAACAGTAGGACTTTTCTATTTATGATGGTTAAACCTAATTAAATACTCAGCTGGTACTCTAGTTCGGTTCGCTCAGTTACGTGCTGCCCACACTGGAATATTACATGTTCGAGGGTTTCTGTGTCTGCGCAGTGAGGGCAGTTTCTCGGTCGAGCTTTATTTTCCGCACCTAAGTAGCTTGAGCCGATCCTAAGTCTTGTGTATATTTTATCGTACTTAGTATATGGGTGATGTATTTTGATCCTAGTATTTCGTTCACCGTATTCGTAATTATGTGTTAACTTATAATCAGTAAATCTCGCTTCCGCTTTCTGTTTGTAGTGGTTGGTGATGTAACTATAAGCTTCTGTTTTGCTTAGTTTTATAGGTAGTAGATTTCCATTAAGAGCACCTTTTTTGGCCAAAGAGTCTGCTAATTCGTTTCCTATTATTCCTATATGGCTTGGTATCCAGACAAGATTTATCGTAGTATTAAGGTTGGTTTTAATGTCAGTGTTGAGCCTATATATGTGATTAATTATTTCTTGTCTGTTTGTTCCTTTTATTTGTTGTAGAGCTTGTAATGCGCTGAGGGAATCGGTGAAAATATCTACGGTACTATTGGTTATTTTATTTTTGTGTATCCAGGTAGTGGCTTCCTTGATGGCTATTAGTTCGCAGGAGAATATTGAAACTCTATGATCTAATTTAATTTTTGCCTTTGCTTTGATAGTTTCTCCTTCGTATATAGCTATACCTGCCCCTGCTATCTTTTTAAGCGGGTCTTTGCTACCGTCTGTATAAATCTTGAAATTAGCTGCGGAACTACTTAAGTAATTATCTGCGGCTTTCTTTATTGAGAGCGGGTTGTCTGTTTTGCGTATTTTTTTTGCTTAGGCCTATATCTATGGACATAGGTTCGATTCCTATGAAGTTTAGATGAGAGGGGGGTGTTAGGTGGCCTGTTTCTAGATTTGTTTCATCTAATAGATTTATAATGCGTTGCGTGTATGGTTTTTTCGGGAATTTGGGCCATATTCCTACGCGCTTAAATATCTCCTTATTGGTGCTTAATGTAGAGCCTAATGTGGTGGAGCGGGCCCAATATTTCAAACTGAGGATATTGATTTGTTCGGTGATCGGTAGTTCCCCTATTTCGGCGTGAATTGCTTCGGTTCTCGAGTAGCTAGGCACTCCTATTATAGTTTTTATTGCTCTATTTTGCAATTTTTGGAGTTTATCTAGTATAGACTTGTTTGCCGAACCGTACGCTACCATTCCATATTGGATTTTTTATTTGATTAAGGCCTGGTATATTGTGTAAAGGCATTTTTTACTTGATCCCCATTCTTTTCCTCTTATTGATCTAATTAGATTTATATCTTTTTCGCACCTACCTATTACCGTTTTTATGTGTTCCTCCCATGTAAGATATTTATCGAATGTGAGTCCTAGGAATTTGATGCTATCTTTGTACTCAATGTTTTTATCGCATAATGTTAGTTTAGTTAATGAAGCGTCATCAATCGGTGTTTTTTTGTTACGAAAAATTATTGTTTGCGTTTTATCGGGGTTGATGACGAACCCGTAATTTGACGCCCACTTTTCTACGTCTCTTAGCATTTTCTGTATTTTATCGATTCCTTCCTTTGGAGTTTTACTATATACCCATATGGCGCTATCATCTACGAATTGTGATACTTTAATTTGATTACTTGTGGCAGTGTATTTATTTTGGGTGTTGTGTTTTTGTACCGCATCATTGAATGTGTTCATGAAGATTGAAAATAATATCGGTGATAGAACGCTACCTTGCGGACAGCCGTTTATCGTGGTTCTTGGCGTTGAGGTGTTGTTTTGATATTTTACTTTAATAATCCTTTTTGATAAGAAAGTGGAAAGCCATTTTATCATCCTACCCCGGATACCATATTTTAGTAATATAGAGATGGCCCATTCAGACCACATTTTATCAAAGGCAGCGGATAGGTCCAGAAATGCTGCTGTTATGAATTTTTTTCTTACTTGAGCAACTCTTATATCTGATTCTAATCTTACTAAGTTATCGTCACATAAGTGATTAGCTCGGCACCCTGATTGGTTTTCAGAATATAACTTATTTGTTTCTAAAATCGAGCATAATCTTGTTTTGATCATTTTTTGCATTATCTTAATAAAACAGGATGTCAGAGATATGGGCCGATAGGACGCTGGTTCGTTAGAGGGTTTATTTGGTTTAAGTATCGGTATGATGGTTGATTCGTGCCATGAGTCAGGGATTAAACCTTGGTCCCAGGAGTTGTTGAACATGTTTAAGAGGGCCAATTTTGATTCATGGGGGAGTTGCTTTATAGTGTCGTAATTGATGCCGTCTTCTCCTGGGGCCCCTGTTCCACATGTAGATAAGGCTATGTTAAGTTCTGTTAATGTGAAGGGCTGATTATATTTTAGATTCGTGCGAGGCTGTTCGTTAGCAATGATATTATTGATCGTAAGTGAAAAGTCATTTTTTTTGGTTATGAACTGTTGTGAGTACCCCTCGTTGCTACTGATTTTGGCGTAGTTGTCTACTAGAATTTCTGCTTTGTCTAAAGGGTCAATAATAGGTTTTCCATTTACAATGAAGGGACAGGTTTGAATAGGCGTGTGTCCTTTAATTCTTTGGATAAAGTTCCATAGATCTTTACTAGTTGTTTTAATAGTTATTTTACTGCAGAATGTTTCCCAGCTGTCCTTCCGGGCCTTTTTGAATATTTTTTTGGCATCTCTTCTAGCGTCATGCCATTGTTTTAGTTTAATGGTTGATTTCTTGTCTTTTTTATAATTTTTCCTACAGTTTTCTCTTTTTTTTCGCCGCGGCCGTGCATTCCTCTGTCCACCATGGTACTGTTTTTGTATTTTTTTTTGTTAGTGTGGGAGTATTTAGGCATTGTTTTGTTTAGTATTGTTGTTAATTGTGTGTAGACTTCGTTGAAATTTTTGTTGACATCTGTTTCTGTTATATTAATTAGGCTGATTGAGCATTCGTGTTTAAATGATGTCCAGTTTTCATTGGATGCTCTGCTCACATTCCATTTCTTATTATTTTTGGGAGGGTTTCTATTAATGCTGAATTTGGTGTTGGTTAGTATGGGAAAGTGGTCACTTCCGCGCGTGTTATCTATGACATTAAATTCGCAGTAATCGAACATGCTGGCAGAGGCCATAACAAGGTCAATTGCACTGTCTGCTTTGTTTGTTTCGTTTGATATCCTGGTTATCTGACCATCATTTAATATGCAAATATTTTCGTCATTAAGGAATGTGAGCAGATCATCGGCCTCGCCGTCATACCTATTGTCGTTCTCTGGGTTCCAACATGGGTGTTTAATATTAAAGTCTCCTACTATTAGAGTAGAGTTATCTTTGTTCTCAAAAACTTGTCTATAATTAGATAGTGTATTGTCTGTTTTCTGCGCGTAGGTATTGTATATCGTTAACCTTTCCTTATCGTTATATACTGTTACTGAGGTTATATCCATAGGGGTGGTGTTGTTGATGTTGTTTATTATGACTTGTAGCCCTAACCTTACATATATGCAGGTGCCACCCCCATGTCATTATTTTTGCTTTTGTTGGAGATAGGGTTTTGAAATCCTCTAATTTTGGGAAGTTTAGACTTATCTGATTCCCAAGTTTCCTGGATGCAAATTATATCTACTTCATGTTTGGTTTGGGCCAAAAATGCCATGAGTTCACTTATTTTAGTGGAGTCTTTCCCTACTATGCTCCTTGCATTCCAGCTGACTACGACGAGGCCATTATTACTTGTGTTGGTGTTTGGGTTTTTATTGGCAGTCATCGTGTTGAAAACAATATTTAATTAATTATCTTTGGCTGTAAGCCATGCATTGGTTAGATTGCTAATTGTGTGCAATTAATACGGGTAATAGCCCATAGGGGGGCCAAACCATTCTCCTCGGGGCCCCCAGTGACTAGGTGCGACCCATTGATTGGGTCCGTACCATTGTGAAAAGTATAGACAGGGATAATAAAAGTTCAAAAAAAGGTTTGGTGAAGATAGGGCTATACATGTGGTCTCTAGTTTGTTCACAAGTTTTTATATATAATTTGACCATTTTTCCTAGGCTTTGATCCCAGGGGGCTTTATACACATAAATATCAAATTAGCACACATAGCCTAAGATATTAACTGGTTGCATTTCCTGAAAAAGTAAAGCATGACACACCCAACGCCTGTTTACAATAAAAGGAAGCCCTTTATATAAAAGAACTAATATAATTGTAATGTTGTTGTTGTTTATATATAGACCCTTAAGGGATGGTAATACAAGACACGAAGGATGGTTTACCCTTTAATTCAGATGCTCACACATACATTCTCCGGCAACAACTACCCTTCAATACATGCATACAATAATCTTATAGGATAAGAAAGGCGGGGCTTATCAGCCAATGGGCGGTCTTAGCCACGCGGGGCCTATTAGCCAGTGTGCGAGCTTGGCCGCTACAATGATTATTAATGTTATACCAGTTAATTAAAATTCCATTTTAGTCGTTTAATGGCTAACAAATGTAGACGCGAATACGCACGAAACAAAGAGGAAAAGCTACTCCGACCAGATTTGACCTATTTAATCGTGGAACACATGCGTTAAATGTGAATACTACAATTATCTGTTGTATTATTATATATAATAGGATACAATTTCAAATGTTGTTTTTAGTTTTAATATTATACCAAACCGCATCTTATGTGTAATCTACGACGGGATGCGCCCATGGCCTATGGGTTAGAGTTGCCGACTTGTAATTCCTTTGAGTCCATGAATCCTTACCACGTTGATTACATTTTAAATCCAAGACTAAGATTTGTATGAGGGGAGGTCTTCTTCTAACATGCATGTGTTGCACCGGTGGTTATGTGCATACATTTGTCATTGTCCTTCCCCAATCCATAACAGCTAGATGTCGCGTATGAATTACATTAAAATTCGTCAAAGTATAACCTTATTCAATATCTGTAAAAGCATTGAACATTGGTATACTAGGCATATGACAACTGCTGGTTACATGCTGGGCCTAAGCACCTGGATAATGCTGGAGGGTTCAGCGTCCCTGTTGGTTTCATACTGGGTCCAATCAGCTTGGTACACTTGGAAGTCCAGTGGTCGCAGCGCCCTTGCTGGTTACCTACTGGGTCCAGTGAGCTGGGTACAGCTGGAGGTCCAGAAGTCGCAGCGCCCCTGCCCAGTTAGTTGGGTACAGCTGGAGGTCCAGTGGTCGCAGCGTCCCTGCTGGTCACCTACTGGGTCCAGTCACCTGGGTACAGTTGGAGGTCCAGTGGTCGCAGCGCCCCTGCTGGTCACCTACTGGGTCCAGTCACCTGGGTACAGCTGGAGGTCCAGTGGTCGCAGCGTCCCTGCTGGTCACCTACTGGGTCCAGTCACCTGGGTACAGCTGGAGGTCCAGTGGTCGCAGCGTCCCTGCTGGTCACCTACTGGGTCCAGTCACCTGGGTACAGCTGGAGGTCCAGTGGTCGCAGCGTCCCTGCTGGTCACCTACTGGGTCCAGTCACCTGGGTACAGCTGGAGGTCCAGTGGTCGCAGCGTCCCTGCTGGTCACCTACTGGGTCCAGTCACCTGGGTACAGTTGGAAGTTGGTCGCAGCGCCCCTGCTGGTTACCTACTGGGTCCAGTGAGCTGGGTACAGCTGGAGGTCCAGTGGTCGCAGCGTCCCTGCTGGTCACCTACTGGGTCCAGTCACCTGGGTACAGTTGGAAGTTGGTCGCAGCGCCCCTGCTGGTTACCTACTGGGTCCAGTGAGCTGGGTACAGCTGGAGGTCCAGTGGTCGCAGCATCCCTGCTGGTCACCTACTGGGTCCAGTCACCTGGGTACAGCTGGAGGTCCAGTGGTCGCAGCATCCCTGCTGGTCACCTACTGGGTCCAGTCACCTGGGTACAGTTGGAAGTCCAGTGGTCGCAGCGCCCCTGCTGGTCACCTACTGGGTCCAGTCACCTGGGTACAGTTGGAAGTTGGTCGCAGCGCCCCCGTTTTTAACTTACTGGGTCCAGTTAGTTGGCAATTTTATTTACACTAAAACATAGCTGATTTTTTTTTAATCTTTGTACACGCTATTTTACACTTCAGATATGGATGATCTTTTACGTGATACATGGTACTTCACAATTCAAATAAATGAACCCTATTTTAAGCTATTTTAGGTGAACTTGTAAACGTTTTTTCATGGTACTTTTGGTTAAAATTATAATAAGGATTCTTCGAAATAAAAAGCGCTTCGTAAAATGAGTCATCGACCTGCACGTATTTTGTTTGATGCGCTCTACATTGTGTATCTGCAGTTGTAAAAAAACACGTACGAAAGTTTAGATACAATCCATAATTGAGGCTTAACAAAGTTGTATATTTAGCAACTAGTTAACAACTACGCTTGAAGCAGATACAATATTATAAAATGAAAGATATACATCTCCGACTACATTATTAATTAATCGATTATTATTATTATTATTATTATTATTATTATTATTATTATTATTATTATTATTATTATTATTATTATTGACTGTACTATTAATTATAGCAATAACTGATCTTTCAATTTTACAATGACGTATGACGTGTACCATTTTTACTTTCCTAATTCATCAATTTGACAGTATTAAAAAAACATTGATTTACTTTCAATAAAATGTTTTATCAGATGTTTACGGTTTTTATAATAATAGATGGTATTGTTTTACAATTGTATTATCGAAACTACAGAAAACGGTTATTCACTATCTATCAAGTTAAGATGTACATCTCATTCAAATACGAATTTTCGTGATGTTCATGTATCTGCCGACTTATGTCTTATAATGTCTTATGTATCGTAACGTCTGCAAATGTCAACGTAGACCTGTGACTAACTTTGAATAAATTTATATTTTTATTGTAAACAATTTGAGTTTAATTAAGTTTATGTATGTATGTATGTATATGTGTGTGTGTGTGTATGTGTATGTGTGCATGTGTGTATGTGTGTGTATTTATGTGTGTTTGTGTGTGTTTGTATAGGTACCATTCGGAGGACCCTCGTATGAAAACACACCAACAGAGAGAGGACTTTTTTCAAAGGGAGGTCTTACACTCGGGTCCTCTGATTGATTTTCTGGATAGCATATCCTCATGAGGTCCCCTATTGAATCTGTGAAAATTGAGAGGTCCTCATTTTGGTAGGTTTTATAACCTTCCACACACACATTATACACAATTTACTAGTCATTGACAAAATCACGTGATGAGAAGTGTAAAAACACAACCAATCAGTATGTGGGTCGCGTTTATCTAACTAAAGGATGTTATGAGCAATCTGATTGGTTACTTACAATGCGCATACATGATGCGCACACATGTATCAGAAAATATAAGAACGGGTAGTTTTGTTTTGATATACGCAGGAAAAAAAGTACAAACTGAGCCGTCAGGGGATGATACGTACATATATGAAGTCAGAAGAGGAAAACGTTTTTGGTAAGTTTGAGAGAAAAATAGTAGCATAGCTTTTGGTTCTTGTATTACATTGTTTCCAGTGACTTACACACCAACAAAATTTGCAGTATGAGGACATTTTGCTATCTGAGGACTTAAAATTGAAGTGTGTGGGGTTTAAAAAAAGTGCATGAAACTCTATGGTTTCCAGATCTTATGAATTATGATATCCCTAACACTTTATAATTTGCCATTGTCCTTCGGTCTTCCGTCAGTCCATCCTTCACAGAATATTGTTTCGTTCCAAGCTCTAAAACTATATGATGTATAGTCTCAAAACTTTACATGAATGTTGGTCAGCATGTGTAGTTTGGGTTTCACGTCCGAATTTATTCAGTCATGTATGAGTTATGGCTCTTTTTTGTGTAAAATTGTCATTTTAGTGTTGTCATACCTAGCTCATAAAGACCTAGTCACAAAGCTTGACAGGAATTTTGGTTGACATTTTGTAGTTATGCACCTGGGCTTTGCATCATGATTCATTCAGTCATGTAAGACTTAAGACCTCTGACTTGGTAAAAACTTAGCCATTTTAATAATGTGTAGCACGTAGCTCCAAAAGTATTCATTGAACCTAGCATTACCAAAGTTTAAACAAATTTTTGTCAGCATGTGCAGTTGTGCACCTGGCGTTTCGCATCACACACTTTCTTGTGTTTGAAGCTTTGACAATAAGGTCAAGTGAACTATATAGGGCTATCATTGCCATTTTTGTATTTAGCTCTTTTAGACCACCTCTTCTGGAATTTTCTCAGTCTTATTTTTTCTTTTGTCATTATAGGATTGATGCCACAACTGATGATGGGTCGTATGGGCGTCTCAGAAATGATGACCATTTATCACCAAATCTCCAAGTCAGAATGCTAAAAGTAAAGAAAGAATATGTACCAGCATTTTTGCTCTGCATGACATCACTTCAGGAGAAGAAATTGTGTATAACTATGGAGGTGTAGACTATGCATGGAGAAGGGTAAGTTTTAATTATGACAGCCCTGTTAACAGTTTGCTCGCAGGACAAGTTGAAATGAGGCTAAACTTGCCCATTAAAATTCTTACTTGCCCATGGATGCTAATTAACTTAAACTGCACAATAACTTTCCAAAATGTGAAATTACCAAATTAAATCTATCCATGTTGAATTTCTGATTTTAATACATCAAATGTTTAAACTCGGAATTCCAGATAAGGAGGTGTGTTTTTTTATTTTACACTTAAAATCTCTAAAATATTCTTTAACTATGAAAGTATGAGAGAACAAATACTTAGGAAATAGAAAAAATATCAGTCCTATAACTGTACTAACTATTTTTCCTTGTACCGTTTATCTGTTTACTTCCATGGTTTGAAAATTTGGGTAATTAAATTTTACCAACATTGTTGAAACAATATCTGGAATGCTGAATTATATATAACTGTACATAATTTAAAAACTCACGGAAATGTAACTGCTGAAAATGTAAATGTGAGGACCAAAGTGTAAGTCCACGCTTTTCCAAATGTCCTCACTCTGTGGGTGGGTGTAGAGAATTGATATTAAATTAAAGTCTGATTTTTTGCTCTGACAACTGCAGCAAAGCATTGACACCTGCATGTGTAGATATGGCTGCCATCATGGCTGCAAAGTTGAAAAATGGCAAATGCCATAGCTGCCAAGTGGAGTAATAGCTTGTATTGCAATACAAAGTAAAATACATGAAAACAGTATGGATATTTTTATTTATTTCTTTATTCATTCAAGACCAGTATCCATGCCTCTAGAAGCAAGTATTGAACACGGAACGACGGTAATTGGAAAGTGATATGCAATTGTAAGTTACAGCCCAAATATGAACTATTTTTTTAATTATAATTTAATGCAAGCATTCAAGTAAACTGGAAATGAAATTCAATTGCAATGAATTAAAAATTTAATTACCCAGGTCTGTTAACTGTTTAAGATCCTAGTTAACAGTAATAGATATATGTTGATTTAACTCAAATATTTCTCTTCTGATAGTGGAATCAGCGATACATGTTTCTTTGAAGATTTATATATTTTAGCTCACTTGAGCCAAAGGCACATGGTGAGATTTTGTGACTGCTCAATGTCCATCATCAAGTGTGTGTCCATGGACATTTTCTTTTAGAGGTACAGCCTTGATATTTATTGACATGTACAGTTTTGCACACTAATCTTAAAACTAACTTTCATTGACCATGAATGGGACCTGACCTACTTTGTATTATGTTAGCATCAGTTACTTAGCTCACACTACTAGGTGAGCGATTCAAAGTCTTCATGACCCTTTTGTTTTATTCATAGTTTATTTGTTTGTTTGTACATTTGTTGGTGTCAAAATCCTTTTCCATATTTAAAGGTACAGTCTAAAGGTTAAGACTAAGAGTATCAAAAAGATCTACCTATTTCACCTCATCAGTGTTTATATGTTTTAAATACAATTGAAAGTTTTTGGCTTTGGCTTTTAACTAAGACAGCCATGAACCACTAGTTTAAATATTAAGTGGGTGGTGGAGGATGAGGGATAGTGATGTGTCGATGATCAGAAGATATCAATTAGCAATTTAGCAGCGTCTAAACATTCTTGATGCTGATAATTGATGTCATTCTCTCATGATTGATTAACAGAAGAGTGAGAATGCACTCCAGATAAAGATACAGATTCCGGCTTTTACACTTATTCGGCCACTAAGGGAAATCACTCTAAAAATGGCAGCCCGGTTTCAAGCATCCGGAAAAAAATAGTTTAGTACATGTAAAAAGAAACCAAATGAAAAATTTGTATTTTGTCCTTGAAACACTAATTGCTTTGTAGATAATGGCGGCAAGTACACTATAGTATCGAGTTATTATGTAAGCTACTAATCAAAAATCATTTGTGAACATAAAACTGTGTAGATTTAGAAACCAATTATTACAGGTGAAATCGCATAGGAAGTGGCACCCGATTTCGCCTGATGATCAATTATGATTCCCAACACTAGTCCGGTGGGAATCGATTTGGTTATAATTTCTAAGTATTTATTGATTGTTGCTGTTGTTTTTAGTTAACAATAAAAGAGGGTTCAAATAATGACTTTGTTTAGACAACAATTAAAATAAAGAATGAATGAAACTATTATTTCCAATTGGACAGTTCACACAGGGAGTATATCTGCTACATTTAATGTTATTTCAAAACTGAAAGATTATTTTGAAACCTAATCTTTAAGGTTTGATTTATTATCCATTCTAATTATTTGTAAAAAGAGGCAGTTACAAACTTCTGATTTTTAACATGTATATCCAAGGCAAGCAACCAATCAGTAAGTAGCCCAAATTTAAAAGCTCAAATTTCAACTAGTAATTTTGAAGAGAAATGGAATCATAATTTTATCAAAATCACATTGCTGCATTTTTCACAATACCTTTGTGAAATATCTTAAAGAGCTCTAGTAACAAATGCATGCAACATGAAACCTATACCAGTTCAAATTTCCCATGCAAATAAAAGCAATGATTGAACTTATGAAGCTTTGGGTTGTTCACTCACAAAGGTGCACAATCTAAAAGTATGATGAGGTTCAGTTACTGGAACTACATCCCATGTACATTTACACACCCAACGAATTTTGCAGTCTGAGGACATTTTGCTATCTGAGGACTCTGTAAAGATAAAGGAACTAAGCAAGCACAAAAATAATTTGCATCATGCAACATTTATAGTTTTCAGATAACCACTATTGGGATAGGCTAGAGATGCTTTATTGAGTGTCTAGAAATTTATCTATGTTATGATATTGACTTGGAATTTTGTTTCTGGAGCTTTGTCGGAACCCAGATTAAAATCATCTTTAAAATTTCAAATGGCCTTGTACTCAAAAATGAGAAATTTATAATGATGTATAAATTTTATGCATGCACCAAACAATTAATGTGTCATTTGCAAAATAATTGTCAGAGGTTTGCCTGATCAGACAAAGGTAAATTACCATGAAGTGGGGGAGACATGCCAAGCTCGTGTTAAATTATTTTAAATATTTTTTGTACAATTCATTTCATACTAATACATCAGTGTTTCTAAAATTTCAAAATCCGAATCAGACATTGGCGCCAAAACTAACAATTCCCCGACTTCCGGTCCCCACGTTCACCACATTTCACTCTACCGACCTCCAATCATTCCTTCCTTACGGCATATTTTCTCGTCGGCAATATTTTGTCAAGCTAAGTAGTAGACCATAAGTCTGACAGACATGTCTGCCACATTTAAATTCAGACCAAAAGTTTTCATGCAACAGTACAAATTTTATTTATTCCTTTATATCTTAAAAATTTAATTTTCTTCTAAGAATTAACAATTGGAAGTTATCACACTGTGTTTAATTTTAAATTACAGGTCAAGGAAGGAGACTGAAGTTTCAGTTCATTTGCTCAGGAAAAGATAAAATAAAGGTATGTTTTATGTACACTGTTGAAATAAAGCTATGTTTTATGGAATATATTTACTTTTCTGAACTTTTTACATTTAAATGTGGTATTCAGTTAGGAATTTCATACAGCTGTTAAGAAAAATTATATATTTTTTGGGGGAAAATAGAAAAATAATTTAAATGTTACACTACACATTCAGTGAATCAGTAGACTGAATTCTTTCAACTGTCTTTTATTCATTTGTCATAGTGTTTTTGGGATAGATTTTGTTAAAAAAAGATTGTGTATTTTTAAATCCTTGATAATGTTCTGTGTTCCAGAAGCAACTGGTACAACTGACGAAAAAATGTGGGGGATGTTACAGTCGTGTTTTTGACAATGATGCAACACATGTAATCGTGGAAACAGGTAATCGGTTGTTGTGATTTTGTTACAACACTTGAATTATGAAAATTTTATCTTTGAAAGCTACTGGTGTATGGCCAGAGGGGACTATGTTTGCCCTCAGTAAGTCAGTATGTATAAAAGATAATTCTTTAAAACTTTGAGTATTTTTGGGGGGCATCAATAGGTTAGTTAGTAGGACAAGAATCATAACTTTCATTTGCATATTGTCTGAAAAACTAAGCGCGTCTGCTTTGAAAGTTTGCAAGATTTGTTTGTCATCATCGGCAGAGTACACAGACCATGAACCATAGCCCTTTCTTGCATTTTGTTAGAATTGTGGTTCTTTTTGTAGTTAGAAAATTTGTTAATTTCTTGAATACTAAAAAAGCAATAGCCTTTATAGTTTGTAGTTTGCAAACTACCTTCATTTGGAGAGTCTGTTGGGCACAAACCTTAACTGTAATGTGCATTTTGTCACAATGAAGGCCCTTTTTGTACTTTAATTTGCTTATTGCTTAATGTCAAACACTTGCAGACAAGCATTCGTGCTGGTAGGAGGTGCTCTTGTTATTCTCGAGAATTGATTTATTTCACCATTCTGTTTAAAAGTTTGAAAGATTCCATTTTTTCAGAGGAAACAAGTAGTCGTATTGTCCAACGAACCATGAAGTACATTCTGGGAATAGCTCATCACTGTTGGATCCTTGGTCATGAATATGTTGAAAAGTCATTGGAAGCAGGGTACTACCTACCAGAGGTAACTTTTAATAAAAGAATGTGTAGATTTCACAGGTCCTCATAAAGTCTGTACCTTGTTGACATAGTTGTTATATTACATCACATCACTGAATGTAAGATTACAAAATGTCCTCACATTGTTGGTCTGAAAATGTCCTCGCACTGTGGTCTGTTGTCAATCTTGAGTTGTGACTTTCCTAGAAAACAATACTAGAAGACTTGACACTGTTTAACTGATGTTCAAACATTAATATTTTATATCCCGCTTGGAGCAGTGGAGAATTAGTGACAGAATGACAGTCTTCCAGATCTGTCTAGCTGTGCATCTGTCCTTGCATCTGCAGCATTTGCACTGCTAGCCACAACACTTTTATGCCCCCACAAAGTGGGAGGCATAGGGAGTTGCACTCATCCATCCGTACGTACGTATGTTTCCAAATCTTGTGGCATCAACTCCTCCTAAACTATAAGGCAGATTTCTTTCAAACTTGCACAGATGATCGTTATGAAAGGATTTTTTCCTGCGACCATTTCTACCAGAGTTATGGCCCTTTGTTATTACAAATTTTGTTGCAGCAGTGCGGGCATCAGTGTCCGAGGACACATTCTAGTTGTTCACTGAATCGTGAAGGCACCTCTAGTTGCACTTTCCTGTATTTATCTCTGTAGTATGTCCATTTAAAAAGCTATCATTGTTGTAAACGGGAATCCAGAAATAGTATTTGGGCATAAATTCTAGCTTTGTTTGCTTAATTATAGCAAGGTAATTTCAGAAGTTTTGTCTGCAATATACATTGTTCTGTTTTCAGGAGGAGTATGAAATTCAAGGTGATGTGGACTTTCCAAGGAGCTCTGGACCAAAACGGTCGAGGATTTCTAATAAGGATATTTTTCAAGGTATAAAACTGGGATTTACAAAAGAAACTAAATGCTTCAAGAAGGGTAATTTTTTACTTCAATTTATCAGTATGTCACACACAAAAAATCTCAGTAACTTTGCCCTTATTCCTTATGATCTTCTGTTGTTGTTAGTTGATTGGTCTCATGGAGTAAGATATCCTTTCATTCTGAGGGTGCATAATTCCAAGGTCAATGTCAGAGTGCAATAGGTTAATGTTGCATGTGGGAATTGTTTGGAAGAAGGCAGTATATAGGAGTCAATTATCGGTGACTGTTACTTTCACTCATGCAAATTAATTTCAGAATAATTTAAAAACAAATGATTACCACAGAGGTCAGTGGTACATGGAATGCTGTTATTCAAGTGATCGAGACAAATGGTAAGATGGGGCTATAAATCAATCTGTTGATAGCTATTTCTTAAACATTGATTATTATTTAATACAATGAATATTATTTTAGAAAAAAAAAAGATTAAAAATTAGTCATATTCTGTTAATTGGCTTTATTCATGTTTCCAGAGGAAGCTGAAGAAATTTTACTTTCTTTGGGAGGACAGCTTGGTGCAGAAGACACACTAACAGTCTCCTTGGATGAAAAAGGTTTGTTTCTCTCTTTAGCCCTGGATAAAAGATAGGCGGCATGTTGTTTTGACCTGTCCTTCCATCTGTCCATTTGTCAGAAACATTAACATTGGGCATAACTTTGTTATTATTGAATACATGTAGGTTTCTTTCATATTTAGGACACAATATCTATTCTTACAAGACTTTCAGTCTACCTTACTAGATTTGACCATGACTCCTACAACCCAGTATTTAAACAAGAGAAAGCAACTTCATGCAATTTGTTTGTTAGAATTTTAACCTTTTTTCAAATAGAAGATTGATATATTACATTGACTTCAATATAAAGCACTGCGAACAGTCAAATGTGCTGTCTCTGACAGCTCTTGTTCTCTCTTTTTTCATAGGCCATCATTTCCATCTTGCTAAAATGTCATTACCAATTTTCTTTCCAGGAGATAATAACACTTTGGACAGACAGTGGCTCCTTGATTCTCTCAGTTTATTTGAATGCAAGGACATAGATGAGTACATGAATTGCGATTTGAGGTAATACAACCAAAACAAATTTTTTAAGGATTTGTAGCACATAAAAGCCACACTAGTTAATATATTAATACAAATATGAACAGACCAGAGATCTAAATGAACCAGATATATAGCAATATAACTGTTAGAAGTGAACTAAAACACTTAGAACACACACCTTTCCTATGTTTTTAATTGTGCTTTAATAGCTCAGTAGTAAAATGCTGGCCTTCCAATTAGGAGATTGTGGGTTCGAACATATGCTCAGCATTCCCATGTTATATTTGATTGTAATACCTAGGTTAATAAAGGCTTTTTTCTAATTGCCCATAATATTTTATATTTCACATTTATATTCTACAATAAGGCATCTTCCATTAACTCCAATCAAACTACTTGCTTTTCAAAATGATTTTTGATATGATAAGGTTGTGACTTTAAGCTTCATATAAAATAATAAAGTATTACTGTTTACTTATTTTGATTAAGGTTTCCCTTAACGTGTGTTGTAAATAATTACTTTGAATCAAGTCTTGTTACATCTCAATTTTGGTGGAGTTTAACAAAACAAAACAAAATCGCTTCAAGAGCTAAAAAAGTCACATGACCAGTTTTATGATATTTTCCAACAACCAGAAATGATCATAGTTTTGGTTCCTCCTAATGGTATAATTGTTGTCGTCCTAATCCAAATGATTGAAAATTAGCCCTAATTCCGAGTCCTCATATTTACGTAAGATGTCAAATAAATGAAATGAGTTTTTGTTAACAAAGTGAGGACTAAAAAATTGTTAGTCCTAATGCGACTAATTGAAAAATTATGCCTGAGTCCTCATATTTACTTAAGATTTCAGATAAAGGGAATGAGTTTGTGTTAACAAAGTGAGGACCAAAATATTAGGGATCATACCCCACCATGCACTAGAAGATTCCTATTCTGACAGCATTTAGTTTTAATAAAAGTTGCATTATTTCTTTACTTGCAGTTATCAGACCTGTGATGACCAGGAAGACGGTACATCTCATGAAGACATGACAGATGAAAATGATCAAGATAGTGACTATATTCCAGACAGTATGTCCGACGATGAAGATATTGGAGATGTTGATACAGATGTTGATAATGTGTCCGAAATAGTTCAGGAGCAGGACAGTGACAGTAATTTGTCTGAAATAGTTCAGTATCAGGGAGGTGATAATAGCTTTCCAGAAATAGACCCTGTTCATAGTAACCTTGTGGAAAACCAAACTGACACAGTGCAGGAAACTAACAATTTAAGTAACAAAGTAATGTATGTTGCTGTAAGTAAAAAATACAAAGATGGAACAAGAAAGTGGTACAAAAAACATGAGTGTGTTTACTGTGGGAAAGTGTATCCTGGAAAGCTTCCTAGACACTTTGAGGCCATGCATAAAACAGAACTGGCAGTCCAAATTGCATTAGCTTATGACATAAGTTCTAAAAAAAGAAAACAGGCGTGGAAAAACATTACTAATCAAGGTGATTGTGCCCACAATTTAAGAGTTTGTTTAGGATCTGCACTGGTCGCATTTTAGTCAGAAGTAACTGAACAAATAAATAAGCAAACACTGTAGATTTTGTTAGGACGGTAGGGGTATGCTGGCTGATCTGAATCTACACTGTTTGTTCACGCAATAAAGGTATATATATGGAGGAAAGGGTTAAACATTTTTGTAGGAAAAGGTATATTCTATTAATTTCAACCAAACTACTACCACGAAAGAAAACAGATTATTTGCATTAATGTAATTGGTTGAAGACTAAACGCTTCTTGGAATTAAACACAAGTGTGACAGTATGAAATGCTTTAATACCCCAGCAAATGATGTAGAATCGTCATCTCATGAAATGTTAAAACATATCTTTGTGTGATGCTATAAGGCCTGTTCTTTAAATTGTTGCAAAGTCAGCTGTGTATTTGCTATTTTCTTGAAATTTTTTCAACCTTTCATTTCATGAATCCAAGAATCTGGTGAGCGATAGGGCCATTTGGCCCTCTTGTTTAGGACCAAATCAGATTCAAAATATTATCCTCCTATAAATTTGCCTTGTCAGGCCAAGTAAACTGGTAGACATTGTGATTTTGTAATTTTTAAAATCTTATAAATTAAATCATGTTTTCACACCAAATCCATAAACTTTTATGGCAGTAAAACTAATCATTATAAAGTAATGTACATGGCAAATGATTAAAACTTTTGGCCCAGGAGAGGGACACCTCGTCTTCAAACACACCAAAAGCCTCTACAATCATGTCTGGTATCTGTTCATAATCATAAAGATATTTCTAGCATTTACTTAAGGAAATTGCTGGTACATACTAGTAATTTAACACATGAAAGTAGAATTGAATAAAGTTGGTTTTTCAGTAGTGATTTAATTGTTACTTATGCTAGGCATTGTCCGAAAAAGCATTTATTTTAACATAAATAACCTTTTAAAAACCTTGATTTGCATTCTACTTGGAGGCATGCAGCATGTTTTAATGATGCTGCTTGTTTTGGCAGAGTAGTTTGAAAACTGGAAGGTCTCTACCTAGGCATTTAATCCTACACTTGTTTTTTTAAGTTAAACAGTTCAGATGATCAGCTGAATTAATCTGATATTTTCAAAACTGTTCTGCAATAAATGCTATGGATTCGATGTGAAATACTTTGGAAACATGTTTTCTCTTTACTTTCTTAAGGGACGGGGAGGGGGGGTGATTGGGCATTTTCAGCTGATTTTGTGACTAAGCATTTTCATGCCTGAACTGTTTTAGTTCTTTACAGGTTTACAAGGGAATTTTGTCCTTCACTTGTTTTCGGCTCGATTATTCAAAGAATAAGGAGAACTATTAATTAAGATACTGGAGTGATGTTACAAAGTCTTAATTTCTCTGGCATAAATTTTTACCTAATTATCCCGTTTTACTTAAAATTTATGTCTGCTTACAATACACCCTCGAAGACATGCTCCTCTTCAACGCCAAGTTCTTTGAATAATCGAATACTAGTATGCTGTGCAGTGAAAGCTTTTGTTTCAGTTACAGTTTTTGACCGTTCATTGGAAAGAGTAGATAAATCTTGAAATCATTTTTACATGGTGTGAAGTGTTTTAATAGAGTTCTGTTAGACCAGAGTTTAAATATTGTCCCTAAATGTGGTCAGTATTCAGCACCTTGTGATCAGATGGGCTCGGGGACCTCTGTGTTCCCTATTGGCCATCCTGTTTGAACTTAGTATGAAGTAAATGAATCATTGAATTTTCTGCCAGGCGCAGATAATACTATAGGCATGCTGTTTATATGTCTCTTGTTTTCTGAATACAATACTTAAGTGTCTATTGAAATAGAAATCTAATCGGAAAATTGAAAGATTATTAGCATTTTATTCTTGTGTTTGACACATTATAGCTAACACCAAATAAAAAATAAAAGCCATGTATGTCAATGTTGTGAGGGATTAGTGATCAATAATCAAAAAGTAACTATTTTTCTATCTTTAATGTGATGCACAAGTTGCCCATCTTTGTGTAATGGTGATTACATTCTATTTTAACCCTTTACTCCATAACTTTATCACATGGTTAAACAGTGTAGATCCAGATCAGCTGGCACAATCGTGCCATCTGATCAGGATTATACTGTATGCTTTTAGATTCATTAGGTTATTTCTGACCAAGATGCTACCAGTGCAAATTCAGATGGCACAGATGTGTCGGCTGATCTATATCTACACTGGTTGCATGTTTAAACACAAACACACACATATATATGGAGTGAAGGGTTAATATATATTATCTTGTGTTAATTGTGTAGAAACTACATGTATTGTATTGTGATTGTACTTGTCAAATTTATGACACATTTAGAAATTAAAGTTCTCTTAAGACAAAAACAATGCTGTTTAGTTTTTAATTGCACAAGAAAAGAAATATTGAAGTATACTGTAGTAGTTGAGACTCAAAATTTTTATACGCCCGAAGGGACGTAGTATGTTATACCCCTGGTGTCCATCCGTCTGTCCATTAGCAATTTGTGTCAGCTCTGTAACTTAAACCTTTAAAGGATTGACACAAATGTCATGGATGTGATTTGTGTCTGCTTTGTAAGTCAAACGTTCACCACATGGAGAATACAAACTAAGCCATGCTTTAATGATTCCAAACACTGTTAGGTAATTAAATATTTTATTACTTATTTACTCATTCCGGGTTTGTTTGAGTTTTGACTTTGAATTCGGCACATAAACGAATTTAGTAAGCTCAACTGCCCAAGAAAAACTCAACAAATTTTCTTGCCTAGTGATACTTGTCGTCAAACATGCATTAAGGTTCTACTCGAGGGAGCGACCTCATTTAGCTGCACATGGCAGGTGGATGCATGAGACAGGTTAAAACTTGAATGAAAAAATATTATAGACAAAAACAGAAGCTTATGCCCATGACTTTATTATCAGGGGCGGATCCAGGATTTCAAAATAGGGGGGGGGGGGCGAGGGAGTAACATTCGGCCGGAGCTGATCGCGCCGCAGGCGCGAAATCTGCGGCGGGGGGTCTGGAGGGGGCTCCCCCAGAAAATTTTGAATTCTAGATGCGCTGAGATGCGATTTCCAAGCTCCTGTGGGGCATCATTTCCTTATCTATTTGCTCACTTTAAAGGGCAAAATACTTTTTTTTGTTGGTCGTCGAAAAATAGGGGGGCCGCGGCCTCTTCGGTCCCCCTCTGGATCCGCCCCTGATTATATCATTTAAAACATGTTTAAGTTGATAATGAAGACCCCATGACAAATGTCTGGTTTGAAACTATGTTAAATGTTTGTGTGCAAGTCCTCTTAATGATAACTAGATGCAGACCTCACAACGAAAGTTTGATGTGAAACTGTGCTAAATGGATGTGTGTTAGTCCTCTTATCGTCAACTTAATGTGGTCCTCGTGCCGAAGGTGTGGTACGATATTGTGTACAATATGCAAATGAAGGTCCTCGGTTTGGAGTCCTCAGAAGTATATATAAAGTAGACAGGTCCTCATTCGGTTTTTCTACTGATCTATCAAGTGTAAGCAAAATTTCAATAGTGTGGACTGTTACCTTCAGAAATAAATACTACTAAATTTTGTTTCAATCTTCTCTGACCACGTTTAGATAGGGTCCTCGAAAAGCTGGTATTTGTCATGGTCCTTAAAGGGTCCTATGTACAAGTATGTGTGTATGTGTGTGTGTGTGTGTGTGTGTGTGTGTTTGTATAGGTACCATTCGGAGGACCCTCGTATGAAAACACACCAACAGAGAGAGGACTTTTTTCAAAGGGAGGTCTTACACTCGGGTCCTCTGATTGATTTTCTGGATAGCATATCCTCATGAGGTCCCCTATTGAATCTGTGAAAATTGAGAGGTCCTCATTTTGGTAGGTTTTATAACCTTCCACACACACATTATACACAATTTACTAGTCATTGACAAAATCACGTGATGAGAAGTGTAAAAACACAACCAATCAGTATGTGGGTCGCGTTTATCTAACTAAAGGATGTTATGAGCAATCTGATTGGTTACTTACAATGCGCATACATGATGCGCACACATGTATCAGAAAATATAAGAACGGGTAGTTTTGTTTTGATATACGCAGGAAAAAAGTACAAACTGAGCCGTCAGGGGATGATACGTACATATATGAAGTCAGAAGATGAAAACGTTTTTGGTAAGTTTGAGAGAAAAATAGTAGCATAGCTTTTGGTTCTTGTATTACATTGTTTCCAGTGACTTACACACCAACAAAATTTGCAGTATGACTACATTTTGCTATCTGAGGACTTAAAATTGAAGTGTGTGGGGTTTAAAAAAAGTGCATGAAACTCGATGGTTTCCAGATCTTATGAATTATGATATCCCTAACACTTTAAAGATTGGGGGGGGGGGGGGGGGGGGGAGAAATTAATTTGCCATTGTCCTTCGGTCTTCCGTCAGTCCATCCTTCACAGAATATTGTTTCGTTCCAAGCTCTAAAACTATATGATGTATAGTCTCAAAACTTTACATGAATGTTTGTCAGCATGTGTAGTTTGGGTTTCACGTCCGAATTTATTCAGTCATGTATGAGTTATGGCTCTTTTTTGTGTAAAATTGTCATTTTAGTGTTGTCATACCTAGCTCATAAAGACCTAGTCACAAAGCTTGACAGGAATTTTGGTTGACATTTTGTAGTTATGCACCTGGGCTTTGCATCACGATTCATTCAGTCATGTAAGACTTAAGACCTCTGACTTGGTAAAAACTTAGCCATTTTAATAATGTGTAGCACGTAGCTCCAAAAGTATTCATTGAACCTAGCATTACCAAAGTTTAAACAAATT